>CM040628.1:51237271-51773257 GCA_022817965.1 Solanum lycopersicoides | reverse complement strand
TTCATTTAACCCATTTAATCGTTGTTCTGCAGCTTCGTTCCAGTCCATTTTTAGCTTCTTCATAGCCCACATGGCTTTATGCTCTAATTCAACCGGAAGATGACATGCTTTCCCATATACTAGTTGGTATGGGGACATACCTATGGGAGTCTTATACGCTGTCCGGTAAGCCCAAAGAGCATCATCAAGCCTCCTTGACCAATCTGTTCTACTAGCGTTCACTTTTTTCGACAAAATCTGTTTGATTTCCCTATTTGATACTTCAACTTGCCCACTAGTTTGAGGATGGTAAGGAGTGGCCACATTATGGCGAACCCCATATTTCTCCAATAATCCCTTGAACAATTTGTTGCAAAAGTGGGATCCCCCATCACTAATAATTGCCCGTGGGGTACCAAATTGAGAAAATATATTCTTTTTCAAGAATGCAGTGACACTCTTCCCTTCATTGTTTGCGAGGGCGATAGCTTCCACCCACTTGGATACATAATCCACTGCTACTAAAATATACTTCATTCCATGAGAACTCACAAACGGACCCATAAAGTCAATACCCCAAACATCAAATAACTCAATTACAAGAATGGGGTTTAGAGGGAGCTCTTGCTTTCTTGATATGCCGCCATCTCTTTGACATCTATCACATGCTTTGGCGAACTCATGAGCATCTTGATGAATAGTTGGCCAATAGTAACCACTTTGTAGGATCTTGTGAGCAGTCCGGACACCACTATGATGTCCACCAAAGGGTGAGGAATGGCATGCCTCTAAAATACTCAACATATCGACTTCTGGCACACAACGCCGAATAAGCCCGTCGGCACAACTCCTGTATAAGTATGGTTCATCCCAAAAGAATTTCTTCACATCGTACATGAACTTTTTTCTTTGATGAAAAGACAAGTCCAATGGAACAAGATCACTAGCTAGGTAGTTTACAAAATCTGCAAACCACGGAATCAGGTCTTGTGAGCAGCCAATACATGATCATCGGGGAATGTGTCATCAATTCAGTCTTATCCCCAACTCTCTCATAGCTTCATTTCTCTAAACGGACAAGTGATCAGCAACTTGATTTTCGGTCCCTTTTCTATCCCTTACCTCAAAGTCAAATTCTTGCAGTAGTAATACCCAATGAATCAACCTTGGTTTCGCGTCCTTCTTCGCCATCAAATATCTGAGGGCTGAATGGTCAGTATGCACTATGACTCTAGTGCCTAGCAAATAGGAGCGAAATTTTTCAAAAGCAAATACTACGGCAAGGAGCTCTTGTTCAGTGACTGTATAGTTCTTCTGAGCTTCATTGAGGGCTTTACTAGCATAGTAAATGGGATGAAGGATTTTGTCCCTTCTTTGTCCCAATACCACACCAAGGGCAACCCCACTCGCATCACACATTACCTCAAATGGACTGTTCCAATCTGGAGAAATAATGATAGGTGCAGATACCAGTTTTTCTTTGAGATCGCCAAATGCTTTCAGACAGGATTCATCAAAAGAAAATTTACAATCTTTCTCCAATAGTTTGCACAATGGATGTGCAATTTTCGAGAAATCTTTGATGAATCTCCTGTAAAAACCTGCATGCCCAAGAAAGCTTCTCACACCTTTTACAGAGATAGGTGGAGGAAGTTTCTCTATCACCTCGACTTTGGCTCGATCAACTTCTATGCCCTTTTCTGAAATACGATGGCCCAAAACAGTACCTTCTTTGACCATGAAGTGGCATTTTTCCCAATTGAGAACTAAATTGCAATCTTCACATCTCTTAAGAACCTCAGACAAATGGCTCAAACATTGCTCGAAAGATTCACCAACCACTGAAAAATCATCCATAAAGACCTCAATAGTATCTTCCACCATGTCGGAGAATATAGATATCATACATCTCTGAAATGTGGCGGGTGCATTGCACAACCCAAACGGCATTCTCTTGAACGCAAAGGTCCCATATGGACAGGTAAAAGTGGTCTTCTCTTGATCTTCTGGTGCAATAGAGATCTGATTATACCCTGAATAACCATCAAGAAAACAGTACCACCCTTTTCCGGCGAGTCTATCCAACATCTGATCCATGAAGGGCATGGGAAAATGGTCCTTTTCGGTCCATGCATTTAATTTCCGGTAATCCATACACACCCTCCATCTAGTCACCGGCCTCATTGGAACCAGTTCATTTTTTTCATTGGGGACCACAGTCATTCCCCCTTTCTTAGGTACACAATGAACAGGGCATACCCAACTACTATCGGCGATTGGATAAATTACTCCTGCATCCAACCACTTTATGATTTCCTTCTTCACGACCTCTTGCATAGGTGGATTTAAGCGTCTCTGGTGCTCAATACTTGGCTTATGATCGGGCATGAGTTGGATTTTATGAGAACAAATACCAGGAGGGATCCCAATAATGTCCGCAATGGTCCACCCAATAGCTCTTTTGAACCTTTTTAGCACTTTGACCAAACTCTCAACTTGTTGTTCATTTAGATCTGATGCAATGATTACCGGTAATGTGTCACCGTTTCCTAAGAATTCATACCTTAGATGAGGTGGGAGAGCTTTTAGTTCTAGCTTTGGAGCCTCCTCAATGGATGGTTTAGCGGGTGGAGACTCGCGATTCTTCATGTCTAGCTCATATTTCTTCGGTTTAAACCGGACATTACCACGATCAAGGGCAGCGACTAATGACATATATTCTTCAATGCCTTCATTATCAAGATTCATTATCACTGCCGCCAGTGCTTCTACACCTAGTCGTTCTTCTATTTGTGTCTTGGATGATTCACCAACTTTGTAGGATATGGCAGATACCGATTGGAGCTCACCACTCTGCCGCATGGACCTACAAATGTTGAAAGTCACTTCTTCATTGTTCAATCGAAATTTCATCTGCCCTTTTTCCATATCAACTAAAGCTATACCCGTAGCAAGGAATGGCCTCCCAAGAATAATAGGCACCTCAAAATCGACTTCACAATCAAGAATGACAAAATCTGCTGGAAATATGAACAACTCCACTTTTACTAGCACATCATGGAGTATCCCTATAGGCCTTTTTACTGTTCGATCGGCCATCAGTAGCCGCATCGCAGTGGGCTTTGGGTCACCCAAACCCAACTTCTTATAAATCGAGAGGGGCATGAGATTTATGCTTGCCCCCAGATCACATAATGCTTTCGCAAAATGTAATAACTCGATTGTACAAGGAATAGTAAATGCACCCGGATCTTCTTTCTTTTGCACTAACGACCTTGTAGCAATAGCACTACAATGCTGCATTCTGTCATCATCCTCAAAAGTGACCGATCTTTTCTTTGTAACCAAATCTTTCATAAACTTGGCATAACCGGGCATTTGTTCAAGAGCTTCTACCAAAGGAACATTGATAGAAAGTTGCTTCAACATTGTTATAAAACGCCGATATTTGCCATCCTCGGTCTTTTTCACTAATCTTTGAGGAAAGGGGGGTGGAGGTCTAGGCATGGGAGTTACCTTTTTAGGCACTTCAGCAACTTTCTCAGTGTTATCTTCTACTTCATCACTAACCTCTACCACCTCATCATTATCTTTCATCACCTTTTCCACAATAGACGGCATAGGTGGGTCAATAGTTTGTTTACTTCCACGAGTAGTAATTGCCATACAGTGTCCATCATTTTTCGGATTTTGGACAGTGTTGCTAGGTAGAGTTCCCGGTTGCCGTGTGTTCACAGTTGCAGATAATTGAGCCATTTGCAATTCAAGCTGCTTGATTGATATGGCATGTGTATCAACTTTCTGTCCAATACCTGCTACATCACTCCTTAACTCTTTGGTGTGCTCATCACTAGCATCGAACCTCCTCATCATCTTGTGCAACATATCCTCAACTCGCGCCATACTACCTCCACCATCCCTAGGAGCAACTTCACGATTTTGAGGAGGAATATAGGGCCCACTCCTCTCATTTCTGTTACCATAGTTACCCCTGTTGAAGTTGTTGTCGCGGTTGTAATTTCCATCACGAACATAATTACCCTCGTGGTTGTAGTTACCATAGTTCCGACCTTGATTTCCTTGACCTTGGCGCCAATTCTCCTGATTGGAGCCTTGGGCATTTGGTCGGAAACCCCCCGTCTGATCATTTACTGCATAAGAATCTTCCTCATAATAATATTCATCAGTTGGTGGTGGTGGTTTAGACAAGTAATTCACTGCGTTTATCTTTTCTGCACCCCAGTGACATGTTTTAACACTAACCCAAGCTCAGTTCTCATCTGTGCCATCTCTTCACGAATCTCATCTGTGGCTGGGTTGTGTGTGGATTGCACTGCAAAAGTATTTCTCCCAGTATTTGTCTTCCTAGTACTCCATGCTTTATTATTTCGGGAAATTTTCTCTAATTTTTCGGCAATTTCAGCATAAGGACACTCCCCATAAGAACCACCTGCTATAGTATCCAATACCTCTTTATTATTATCATCCTGTCCCCGGTAGAAGTATTCTTTCAGCGACTCATCATCTATGCGGTGATTGGGGACACTTCTCATAAATGAAGTGAACCTATCCCAAGAACTACTAACTGATTCTCCTGGTAGTGCCACAAAGTTGTTAACTCTATCTTTGTGATTTAGTTTCTTGGAGACCGGGTAGTAACGTGCTAAGAAAACGTCCCTTAGTTGGTTCCAAGTGAAGATTGAGTTATAAGGGAGCTCAGTGAACCAAATGGCAGCCTCTCCCGTTAGTGAAAGAGGAAATACTCTTAGCCCTATTACATCCAAATTCAAATCAGGCCTCCCTACACAGCTTTTACACACTGCCCTCACCTTAGCTATATGGGCATGTGGATACTCAGACGGTAGTCCGGAAAACAAACCTCTAGCAGTGACCATTTGCATTAGACTACTAGTGACTACAAAGGTGTGACCTTCAGGTAGAGGGGGCAAGACAAGTGGCCCATCAGAATCTGCAATATTGTCATAGCCTCTGTAGTATTCTTGAGGACGTGGTGCGGGATTTTGTCTCCTTTGTGCACCTAGATCGGATTATCAGGTAATAATCGACCATGAGCATCAACCGGAGCTGGGTTGTTCAGGTTTGGATCATCATCATTTATACCCAAGTTTCGATTCATTCTTCGTAGTGTACGCTCTAACTCGTGATCGTAGGGAAACAAGGGTTCTCTTCCTCTCCGTGTATTTGGCATACAAGGACGTCAAACCTAGCAAAAATCAAAAACAACAGAAAAAGTAAAATCAGGAAAATATTAACTAAATTTTAGTAATAAATTAAAGTTAATCTAAAAGCTACTTTCCCCGGCAGCGGCGCCAAAATTTGATACGCTCAAACTTACTTCTCAAATAAGAAATAAAGCGGTCGTATCAAGTAAAGAACCCAACTAATGAGGTTGGGATCGATCCCACAAGGAAAATAGTTCAGACTTAACTTTATTGTATTATTACTATTATTTAGCCAACTGTTTTCCAAGAAAAACTAAAAGACAAAAGGGGGTTTTATTTCTAAATTAATGAGAATGATTAACTAAATAAGATCGAACAACTAACAAATTTAACTTTCGGAGTTTTAATCAAATTGTAAAATTAACTAGGGCTTTAGTGTTCCCCACAGGTTCCTAACTTGGTAAATCTAACTATAACAGTTATATCCTGATATCTTGCATGTAAAGTGATAAGTTATGTATCTCTAAATCCTTGGTCCGGCATCTAGAGAATTTCACTCCGCACCTTGGTCCGGCTACGTGTGTTGCTATACTAACCCTTATATTTACCTCACATTAAACATCGTATTCGGTATTTGACTAAGCTATTAACTCGTACCAACCAATACTAGTCTATTAGATAGTATACACTAAATCTATGTTGATAATTCTTTTTCCTATTATCTACCTCCTTGGTCCGGCAAGTAGCATTAAGGCGAGTTCTAACGTTGGCCACCGTTAAAAAGAATTCTAAACGAAAGAATTATCAATACATGCAAGACACCACTCTAGAAATTGTTATTGAAGTTAGATTTCTACCTTGTTATTCACCCATGGTTCCCACAACCCTAGCTATGAGGTTTAGTTACCCATGTTCGTAATTACACAATTCATATCGTTAATGGAAGAATTCATGCACTCACTTTTATGAAAACGAATAATTGCCCAAAATTTAACTTGATTAATCAACGAAATCCACAACAATCAATTCCCGGAAAATATCTTAATTCCCAAAATCAAGAGTTTTCTAATATAATCGAAGAACTATAAACTAAAAATTATCCAGAAAGTCTAACCTCAAAAACGAGGTTTTTCCAACTATGTATAAGAAAAATAAAAACCTAATCAAATAAGGATTCTATTTACTAAAAATCTGTCCAAACGCGTCTGGATCGACGGACCACGTGACGGACCGTCATGGACACGACGGACCGTCATAGCCTCCGTCGTCCCATACTTCACATCTTCTCATGCTGCTTTCTTCATTCCCCTCGACGGACAAGTATGACGGACCGTTTCAAGCACGACGGTCCGTCGAGGGTCTTTGTTCCAAAACACTTGAACTTTGGAATTTTGGGTACTGGGATTACTCTCTAATCAGTACGACGAACTTGCAGGACGGACCGTCATAGCTGTGACGGTCCGTCAAGGACTTCCGTAATCCCACACTTGTCAGACTTCCCCAAATTTCCTTCAGCAACTTCTGTCTTCACTACGATGCCACCCACGGACCATCACAGCCGCGACGGACCGTCATAGGCTCCGTAGGTGGTCTCTTCTGCAATTCTTACTCAAAAACTCCCGCGTTCTTCCTCAGACAGATTTTCTGCAAACAAAAAGAAACTTATATCAAAATCAACACAAAAAGGCTCTCGACACACACTAAACTTAAGGAAAAAGTATTAGAAATACCGTGAAACCACGGTACATCAAGCTTAAACTGCAAGTTACAACGCTCCTTAACGCATGAGCTTAAACTGCAAGTTACAACGCTCCTTAACGCATGAGCTAAATTGCAAGTTACAATGCTCCTTGAAACACGAGCTTAAACTATATGTCACTTAAATCTTCAAGTTAGAGTTGAATCTTCAAGTTGAAATGCTCCTTGAAATACGATTTTAAACTGTGTATCTTCAAGTTTGAGTTATATCTTCAAGTTGAAATGCTCTTTGAAACAGAGCTTAAACTATATGTCCCTTAAATCTTTAAGTTTGAGTTAAATCGTCAAGTTGAAATGCTCCTTGAGACACGAGTCTAAACTGTATATCATAAAGCTCTTTAATTTGAGCTAAATCTTCAAGTTATAATGCTCCTTAAGATACGAGCCTAAACTGCATGTCACTCCTGGCCCGCAAGAGTATAAATTGTGTATGACATAACAAAAAATCATTCACTCCTCCTGAACTACGTTGTGACTTGATCCTCTTCATCGAGGTACGTAGGCATTTATACCATATTCTAAGTTTAGTTGCATGAGTGTCAAAAACATCAAATGTTCCAACTTGATCTGTTGTATGAGTTAAAGCTATGAGTAATCATTCATAAAACTTCTGACTTGCACCGAATGGTGGTGACTCAATGGGGGCAAACCCTCATGAATAAAATTGATTCAAGATGAAGTCTTCAAATTCTTCAAGCCTAGTCTTTGAAAGATAAAATATCTCGACAAGACTTGAAGAAGGGGGCATTTGTAGTCACTTAAAATTTATTAAATATAAATTTATAAAGTTGTTCGGATTATATTAAATTAATGAATATATTAGTCCAAATAAATATTATGGATTAATATAATTGATTTAATTATTTAAATTCAGATAAATATGAATTTAATTAAAGCCCGCTCCATAAAGCCCATATGATATTTCATTTAAATCTGATTGGTCGAAGGGAGACCTATTCCAATCGCAACTCCTCTATTCTAAAACTATAAATAGGGGTCTCATAATTCAGAAAAGGAACCAAGAATTCTAAACAAGAAGCTAGAAAAAGCTCGTGGATCAAAAGTCATAAAGTTCTCTACAAGTTCAAGAATTCAAGAATTCAAGGGTTCAAGTTCAAGATTTGAAGAAGTCAAGATCAAGATCAAGTCCAAGTCCAAGTTCAACTCCAAGATCAAGTTCAAGAACGATCAAGATAAAGACCACCGGATTCAAGATCAAGCTCCAAGCCCTTGAATTCAACTAGAAAGTCAAGATCAAGTTAAAGTTCAAGTCAAGATCAAGATCAAGTCCAAGTCCAAGTCCAAGTTCAACTCCAAGATCAAGTTCAAGAACGATCAAGATCAAGATCACCAGATTCAAGGTCAAGCTCCAAACCCTTGGATTCAAGTAGAAGTCAAGATCAAGATAACGTTCAAGTTCAAGATCAAGACCAAGACCACCGGATTCAAGATCAAGCTCCAAGCCCTTGAATTCAACTAGAAAGTCAAGACCAAGATAAAGTCAAGTCAAGATCAAGTTCAAATCCAAGTCCAAGTCCAAGTCCAAGTCCAAGATCAAGATCAAGATAGAGATCAAGATCAAGATAAATTCCATGTTCAAGAACAAGCTTTAAAGCCCTTGAATTTATATTTGAAAAAGCGAATTCAGAGGAATCATAGAGATTGTAACACTCGCACTTGAAATAATAAAAGGATTGTGTGTTTGTTTTGGATGAAACTTATGTGATAGTTCTATAACATGTTAAGGTTTGTAATCGCGTTGGAAACGTCCGGGTACGACTTCTAAAGGGCCCCACAAGAGGCCCCAAAAGAAGGACCCCAAGGCTGCCTATACACTGCCTGGGCAGTGTCCCTTTGACGGACCCAATGACGGACCGTTGGGCCACCAACGGACCGTCAAGCAGGTCTCGTAGAAGGAGACTTACCTTGGTCAGGTATTTAGCCAAGAATTTGGCTAAGTCTCCTGCGACGGAAGGCTGCCACGGCCCGTCATGGCCATGATGCCCCGTCATGGTCCTCGTCGCGGGTGCCTGCAAGTTGGCTGCCTGCGTGCTGCCACTTAAAGGGGTGAATGGTAAATTCACCCCACGTCCTAACCTGACTATAATAGGTTTAATTAAGTAATTTTAGGTGTATATAAGTCTTTAAAAACGTGATCAACCCATTCCCAAACCCTCTCACATATTTTAAGCCTTTCCCTCCAAAATGTTCTCTCTAAAACCACCATTGTTGGTGAAGCTCAACAACAGATTCAAGCTGGGTTTTCCATGGATGAATCATGAAGTTTTAGAGGTTTTCTTATAGACAAAGGTATGGTGATCTTCATCTCTAGTTATCTTTTCATCTAGAGAGCCATTCACAATGTTTTCAAAAGAAACCTTATGATCAAGTTTCCAATCTTCTAATCTAGCCATGGGTTCTTTCTCAAAAGCTTTTTAATGATTGAATCATGATTAATTGAAGTTAATACAATGATTTAAATGTGTTTTCACTCCAATTGCATGATGAACCCATGTTCCTTCCAAAATTGGTTTAGCCTTTGCATGGGCTTTGTGATTATGGCTTGTTCTTGATGAATTGGTGATTCTCTTACGTGGAATTGCTTGTGGTTATTGTTATTTACATTAATTGATGTTGAATTGATGATGATCAGTCCATGATGATAAATATATGAAGAATTGAACATGAATAGACTATGTTTCTACATGTTGTCTTGAAGTCGATTGTGAGATCGGTTGAGTAGACTCTTGATTATGTATGAACTGTTGTAGCTACTGTTTTAGGGTGATGTAATGGATGAATTTTATAGGTATAAATCCTTAATGTTCTAATTAAGAAGGTCTTGCATGAATTGGTATAGATTCTTTTAGGCTATGAAGTCAAGAGGCTAAGTATGTGATGGATCTTGAATTGTGATTAGATGATGCATGACTTAGGCTTGATTTATTACATAATTAGCTACTGCCTTAGACTTGTATATGTATGAACTATGGTCTAAAATCAATGTTAGGGAAGATTAGCTAATGATCTATGTTATCCTACTTTCCTAGTATGTTGATATGTTGTATTACGTTATGGTATAATCTTGTAGTGACTTGTACATGGTTTCTTATATGTTTAAAGTACATTTAGATACTGCCATATATGTGTTTTATTGATGAATAAGGTGTATTGATCAATGATGATCAAAGGATGAGAATTTGGTAAGAATGCTTATTCTCTTTACTCTTCTACTTCTCTATTCTTTATAGTAATGTTGATGAAGCCTTGTATGGCATTGTGTGGTATGGTCCACTTATGGTGGAGGTGTTTACTTTATTGTCATTATATATGTGTTTACCATGGCCATGAAGGCAAATTGATGAACTTATGAACATATGCTTAAAATGATACTATGAGAAGCTTATGCCTACTTTCCTATTCTAGTTGTGAATTAGGTTGTGTGACTATTGTTTGGGCATGTGTATAATCATGTTAGGGTATTGTATAGGTGTTGCCATTGATGTGTTAAAGTGGTTAATAACCTCTACCCATGTATCCCTTATATGGAAGTGTAAATAGCTAAAGTTAGGAGTCTTGATTACATAGTATATATTGTCATGTCTCCTATGCTATTATGTGTTATGTGCTATGTGCTTGAAGTATAATGTGGTCTAATAGTGTGGCTGACTTAAGATGTTATTGATAGCCATTATGTGATCATGTTGGTTAATGTACACACACTCTCACTTACATGCATATTATAAGTAGTATAACTCATGGTGTCTAAATGAAAGGTAGTTTTCATATTCACTAGTGTCTACCTCTATGTATGTTAAGGTGGTGTTCATGAATGTATGATTTGTATTCCCTTACTAGGATGACTTGATAGGTGTACTAGTATGGACAAGGGTATGGGACCTTGTCTATGCATTTCACATGTGTATCTTGATAGGATAGTTCCTAGGTTTGGTTCTTATGCATATGAAGGATGATTATATGAATATGTTATGAATATGATGTATATGATATGATGAGGTATGAATATGTATAGTGTCTTAGTAGGTTTATATGAAAGTATTACTCATATAGTTATGCCTATAGACTTATGCATTGATATATGAATGTGTGTGACTTGATGTGTTATGTGAAAGGTTTGCTCACCTATATATATATATATATATATACACTCGCACATGGATGATCTAGTAATTTAGAGGGGCCTTGATAGGGGTGCCCAAGAATGTTATAAATTCTAGATAGGTGCTTGAATATGATATAAGCATATGAATGATGGATATTCTAAAACTTATGTTTTATAAATAAACGTAATAAAGGTTTTTCAATAAAGGGAACCTAACTTAGCACCGAGCGAACTTGACAATGGGAGGTGATGACTTATCCCTAGAAGGAAAGATTCATCCTAGAAGTTGCCCATGTGATGGTAATTCCCGTGTTTGAGGGATGTGTCACTTTAAGGGATTCCCATGAGGAGCGGCCCACTTTACCATATGGTATGAATAGGGATATCTACCTCTTAGTTCTTGAACTATGTTGCCACCATAGGATAGTAGCTAGAGGATTCTACCTCAATAGCTATGTTTATATTGGTTCTACTTTGGCCGGTAGACCACCTTCCATCGGTGTAAGGTTTGATAACACCGGATTCCATGATTAGCACCCATGGTCTATGTCGGTTGAGGTTATGGTTTCCCTAAAGATAAAATGGACAATGGAAGTAATTGAATAGGATCCTAACTAGGAGGACTTAAGGTAAGTTACTTAGGATAGGTGGAAGTAATGAACCCATCTAGACATTGCACAAGTGACTCCTTAGGAAGTCTTAGGAAGGTACCTTAATACTTATGATTATGTATGTGTCCTTTATGTATGATATTGTACTCTTGGTTTGACTATGATTATATTGTACTATACTTCTAGGATGGCATGTATTGTCTTGTGTAGATGCTATGTATGGTTTCTCTTATGTTCCTAAGGTGATGCATTGCACCAATTATCCCTAAAGGATTACTTAGGAGGTTAATGAATTGAAAGAAAGAGTTAAATGCTAAGAAGAGTGAGTTCACTGTAAAGTGACCTCTATGTGTACTTATATTCTATATGTGCTTTTCTATGATGTTTGGTCTTTGATTGTGTTACTATGAAGTAAGTGGATGATATAAATGATATTGATAAAGGGTTTATGATGATTTACTCAAAATAGCATGAAGTATGATTTCAAAGAAAATGTCCCTTTTAAATGCATGTTTTCGCATGGTTGTCATACTTAGTACATTCTTGTGCTAATCCCATTCTTCTTTACTTTTTACACAAAGTGTAGGTATTGGAATGCTTAAAGAAGGTTATGATTGGGGAGCTTGATAGGTGATTTCACAAGCTCAAGGAAAGGAATCCTTAAGTTCAAGGATGTCCTACTAATGTCCTTATTGTAAAGTCTATTTAGTAATGTATAGCTTTGTATTATGTCTTAAGGGTTTTATCCTTAATGTACTCTAAAGTTGTTGAGTCTAAGATGGCAAAAGGGACTTAGAGTCTAAATATGTATTATGACTTATGTTTTATATAGATACGATGTGATGTATTTAGCATATGATGTGCTATGAAAAGTTTTAAATTTTCCGCTAAATTACTATGTCAATGCAATGAATGATATGAGAGGCTTGTCTTAGACCTCCGAGAGGTCGACGACGCCGGTTACAATCCAAGATTGTACCCTATTTTCTAGGGTATGCTTTGGGTTGTGACACTTGAATTCTTGAATCCTTGAACTTGTAGAGAAATTTATGGCTTTTGATCCACGAGCTTTTTCTAGCTTCTTGTTTAGAATTCTTCGTCCTCTTTTCTGAATTATGAGACCCCTATTTATACTTTTAGAATAGAGGAGTTGCGATTGGAATAGGACTCCCTTCGACCAATCAGATTTAAGTGAAATATCATATAGGCTTTATGGAGCGGGCTTTAATTAAATTCATATTTATTTGAATTTAAATAATTAAATTAATTATAATAATCCATGATATTTATCTGGAGCAATATATTTATTAATTTAATATAATTCAAATCATTTAATAAATTTATATTTAAATAAATTTTAAATGATTACAAATGCCCCCTGCTTCAAGTCTTGTCGAGATATTTTATCTTTTAGAGACTAGGCTTGAAGCATTAACCGGTTACTAAATTCACCTTAGTTAAAAAAATGAATTATAATTGAATTAACAATTATAATCCTACTCATATTTCATATTCCAATTTTATTGCCACAGCCAAAAAAGGAATTGTAATTCAACTAGGAATTGTAATCCTACTCAATTTCGAATTTATATACCTTTTCTATTGTTCTAGTCAAAAAGGATTTGTAATTGGACTAGGAAAAGAATTTTATTCCCATCACATGACATCTATAAATAGATGCATTGTATCCACAATTTTTTTCAATTACGAATTGTGAGCTACAAGCCAACGACGAAAGGGGCATAATTGAAGGTAATTTTCCACCCTTTTTCTGATTTTCGTCACTTTCTCTACAGCTTGACGCGTCTGTCGTAGAAAATTCATATCTCATTGTAGAAAAATCAAAATCATGAACGGTTTGATTTTCCTGAAACTAGACTTCTCGATCTCTAACATATAAAAAATTCAGAATGTAATACATTCCGAATCTTTTTCGATGATTTTTTGAAGTTAGCTCTAGATTCTGTCATGCTGAAAATTCCAGAGTTGTGCGACTTTACTAAAACTCTCGTCTCTTGATGTAGGAACAACGAACTCACGATCCGTTTGATTATTTAGAATCTATACACAAAGGTTTTCAAAGTGTCCAAAATTTAAAATTTAATACCTTAAGAATCATTCTAAATGATTTTTTTGAAGTTAACTTTAAATTCTGTCATGCTGAAAATTTCAGATTTGTGTGGCTTCACTAAAACTTTTGTGTCTTGATGTAGGAACAAAGAAATCACAAGCCGCTTGATTATTTCGAATCTACACACAAAGGTCTTCAGTGTGTCCAAAAGTCAAAATTTAATATCTTTAAAATCTTTCTAGATGATTTTTTGAAGTTAACTTTAAACGCTGCTATGCTGAAAATTTCAGATTTTTGTTGTCTCACAAAATATTTAATATCTCAATCTCAGAACATCGTCGCCAAAAATAATTGTGATGGCTTGAAATTCTACTTCAAAGCTTAGTTATCACCAAGAAAATATTGTCTTAAGTCCAACCTAGTTAGCTTAGCATGACTTTCAAGTCTCAAACGTCTCGACAGGTAACAATTTCTCCTCTACTTTTTTTTTTGGTGTTGTCTTCCCCATTTTTGTAGGTAGGCTTCAAAGGACGATCGATGGAGAAGGTAGTCTTATGACTCAAAGGGATGAGTACTCATTCCCGCCTTAAGAAAGATAACTTTATGGTATTCTTAGGGCGAAAGCGGATAGATGTAAATCCCCACCTTAAAAAAGGTAACTTTATGGTATTCTTAAGGCGAAAGCGGATAGATGTAAATACCCACCTTAAGAAAGGTAACTTCATGGTATTCTTAAGGCGAAAGCGGATAGATGTAAACCCCCGCCTTAACAAAGGTAACTTTAAGGTATTCTTAAGGCGAAAGCGGATAGATGTAAATCCCCGCCTTAAGAAAGGTAACTTCATGGTAATCTTAAGGTGAAAGCGGATAGATGTAAATCCCCGCCTTAAGAGAGGTAACTTCATGGTATTCTTAAGGTGAAAGCGGATAGATGTAAATCCCCGCCTTAAGAAAGGTAACTTTATGGTATTCTTAGGGCGAAAGCGGATATATGTAAATCCCCGCCTTAAGAGAGGTAACTTCATGGTATTCTTAAGGCGAAAGCGGATAGATGTAAATCCCCGCCTTAAGAGAGGTAACTTCATGGTATTCTTAGGGCGAAAGCGGATAGATGTAAATCCCCGCCTTAAGAAAGGTAACTTTATGGTATTCTTAGGGCGAAAGCGGATAGATGTAAATCCCCGCCTTAAGAAAGGTAACTTTATGGTATTCTTAAGGCGAAAGCGGATAGATGTAAATTCCCGCCTTAAGAAAGGTAAATTTATGGTATTCTTAGGGCGAAAGCGGATAGATGTAAATCCCCGCCTTAAGAAAGGTAACTTCATGGTATTCTTAAGGCGAAAGCGGATAGATGTAAATCTCCGCCTTAAGAAAGGTAACTTTATGGTATTCTTAAGGCGAAAGCGGATAGATGTAAATCCCCGCCTTAAGAAAGGTAACTTTATGGTACTCTTAAGGAGAAAGCGGATAGATGTAAATTCCCACCTTAAGAAAGGTAACTTCATGGTATTCTTAAGGCGAAAGCGGATAGATGTAAATCCCGCCTTAAGAAAGGTAATCTAAAGGTGTCAAGACTTGAAAACTTCAAATTTAACACTTGAATAATTTAAAGGCTTCAACTTGCAAACTTAAGGATTTAAAGATCTCAACTTGCCGAATATTTGAAGACCTCAACTTGCAGACTTGAAGAATTTGAAGACGTCAACTTGCAAACTTGAAGAATTTGATGACGTCAACTTGCAAACTTGAAGAATTTGAAGACTTCAACTTGCAGACTTCAATAATTTAAAGACTTCAACTTGCAAACTTGAAGAATTTAAGGACTTCAACTTGCAGACTTGAAGAATTTGAGGACTTCAACTCGTAGATTTAAAGATTTCAACTAGCGGACTTAAAGAATTTGGAGACTTCAACTTGCAGACTTAGAGGATGTGAAAACTCCAACTTGCAGACTTAAAGAATCTGAAGACTTAAACTTGCAGAAAAGAATTCGAAGACTTCAATTTGTTGACTTAAATAATCTGAAGACTTTAACTTAGAGACTTAAAGAATTTGAAGACTTCAACTTGCATTCTTGGAATGAAGACTTCAACTAGATTCTTGGAGGATTTGAAGACTTCAACTAGGTTCTTGGAGGATTTGAAGACTTCAACTTGTATACTTCAAGGATTTAAAAAAACTTCAATTTTGAAGAAACTTCAAGCATGACGAAACTCATATTTTTTTAAGGGTTTGCCCCCATCTATTGACCAATCAATACTTCGTACAAGTCTAACGTTTGATGAGACAAAAGATAATAAAATACTTATCTCTTTAATTGTCATGTGACATCAAGTGGGAACATGTATTGTTTTGACACTCATGCAACTGAACTTAGAATATGGTTCTAAGCGCCTACGTACCTCAGTGGAGAGGATCAAGTCACAACGTAGTTCTGGGGGTTTGAGTTTTTTTTTCTTGAATTCTTGAATCCTTGAACTTGTAGAAAAATTTATGGCTTTTGATCCACGAGCTTTTTCTAGCTTCTTGTTTAGAATTTTTGGTTCTTTTTCTGAATTATGAGACCCCTATTTATAGTTTTAGAATGGAGGAGTTGCGATTGGAACAGGACTCCCTTCGACCAATCAGATTTAAGTGAAATATCATATGGGCTTTATGGAGCGGACTTTAATTAAATTCATATTTATCTGAATTTAAATAATTAAATCAATTATATTAATCCATAATATTTATTTGAATTAATATATTTATTAATTTAATATAATTTGTAATCATTTAAAATTTATTTAAATATAAATTTATTAAATGATTTAAATTATATTAAATTAATAAATATATTAATTCAAATAAATATTATGGATTAATATAATTGATTTAATTATTTAAATTCAGATAAATATGAATTTAATTAAAGTCCGCTCCATAAAGCCCATATGATATTTCACTTAAATCTGATTGGTCGAAGGGAGTCATGTTCCAATCGCAACTGCTCTATTCTAAAACTATAAATAGGGGTCTCATAATTCAGAAAAAGAACCAAGAATTCTAAACAAGAAGCTAGAAAAAACTCGTGGATCAAAAGCCATAAATTTCTCTACAAGTTCAAGGATTCAAGAATTCAAGGGTTCAAGTTCAAGATTTGAAGAAGTCAAGATCAAGACAACGGATTCAAGATCAAGCTCCAAGCCCTTGAATTCAACTAGAAAGTCAAGATCAAGATAAAGTTCAAGTCAAGATCAAGATCAAGTCCAAGTCCAAGTTCAACTCCAAGATCAAGTTCAAGAACGATCAAGATCAAGACCACCGGATTCAAGATCAAGCTCCAAGCCCTTGAATTCAACATAAAAAGATCAAGATCAAGAAAGAGATCAAGATCAAGATAAAGTTCAAGTCAAGATCAAGTCCAAGTCCAAGTTCAACTCCAAGATCAAGTTCAAGAACGATCAAGATCAAGACCACCGGATTCAAGATCAAGCTCCAAGCCCTTGAATTCAACTAGAAAGTCAAGATCAAGATAAAGTTCAAGTCAAGATCAAGATCAAGTCCAAGTCCAAGTTCAACTCCAAGATCAAGTTCAAGAACGATCAAGATCAAGATCACCAGATTCAAGCTCAAGCTCCAAGCCCTTGGATTCAACTAGAAAGTCAAGATAAAGTTCAAGTTCAAGTTCAAGATCAAGATAAAGTTCAAGTTCAAGATCAAGATAAAGTTCAACATAAAGTTCAAGTCAAGATCAAGATCAAGATAGAGATCAAGATCAAGATAAATCCCAAGTTCAAGATCAAGCTTTAAAGCTTTAAAGCCTTTGAATTATATTTGAAAAGACGAATTCAGAGGAATCATAGAGATTGTAACACTCGCACTTGAAATAATAAATCGATTGTTGCTATAATTTTCCGTTCTTGATTATTATTTTCTCGACGCGAATTTTATTTCTACAAATTCTATTTGTTTGCAACAAATTGTAAACATATGGAAAATAAATAAATCACACAAATAAAATCTGAAGAAACATGATTTTATTCATCAAGATAGATTGCGAGTACAATTCTGTTGATCCCTTGATTCTACTCTCCTAAAATTTATCCATGATTCGAGGGTTGTTAGTGGCGTATTTCTCGAACTAGGAAGATTTGGATTTGACCTCTCTATATGAATAATCCATCAATTTGTGGAGTATTCGAGATCTTGATCTCTATATGGACTTTTCGAGATGTCTTTTAAGAGAATTTAGTTTTAAGAGAATTTAGTACCCTTTATATAGACATAAACTAGGGTAGAGTTTAGGGTTGAGTAGCCTCCAAGAATCCTAATTTGAGTTGAACACAATTTGTAGAGTCTCAACTCGAATCGAACGCATCTTGTAGAGTCCCACAAAATTTCAATGTCTACAAATGCCCCCTGCTTCAAGGCTTGTCGGAGTGTAGACTTGATGAAACTCAAAGACGAGACTTGAAGTACTCATTCTTCCACCTTTGCAGCTTCAGATTTACACGTTTGATTTAGGAGAGAAGAGATGAAGGGCAGATTTGGTCCCACTGGGCGGGCCAATTTGTTTGCAACAAATTTTAAACATATGGAAAATAAATAAATCACACAAATAAAATCTGAAGAAACATGATTTTATTCATCAAGATAGATTGCGAGTACAATTCTGTTGATCCCTTGATTCTACTCTCCTAAGATTTATCCATGATTCGAGGGTCGTTAATGGCGTATTTCTCGAACTAGGAAGATTTGGATTTGACCTCTCTATATGAATAATCCATCAATTTGTGGAGTATTCGAGATCTTGATCTCTATATGGACTTTTCGAGATGTCTTTTAAGAGAATTTAGTACCCTTTATATAGACATAAACTAGGGTAGAGTTTAGGGTTGAGTAGCCTCCAAGAATCCTAATTTGAGTTGAACACAATTTGTAGAGTCTCAACTCGAATCGAACGCATCTTGTAGAGTCCCACAAAATTTCAATGTCTACAACTTCTTTTTCGGGATTGTTTTTCCTTGAGTCTAGGGTCAATGGGAAACAACCTCTCTGCTTCCAATGCGATGGTCAGGTAAGGTAAAGTTTGCATACGCGCTATCGTTCTCAGACCCCACTTTGTAGGAAGACGGTGGGTATGTTATTGTTGCTATTTATTGTGGTTCCTAATTTAATGATTTTTACAGGTCCCTATGTAAAGCATTTTTCCGCTATTAGTAATTTGCACACGTAAATCACTTGACTTAGTAGTACCAAACAATTTTTAAACAAACATTTGAGCAACTAAGGCATGGTGTTCTGTCACAATTTTTTAGTATGTAATTGTAAGATACTCTAAAGGGTTCTTATGAAGTTGAGACTGTTGGGAATGAAATTGGGTCAATTGGCTTCTCAATCATCGTAACTTCCCTCCACTTCCTCTACTACTCAACCAGTGACCAGTGTTGGTGCTTTCACCTTATATATGAATCAATTCCCTCCTTCAAGGCTTCTTCTGTATCCTTATTTGTACATATATAATTATTCTTTCACGCATAGATATGCAAGTTTGAAGATAGATATAAAGATCTTGAACTTTGAGCTACATGTTGAAAATTTTGAGATCAAATCTAAGGACGTTATATCCTAATTTTGAATTGAAAAACTAAATATTCATGACCATGTCATGATATTTTGAAATGATAATCTGTGTCATTTTCACGGAAATAAACTACTCAATTCAAAATGTAAATGTTGGGCCCGTTTTATCACGGGTCATACCTATTTAGTAATAATATAATAATGAAGAGAGAGGGAAAAATAATCTTTTTTGGTGTAAAATTTGGTACAGTGAATTGAAGTTGATTACATCAAAAATAGTGCTGACACCAAATTTGGTATAAAATTTAATGTTTTGAGTTGGAGATGCCCGTAGTGACAATTAAGCTCTTAATTGTTATTAAATATTATTTTTGTTGTAGTGATAACTCTTTCTTTTGATAGATTTTTTTGTTCTTTTTTATAAAGATGTAATAAATCTGTCTTTTGATTCTTTCAATTAAATTATTGTGAACCGTAAAATTGGATACAACCCGACAAACTATTTTTTTGAGAAATATGTTAAATAACATGCTTTTTCTTCTTGATTGTTAGGAAACTAAGGTCGTGTTTATTATTATTTGTGGATATTGGTGAGTTCAAGTGTTCACAAAATAATGTTGTGAGATTTTAATATATTATGTGTCAAAATTTGATTTAGAATATCCAGTTGTGAATTTCACTGAGATGTCACCTACCGATTGGTGATAATTGCATTCATTATTTGTAACTGCATTTTATAACCATAACAATAACTATGGTTCAATTCCAAATAAGTTGGTGTCGGTGATATAAAACCTAAGAAAAAGTAATGACAATTCTGAGACAACGAGGAAAAACACTTATGATACTAACAATTTTAGAGTCATTTTAACACATATATGATACAACATACTATAATAAATAAATAAAAAGAGATCAATGAAGGTTCATAAGAAAGGAGCTCATGTCCTTTATTTGAATTTAGTTAGTTATGTTCTTGTATGGACTTGATGCTCCACTTCATTTGAGAGTGTTGTTGTTCAAGGCCTTTTGGTCTCTTCTTTAACATCTCATGTTCACTACTTCTGATCAACTATTTTCATGGAGATGTTTTTAGAGTTCTTTCTTATACTTAACATCTCCCCATGACTGCTAATTTTTGTATGACAAAAACAAAAATTAAAAAATATAGCACTTTAAAGAAACGTTTCGCCTTAAGATAAAATGTTCTTGACAATATAGTGTAAACTTAATAAAATAATTTATTCATATGCGAAATACGAATAATTTACCTAGTTGAATAATTAAAAAAAAGGAAATTTGTAGTAAAACTTATAATGTAAATTGCTTGTATGATATATGAATAAGTACTTGAATAATTGAATGTTTTCTTGTTAGCGATAAACATCAATATTGTATTTAGGAAAAGAAAAAGTAGATTCGATATAATTTATGTACTGCGAATAAATATAATTTTGAATCAATTAATAAATTTTTTATTGGCGTAAAAACCGTATACTATTTGACTGGGGATATGATCCTATGGATCTTGAGATATTGTTATGCATATCTATTTTTTCTAAAATATTTTCAAACACAATATATTTATGGCTAAAATTTCGCGATAGAAAGTAATTTTTATTTTATATTTGGAACTTCAATATAAAAACATCACATTCAATATTTCTGATTTATGACATTCAAACTTCACTTTAAGATATAAATTAGATTCATGACATATTTTTTTGATTTAATTAAATAATTGTTGGCCAAAGAAATGCTGATTTAGATTTTTTTTTTTTTTTTTTAAATAATGGAGTAATTCAAAATGGACTCTTGGGTCTGGGAATGGTTGTTGACCGTACTGGCAATGCGGCTGCGGAACATATTTGACCCAATGTCACATTATTAGATTAAAACTTTAGACTCAATAACCAATAATTCAATATGACATATTTTCTTTGTTGTTGTGAATTACCAATTAATCAACTTTTAATAAAGTATCAGATATTATTTAAAAATAACAGTCCATTAAGAATACAGTGTATACAAGTATTCATATATTTAACTTGAATAACACATAAAATATAAAAACGACTAAATAAAACATGTATTTTTTGAACAAACTTATTATCGGATACCCCTTACAAAAAGGCACTCGATTAAATTAATTATTGATCGAGTAAATAGTTTTTGCTATTTTTGTTTCTCTTTTATCTTAACAAAACATTAATAGGGACTTTTGTGATTTTTTACCCACTAATCTTTGTCTTTTTTTCATGGATAATAATAGAAATTTGTAAACTGTTACCAAAACCCACCTAACTCTAAGCCAATTTCTTGAATTATTGCATACATTTGACAATTTAAGGAGTATCCAAATTTAAAGTTTATAATTTTTTAGTGAATTTGAATTAATTTTTGTTTTATTTATTTTTTCATCCAATTAAAACTTACTTTATCATTAGATTTTCAACGATTCTTTTATAAATTCGAAAATTTTCTATATGTAAATATAAAACATACCTTTAGATTTGCTTCCATATAACAATCATTATTAGTTAATTAATTAGTGGAGTATTATTCTAAGATCACCCACTTTTTTCTTGGCTTTTACCTACCACCTAAAGCCAACTCCAATTTGAAAACAACCTTCTATCTTTTCTTTATTAATTAATTTTTTTGAACTTTACCAAACATTAAGTCTAAGGGTTGTTTGGTTAGAGATATTATGAAAGACATAATAACATCATAAAAATCCACATAAGAGTATACAATATTGATGGATGAAATAGAAAAAAAATCGTATAATTAATTTAATGTTTGATTAATTGTATCATAAATTAAATTTTACATATCTGATGAAATATTTTATCAACATTAAATATTGTTCCTAAGTTTTTATAAATAATAAGTATTATTTAGTTAAGAATTTGTTTGAATTATGTTAGTATGTTTATTTTAGATTATATGCTTTTGAGGAGTTTGTAATTTTTGTTACTATAAAATAAAGTTAAAATTTAATGTCTTTATTTATATTTATGGGTGGATTGGCTATTCTTTTATATTGAAAAAGAGTCGGTTGTTTGTGTGAGTCACCTTTTTCTAGGTTTGGTTGGATGACACATCATTTTTGTTCAAATATATATATGCCGGCGGTAATTGTTATGATTCTCGAGGATCCAATATGACAACATAGGTCTACGTTGCTACCATATTATTCTATTGAAACAGACAGTTTAGAAGTTCGGCTCCATTTTTATGATGTCGAGAAATTGACCTTTATAACACATATTCAGTCACATCGATATGACTACACTGATTTATTTTAAACAAATATGATCAATGAAAATTTATGTAAAAGATTTATAACTCTATTATGACATTTATCTGCCTTTTGGCATTTTTGTTCGATTTGGCTAACAATAAGAATATTTTATTTTGAATGGTTGAAAAACAAATTTGCTCGACGCGGCTAACAAAGTATATTTTTATAATAACAAAAATCAAACAGATGATATAAATTACTCTATTTTTAATAATTCAGAACATTTTAGTCCATTTTCCTTTATTATATATTCTCTCTGTCCACTTTAATTGTTATGATTTTTTTTTAGAGTCAAATTATAAAAATTTTGACTAAAATTATTAGATGTAAATTTTTCATTATATTGATATGTAAAAAAATGATAGTTTATAATATTTTTCATATAATTTTAAATTTGTTTTGTTTAAAATATCAAATTAATACAATTTAATTTATTTTTAAGAATTAATCAATTGACTTTTGAAAAAAATAGAACATAACAATTAAAAGTGGATGAAAAGAGTAGTCAAAAATACCTAAGCAAAATAACAGCCAAACAACCCCCTTAAATAAATATAAATAATATAAGTGAGGTGTAACAACCCTTAAACCCCCTACTATTTGATGATCCTCGTTCATATCGATCAAAAAAAGGGCCACCAACTCCATTTCTCCTCTCTCATTTCTCTCTGAAAAAAGAAGAAAAGAAAATGGCTAGCATTTGTAAGCTCTCAAATCCATGCTTCAACTCAACTTCGTATGGTAGCAGATCTTCATCAACACCTAAGTTTGCTGTTCATCTTCGTACTAGCACCTTTAATCACACCCTCTCTGGGTCTAAGTTATCACTTGTTATCAATCCTTCTGTTAGGGCATCTTTGTGTGTCAAATGCTCCCAAGCTGATGGAAATGGAAGCTCAGTGAAGAAAACTACTCTCCATCATCTCTATGAGACGCAAGGACAGAGCCCATGGTATGACAATCTGTGTCGTCCCGTCACCGATCTCATTCCATTGATTGACAGTGGTGTCAGAGGTGTAACCAGCAATCCCGCGATTTTCCAGAAAGCTATATCAACATCAAATGCTTACAATGACCAGTTCAGGGAACTTGTACAAGCTGGAAAAGATATAGACAGTGTGTATTGGGAACTTGTGGTAAAGGACATCCAAGATGCATGCAAACTCTTTGAGACAATCTACGATAAAACAGATGGTGGCGATGGGTACGTTTCTGTTGAAGTCTCACCTAGACTTGCTGATGATACAGAGGGGACTGTAGAGGCTGCAAAGTGGCTTCATAAGAAGGTTGAACGTTCCAATGTGTATATTAAAATTCCCGCTACTGCTCCATGCATTCCTTCCATCAAGGAAGTCATTTCACTTGGAATAAGTGTCAATGTGACGCTTATCTTTTCTCTTTCAAGATATGAAGCAGTCATTGATGCTTACCTTGATGGCCTTGAGGCCTCTGGGCTAAGTGATCTCTCCAGAGTCACAAGTGTTGCTTCATTCTTCGTTAGTCGAGTAGACACACTTGTCGACAAGTTGCTAGAGAAAATTGGAACTCCAGAGGCTCTTGATCTTCGTGGGAAGGCTGCAAATGCACAGGCTGCTCTAGCTTACGATCTTTACCAGAAGAAATTTTCTGGTCCTAGATGGGAGGCATTGGTAAAGAAAGGTGCCAAGAAGCAGAGGCTATTGTGGGCCTCAACTAGTGTTAAGAACCCAGCGTATCCCGACACTTTATATGTGGATCCTCTGATTGGACCGGACACTGTTTCAACAATGCCCGACCAAGCTCTTCAAGCATTTATCGATCATGGTTCTGTTGCAAGGACGATTGACGCAAACTTATCTGAAGCAGAAGGTATCTACAGCGCCCTCGAGAAATTGGGTATTGACTGGGGCTTTGTCGGGTCTCAACTTGAATTGGAGGGCGTGGATTCTTTCAAGAAGAGTTTCGATAGCTTGCTTGACAGTTTGCAGGAGAAGGCAAACACACTCAAGTTAGTGAGCCTGTAAAACAAGAAGTTGTTCAATTTGCTAGGAGATATAATAACTAATAAATGTTAAGTTCTGTTTATCTGAGTTTTCTGCATTGTAATGTATAATTAGAGGATATTTGGTGGTAATACTTTTCTTTGTGAAATTTGATGTTGGTTTGGATTTTGTGGTTATCAAATGGCAACTTTATATCCTTTCTATTTGGATCCTGTTCACTCAAATACCATATAGTACATTAATTTATATTTCAAGGCAAATTAAAGGTTAGTTTTGTGGTCCTCATTCTTGTTCTTACCGTAGACATACAAATTTCTCTCTATATACAAATTTGCTCATACAGATTTCTGATTTTAAGTAGTTATACGAGTATTGTTTTAGTTTAGATTGGGCCATTTGGTTTGCAAACTAGGTTATTATGAGATTATAATTCTATGTTTAAGTTAAACTCATTTGAGGGGTGGGATAAAATAACACCAAGTTTGATGGGATGAGAAGAGCTATCTAGGATTGAGTTGGGACGAATTTAGAATTAAGTTGGTACAAAATTTATATTTTGTTTGTTTGATGGTAAAAAATTATCCTCAACAAATGAAATGATTGAAATTGAGTATAAAGAAAATGTTAAAAGAAATTTAACACGCAGATCAATTTACCCATAGATGTACATGAAAAATAAATATATCAAACAATTAATTCATTTTCAAAAACCCAAGATTTTGAATGCGGACAACTACATAAAAATTACCCAAAAGTCATTCATGTCGGCCAACAAGTTTCGTTGAATTGTCAATTTTCTTTTTAAGATAAAATTGAATTCAGAGGTTATTTCCCTTAAGACAGAAATGTACTATTATAGTCCGTGCTTTTGTTGATTGATTCCAAACAGGTCTCTCGAGCCTTCTTTCTCGCTCTCATCTATTTTACATAGATGATTGGTCTCGAGCGTGAAACTCCCCCGATTTCCTCCATAAATTCTCCGATCCAAATGGCAGAGAAGTTTCCATATTTATACCTTTTCTTGTTGGAGGGGCGACTGTACGTTAAACTACCAAAGAAACTAGGGTAAACCAATGTGATCATGACATTGTAGGTGCGTGCGATGGGACGGATGCGACTTCCCTCAGTTGGTTTGGGTGGCATAGCCCGTTGCATAAGTCCCCCCCTTTTTTTATCCATTTCTTTAGTCTTTAGGGAGCCAAAGCTTGACTTTACTAAACTAATAAATAAGGCTCGCGCTAGGCGCTTACCTTTTTTGGCTGTAGGGTTGGGGTGACTTGCTGGGTGAGACTGATAGAAAGAAAGGACGGGGGGCAACCATGCATGGTACTTCTCGACCCTGTCTCCGAGCAAAGAGTTGCTGAAAGTTTTTTTTTTTTTTGATCTTTCATTGGAATGATCGGAAACGTGAGATGTAGGATTCGATCTAAAGAGTTCATTCAAAATCACTAACTGTCACACCCTATTTTTTTTTCCAACCATGCTCTTTAAAAAGAAATGGGATCTTTGAAAAAAGAGCTTTTTCAAAAAGGAATTGTTTATGTTTTCTAAGTCGTCATTGGTATGTGAATTAGAAATCCAAATAAGAAATTCTGTTGACGGAGAGAAAGATATCAGACACTCTTATTTGACCGAGAGAAAGATAGTAAACACCTCTCGATTTCTAGCACGATTACTTTATTGATTTATATTTGACTTGAATTAAATTTTGAATATCTTATGTTTATGACCTTAAAATTTTTTTATTACCCGACTTATTTAATTTATTTATAAAGCTATTTTGTTTTATTAGGGTGGTATATTGATAGCAACACTTTTTAACCTTGTCATAAATTATTTATTTAGTTATTATTCAAGACTAAAATTAGTGTAATGTTGTTCAAGCAGTGTTATTTATTATTATTATTATTATTATTATTATTATTATTATTATGACTTATGATGTGATTCGGGGCAAGAAGAAAAATGTGAGGAGGTTATTTTGTTCACTTCCCGCGAAGCGTATCCCTTTCATTCTCCTCTCACCGGCTCTACAACATTCTACTAAAATGGCGACGCCCTCTTTTTCATTTCATCCCATCCCAAATTTTACCATAAATTCTTCTTCTTCTTCTTCTTCTTCCTCATCCACGGTAACGTTTTCACTATGCATTTCTCAATTCCAATTACCTATCAATGTTATACTAATTTCTGCGTTTTTATTAGTTGCGGCACCGCCAGTTCGTCGCCAGCTTAGACTTATCCACTTCCGCTGGTTGGTAATATTTTTCAGTTTTTCCTGTTTTTGCTGATAGTTAAGGTAGGAACAATTGATTCTGTGTTTTTACCAATTGAGTAGATGGTGATAAGGAAAATTGAACAATTTGAGGTGTAGTGTGTTTAATAATATATAGGTAGTGATAGTGAAGTGTTGATACTTGGGGTGTGGAACTCCAGTGTGTTTTTGACCATTAACTCTTCATTTTTATTGTGAAGTTTGACGTCGATTTGTTTTCACTGACCTCAGATGGTACTCAAAGCTTGGATTGTCGACTTGTATTCGATCGAAGAAAAGTGTTGCTCTCGTCTGTGGGAGTTATAGCAACTTCCATTTGTAATGCTGGAAGGGCATCAGCTGAATTTGCTGACAGTAATATCTATTCTTTCTACATATTTATTTCTATTCCAGCATCAATTTACTATTTAACCTTTTATGGTTCTTAGCACTCTAAACTAACTCTACTTTTGAAATTATGGGTTTAGGTGTAGTGTTTGTTGTAATTTTAATGCTTTTCATAAAAAAATACTGGTTCAGATGAACCGATATTCTCAGCTCTTCATATTACAAATATCACTTAAAGCTCCTAAGGAGCTAGCCTTTTTTTATCTATTGGGGGAAACATGTGTCGTCAGTGATGGAAGTGCCAAGTTGAATAAATTTCTATTACTTCTCTCAATGGGAGTTGGAGACAAGTGCTTCAACAAATTTGAACTTGCTAATAGTGCATCGCCAAAAAATTGAAATACAACTTTGAATTACGGGAAAATGTTGGAAAACTAATTTGAAGTAGTAGGATACCAAATGTTTTAAGATTTGGTATTTGCAAGTTTATGTAATTCATTTCAAGTTTGAATTTGTAGTCAAATTTATATAGGAATATGTTTTCTTGTTTTGAGCTAAATTAGGGTCCATATCATAAGTAGTTGTGTTGCTAGTTATTTTCTATTGTGGGAAATCGTGGAGAATTCTAGAGAGCAATCAAAGATTTATTTATGTATAAAATATTTTCTTCAAGTGATCAATCTATTAATCTACTATTTCTCCATACCAAGCTAGTTGAGTAGGTTACATTAATTTTCTGAATGCATTCCCCTCTGTTTGTGCTTATGTCATAATCATACTAATCGATTTGTCTATCTTTTAATTTTGCGACGTGGTGGCAGAGGTGGATAATGCCTATCTCAATGGGTTTAATTGAATCTAATACTCTTAAAACGGAGTATAAACATATGTGAAAGCCCACTAAATTTCAACAATATATTTGTTGGTCCATAATTTTAAAAGTACATTGAGTTCAGTCTTAAGAATCTTAAAGTTGAACAAATCAAGTTTGAATTTTGGATCCGTCTCTACGTGACATCAACAAGTATAGATGGAATTTGAAGTTGAATATAAGCTCTTTTCAAGACTTTCCTTTTATTCCCTTTTCAATTGTATATTTGGCTATGGAAGAGGAAGAATTTCGGCTTTGCAGATATTATCGGGAGCCCATATTTACAACTACTCCTGATTTAAGATGCTCTAAAGATGTTTAATTTTCTCTTTTTCTTTCTATTCACCTCACAACTGATTCATTTTGTAGACTGACCATTACTAACTTGATATGGTTTTATACCGTAGACCATGAATACAACCAGCAAGTAGTCTTTAACAAAGAAATGCGACACTTTGCCTCTAAATTTGGGGGGAGGACATTGCTCCAAAACTAAATCTTTTATTACTTTCTAGATATACATTGCCTACATTGAGAGGAAAGGACTATAATTCTTTGATTTCTTTCTGATCACATAGTGCCTGCTTTGAGAGGAAAGGACTATGGGAAGACAAAGATGCGGTATCCTGACTATACTGAAACTCAATCAGGTCTCCAGTATAAGGTCACTTATATGAGCTATACATAAGGAACTCAATCATGTTTTTTCACGCATAGGCTGGCCTGTATTTTGATTGAGTCTAACAAACATGCAGGATTTGAGAGTTGGAAGTGGTCCCACTCCGAAGATCGGAGATACAGTGGTGGTAAGCCTGTGGATGGCCCACTCAAATTTATCTCTTACACTCCATTTGATTGTTTCAATGTCCGGTTTTAAGCTAGAATAACTGCAGAGACCAATTAGCTTATTAATAAGTCTTTAAAGTTGGGCCAAAGAAATTTCTTTATGGTCTCTAAGCGTTTGGCCATTTCAAATGGAAATTTTGGAAAAATCACTTTTTACTGTTTTTCATTGGACTTAGCAACTTACCTTCAAGGAAGCAATTGAGATAGCTGCAGTTCCAAGCTTGCATTAATCTGAGTATGTATCTTTAACAACTGAATTTAGGTTGACTGGGATGGTTACACTATAGGTTATTATGGTCGCATATTTGAAGCTCGTAACAAGACGAAAGGTGGTTCTTTTGAGGTACTAATCCAGCTTAAATATATAGTTAAATTAGTGATTCTTGCACAGTTTTAGGTGACAATGGTTCATTATGCTGCAGGGGGATGATAAGGACTTCTTCAAATTCAGAGTAGGATCTCAAGAGGTGAGCTTTTTCGATAAGCATCTGATTCTCCCCAGACAATGGTGATTTAATTATAGTTTTATATGCCGAAATTCCTGGTTTTAAAACCATGTTTTGAAATTGCATTATGTTTCAGTAAATGTTTTTTAGTTAGTCATGCATTTGGTGACGTCATAAATTATACTGATTCCACGAAACTTGACTGTTACAGTTGTCTTTTTTCCTGGCACTTTTTTGAGGGTGTAAGAAAGGTTTCTAGCAGAGTTTGTGTTTATCATATGTTCAGGTCATACCGGCATTCGAGGAAGCTATTACTGGGATTGCACTTGGAGGTATCAGAAGGTGATATAACTCCCCTCTATTTAACTTTAGCTTACCATCAATGTTTCCTTAAGAAAATTATTGAAGAATTGGACTTTTGAGCATCGAGTTTTGCTAAATTGCGACTTATTTCTGCCTTTGTAGTACAAAGGGTGTTAAAATATCCACCTTTCATCCCTTAAAACTACGGTATTACTGTTGGGATTAGACATAGATTATCAAACTGATAGCTCATCTTGAATGATTCTATATTCTCGTAAATATGGGCTTTACTTGAATATAGTTACCTGATGAGCAGCAGTGGTTCAAAGTATGGTAGTTGAGTCTTCACGGGTGATGTTGATCTCTTATCTATATGGTCAGTGTGGTCTCCCGTTGTATACTAGATTTAATTATAGTTAACTGAGATAGTAGGGTCATTTCAGATTAGCTAATATTTTCCTATCCATGTGAGTTTTTTAGGTACCTTAAACGAGTAGATCTCCCAGGATATAAGAGGAGTTTAAGTGTTGAACTACCTATCAAAGTCTTTGAATCTAGTTTCCATTGTAACAAAAGAAGGATAACATTCTTAAATGTCTGTGTAGCCTCGCAATCATAAGTGTGGCGTGTTACACACCCATAAGTAGGACTCTACTAGATACCATTTCATAGACATATAAGGACACATGAACCTAGTTGGGATGCGACAACAATGTTGCATTTCATTGTCATTTCTACTACATGGCTTTTGTATTACTGTTTTTGCTCTGAGAAAGATATTGTGTATTCTCCATTTCATTTTCTCCTTGCAATATCGCAGAATCATAGTTCCTCCGGAGCTGGGATACCCTGATTATGACTATGATAAGAAAGGTCCAAGACCAACAACATTTTCGGTAACTTCAATTCCTTGTAAAACAGTGTTCTATGGCACACAGATCCTTTTTTTCTCATCAAAAACTCCTTTCTTATATTTTCTAGGGACAAAGAGCTTTGAGTTTTGTGCTGAGGAACCAAGGATTGATTGACAAGACACTCCTGTTTGATATTGAACTCCTCAAAATCATACCAAATTGAAGTTCCCTTTTGCTCAACTTTCGCCACAACAAGATTTACTTCCAGTAGGATGGAAAGAGTATCAAGACTGATCATTCCTTATAGAGGTTTAAGATGAAACACATCAAATTGTTGAAAGATTGATTTCGAAAAGCACTGTAGTAACAATGATGGGGTGTAAGGTATTGTTGATGTAACAACATTCCTTGTGTTCATAGATATTTGACTGTTTCTTGTGAAAGTGATCCTTCAAGATATCTTCTTCTCTGGTTTGTGAATAAGATAGTTGATTACTGTACTTTGGAAAAGGGTTTTCTAAATTTTACAATTGCAAGAGCACATGATTTCTTACTAGTTAGCAAGTCTAGATGGAATTTGAATTGGTTTGAGTAGTTTGGTGAAATGACGATGGTTGAGCAACTCTTTTTTTTTTTTTGGTTACACGACAAAGAAAAGTGAATTTATGAGATAATTACTTTTTGGTGAAATGACAATGTATAGTTGTCACAAAACAAAGAAAAAGTGAGTTTATGAGATTGTTACTTTTTGGTGAAATGACAATATATAGTTGTGTCACAAAACAAAGAAAAATGAGTTTATGAGATAAAGACTTTTGGTGAAATGACAATATGTAGTTGTCACAAAACAAAGAAAAGTGAGTTTATGAGATAGAGTAGTACTAAACGGCAAAACACTTTTTTGACATGAATTGGCAAGACAGGGATAAATGACTAAATAACTCTTTGGCTCTATAACCGCTTGTTTTTTTCTTGCGAAAAAGAAAATCACTCTTGACTTTTTCTTTCTTATTTACTATCTCTCTTACTTTACTCTTTTTTTCTTCTTTACTTCACTCATCAGTTTGATTTTATTTTGTTGATTCATTTATTGTTCAAGATTTTATTTTGTTGTTAAATTTATATAATTTTAACAAGATAAATCTGAATAGTCAATTAAACGAAGTATTGAATAATGTTTTGGGGTTAGAGGAAGATGATAGTTTGTTGTCCCAAAATCATGAAGATTCCAATGCTACATACGATAGGCCTGAAAAAAAATACTAAAATATTCTCGTGACCTATAGACTAAATAAAACTAAAAAATACTCAAAATTGGGGATCTAAATTTAGATTCGAGCTCGTGACCTGTAGACTATCCGTTGAACCTTTAACCATTCGCGCCGCAATAATATTCATTCATAATTACAATAGGAAATGTATTTACTCTCTTTCATATCAGTTGTTTGTTGAATATCACTAGTAAATTTAAAATGAGATATTATCAATAAATCTAGTCTAATAACTACTAAAATGTGAAGATAAATTGATCAAAGGTTGACATGTACCATAATTAATTGTATTATTCACTTAAAACTTGATCATGCATATATAATCGCATTCAATTGACTTGTAATTATGAGGGAGCATAACTCATATAATACTATATCCATTACATTTATTTTCATCATAATGATTCGACTTATAATAATGAAAAATCTTCAATTTTTGTGAAACAATCCAAATATAAACTTTTACAATCTTATTTACCAAAAAATGAATTTAAAAATGATTTAGTTTCAAATAGTCTAATTTTTTTTTTAAAAAGACCTAAAATTGGAACATAACCTAGATTCAAGCTTGTGACGTATAGACTATTCGCTTAAGCTTTAACCATTCGCGCTGCAATAACATTCGTTCATAATTACGAAAAGAAATGTATTTACTCTCTTTCATATCAATTGTTTAATGAATATCACTAGAAAATTTAAAATGTGATATTATCAATAAATATAGTCTAATAACCTCTAATACGTGAAGATAAATTGATCAAAGATTGAGATGTGCCATAACTAATTGCATTATCCTATTATAACTTGATCATGCATATATAATCACATTCAATTGATTTGTATTAGTGAGGGACCATAACTCATATAATACTATATCTATTACATTTATTTTCATCATAATGATTCGACTTATAATAGTAAAAAATCTTAAATTTTTGTGAAAACCTTTGCCCTCTATATACTTTATATACTTTCTCAGCCGCACACTAGCATACTAGCATAGGGTGAGTTAGTTTAAATGCAGGCGTCAAACCATTTAGCCGGGTTGGGGGTTGGTGTAATCCAAATATAAACTTTTACAATCATATTTACCAAAGTAATAAAATTAAAAATTATTTAAATTCTAATAGCTTCAAAGAGTCTAATATTTTTAAAAAATACCTAAAATTAGAACCTAACCTCGATTTAAACTCGTGACTTATAGACTATTCATTTAAACATTAACTATTGACGCTGCAATAGCATTCGTTCATAATTACCAAAGAAAATTTATTTAGTCTCTTTATATATCACAAGAAAATTTAAAATGAGATATTATCAATAAATATAGTCTAATAACCCCTAAAATGTGATGATAAATTGATCAAAGGTTGACATGTACCATAATTAATTGTATCACACAATTAAAACTTGATTATGTATATATAATCACATTCAATTGACTTGTATTTGTGAGGGAGCATAACTCATATAATACTATACCCATTATATTTATTTTCATCATAATAATTCGACTTATAATAATGAAAAATCTTCATTTTTTGTGAAATAATCCAAATATAAACTTTTACAATAATATTTATCAAAAAAATATAAAATTAAAAATTATTTAAATCCTAAAAGCTTCAAAGAGTCTAATTTTTTTTATAAAAATATCTAAATTAGGGCCTAACCTAGATTCAAACTCGTGACCTATAGACTAGTCGTTTAAGCTTTACCATTCGCGTTGCAATAGCATGCGATCATAATTATGAATTTTTTTTATTTAGTCTCTTTTGTATAATGAATATCACTAGAAAATTTAAAATGATATATTATCAATATATGTAGTCTAATAATTTCTAAAATGTGAACATAAATTAATCAAAGGTTGACATGTCATAACTAATTATATTACACAATTATAACTTGTTCATGCATATATAATCACATTCAATTGACTTGTGTTTGTGAGGGAGCATAACTCATATAATACTATATCATTTACATTTATTTTCATCATAATGATTCGACTTATAATAATGAAAGATCTTCAATTTTTGTGAAAATGATCCAAATATATACTTTTACAATCTTATTTACCAAAAAACAAGAAATTAAATATTATTTAAAAAAATATACTTAAAATTGGGAACTAATCTAGATTTGAACTCGTGACCTATTGACTATTCGTTTAAACTTTAATCATTCGCGCTGCAAAAGTATTTGGTCATAATTACGAAAAATTTATTTAGCCTTTTTATATCAGTTGTTTAATGAATATCACAAGGAAATTTAAAATGAGATATTATCAATAAATATTGTTTAATAACCCTTAAAATGTGAAGATAAATTAATCAAAGATTGACATGTACCATAACTAATTGTATTACACAATTATAACTTAATCATGCATATATCATAATTTGTGTGTTCGTTGATAAGAGATTAGACATTGATTATTTATGATAAATTTTTTCATTTTATTATTTTACTAATAAATGATCTGTAATGATTTTATATATAACCTTCTTCAAAATTGAAAAAAAATATTATAAATATCTTTTTGTTCTCTTTGTTAGTAACATGTGGTTATCTTTAGATAATTAAGTTTTATTGCATTTACTTCGTAGTTTAATTTATAGTTTTATTTTGAATATGCTAATAGTGTTTTTTCTTGTTGATATGACTTGTAATTTAATTGATTATTTTTATTTAAATCAAATATTAACAAGACATCTTAATATATCGTCGTTAAATGTTTAGTATTGTAAGAAAATAGTAAAATCGTTGGAAATAATATATCATATTTTTTTAAAATGATTAAATTCTTAGATAATGCGTAATTTATTTTTTTGAAGGATCCTATATAGATGTACCTTATCAAAATTTTATAGTATCGTATATTTTTTAGAAGTCCACAAAAATCAAATAGCAAGAAAAATAAAAAAAGTTAAAGTGATGAAAAATTTCACCTAGCTTGAATTTCAAGAATAAAAAATATCGTATAAATTGACGAAAATAATATGTATTTATATAGGTATTTATGGATGTTTTCCATTTTTTTAAATTCATGAAATTAGCATCAAAACTTATGTAATTGTTTGTCAAGAACATTGATACTCTTTTCGTTATATTTTCTTTTTGAAGAGTATTTGATGAATTAAGTGTTTCTGGAATTCTGAAATTGTTGAAAAGAATAAAAATAAATTAATTTTATACTTTATTTTCCATATTAATAGTCTATTTCTTTTTTTTATAAATTTCGTAAGAAATCATAAATAAAATAATAGTCTTACTTTTACATTTAATTTCTTATATTTTATAAATTTTATTTACACTTACAAAAAGAAAAAAAATATTATAATAAGATTAAAAAAAATATAATTTATAATTTTGTAAATTAACTAATAATTTTATCTAACTATTTTTAGTAATATAAATATTTAATTTTGAGATGGAAAAATAATATTAAAATGTTAGAAATAGAATGAATATTTTTGATTTCATATTTTCCATGAATAAAATTATATAAGTATGGGAGTAGAGAAATTTAGAACATTAATTGGCAAAGAAAAAGAAGCAAAAAAAAAAGTAAGAAAGAAAAAAAAAATTAAAAGAAGAGAGAGAAAAATGGATTTGGGTCATCTTGTGAAATGAGACCCAACACTTTTCACATGACACAATATAAATGGAGCCTGATACAAGTATTGTCAGTCACATCTTGGGCAGTGTGAACTGAAAAGTAATATATTCTCCGTCCCATTTTATGTAGCATCATTTTCTTTTTAATCAGTTCCAAAAAAAAATATCATATTTCCTCATATGGTAAGTATTTTAAGGTACAATTCCTCTTTTACCCTTGTTAGTCCCACTTAATTTAAACATAATACTCTAATACATTTATAAAGAGAGAAAATTGAAATTACTTTTTTTTGAAGGGCAAGTTTTCATTATTTCTTAAACTCCGTGCCCGGTCAAATATCGCCACATAAAACACATAAAATGAGACGGAGGGAGTAATTATAGATTGAACTTTTCAGAAGTGGTTTTACTTTTGAGGGTAATTTGGGTACGAGAAATAAATGAACTTAGCCAATCGCCCTTAACTTTTCAGCTAAATTATGAAAATACCTAAAATTTATTGCTCGTGTTAAGTCGTGCCAAAAAGTTATCTTGTCAAATATATTTTCCGTATGAGATAATTACTTTTGGTGAAATGACAACATACATTTGTCACAAAACAAAGAAAAGTGAGTTTATGAGATAATTACTTTTTGGTGAAATGACAATATATAATTGTCACAAAACAAAGAAAATGAGTTTCTGAGATAATTACTTTTGGTGAAATGACAATATATAGTTGTCACAAAACAAAGAAAAGCGAGTTTATGAGATAATTATTTTTGGTGAAATGGCATATAGTTGTCATAAAACAAAGAAAAATGAGTTTATGAGATAATTACTTATGGTGAAATGACAATATATAGTTGTCACAAAACAAAGAAAAGTGAACTTATGAGATAATCGAAAAGTGACTTTCTGAAATAATTTTAATATTATGTGAGAAATGAAAGATGCACACAAACTCTGTTATAATGTCTTAAAGTTTTGTAGGAAGCTATAGTGTGATGAAGTTATAAGACCATCTCAAATCCCACTTCATTTTACTCTTCATTCTTTATATTTGGAGAGTAAAATAGAGATTGGGTTCTCCAACCACCCTCCAATTCACTCTTTATTCTTCATATAGAGAGTTGAATAGTAGTTCTCTAAATTTGGAGAACTACTATTCACACTATCTATTTTACTTTTTCATTATTTTATTATTATTTCTATTATTTATAATTAACATATTATTTTTCATATAAGGCCATGAATTAAATCTCTAATGTTTATAATTCTTTTTCAATATAATATAATATTTTTAAAAATATATATTATTTAATATATATTACTTTCATTCCGAATTAATAATATTTTAAAATTTTATTTTTTTGTCAATTTAATATAATTTAATTTTATTATTAATTTTCACTATAAAGAATGCACAATTTTAAATGGTCAACAATCGTTCAAAGTATTCGTAATCCACGTTCTCAAAAGAAGAAATAGTACACGATGAAATAATAATCGAGCCGAAAAGATGTTGAACGTACATTCGAAGGTTTGCAATCACATTTTGCAATTATTCTCCGACAATCGTGTTTTTGGAAAAAGAAAGTTCTACATGATATAATGACTACATGTATTATATTACACAATATGATAATCGAGGATGAACGTAATTTTAATGCACCAATTCAAGATGTTGTAGAGGCTCCAATTGCAACGACAAAAATGACGTTAGATGAAAATCTTCAATTTGAACATTTTTTAGCTAGACATAAAAAAAAATACGAAAAAATATTCATTTTGAACTCCAAAATGCGTTAATACAACATTTATGTGAGCAACGTAATAATCTTAAAAGTTTGTATTTATGTAATGCTTGTATAATTATATTTAATTAATGATTTCACTTTTATTTGAATGGTTCATTAATTTGTATATTATATAATATTTGATTTAATTTATGTTATTTAGAAATTTAGAATAAAATATAATTTTAAATTAGAAAAGAATTTGTTTTTTTTTATATTACATGAATTTTTTTATAAAAGTGATTATTTCGGAAAAAAAAGAATGAAGGGATTTAGTTATATTATGAAATAAGAAAATAAGAATGAAATAGAAATAATAATATAATATTGAGAAGAGAGAAAATATTTTTTTAGAGAGTAAAATAGAAAATTGAATTGGAGTTGGTTGTCTGAAAAAATAGAAAACTTTAAATTTGGAGAGTGAAATAGAGAATTGGATTAGAAATGACCTAAACTAAACTTCAAAATGCATTTTTTTTTGTACTTTTTCCAGCTATCATACATAGATTATACATTAATTTTGGGCCTTTACACTGGGTTGAGAGCCCAATAACCCAATTGAAAGATGAAGCAGGAAACTACCAAGTATATTATTTGGCAGAAAACAACAGCATTAAATAAGTTTGACAAATTGCTTACTTACCTTTTCGGCTTCTTTTATGGTTCCAAAATAAATGATCCATGTGTTGGTTGGGGGCTTCGTGGATCCCCTCATTTAATTTTCAGTCCTACTTTTTATTCTTCTCAATTTAAGTCATCTAGTCAAAGTGTCAAACTCTTTTTTTCACACTCTTAGAGCTTATTCGGAAGTTGATTGGATTTAATGTAATTAAGTATAGTTAGACTGTCTGACATGTTTGATTGGTTATATAGATAATTGAATATAATTGACAAAGATAATTATACTCGCCCCTAATTCAACTGGTTATTTTTTTAATTTTTAATGTTATTTTTTCATCTGATATTTAATATCCATATTGAAATCTGACTAATTCTAATTTGTGTTATGTGGAGCCTATTAAAAGGAAAATGCTTCTTGTCAAGGGTTTTTTCATATCAGGATCAAATTCAAAATCTCTAATTAAGAGAGAATAATATCATCCACTACATCATGTCCTTTGATGGTAAATCTTATACCTACAAACAAAGATATGTTGTGTATACACAACATGACATACTTATATTAAGTAGTTACAAAAATTTTGTGTTGTGCACGAATCCAATATTAATTTGTTTATAAATTCAATTTTTAAGTGGTATTAATTAAACAATATTGAAAATCTTATTAAGTATAAATTAAATATATGATAAATATTATTAATGTTGATAAGTTTTAAATGACACTGATAAAATAATTTTATAATTTTGTCCTAAAATAAATTATGATATATATTTGTGTGTTAATAAATCTCATTCTTTTTTCACGCAAAACTAATTTGAAGAGGTTCATTGGGATGTCTATAGTCAAAGTATTTTTCTTATCATTGATTTTTTATTCAATGTAGTTATAAAATTTACACAAATATTATCATCCACATTCAATATAATATAGCTATAACTAAAATATATGAATTTAAATCTAAAAGATATAACTAAAGTCCAATAATTTGGCAAAAACTATACACTAATAAAACTAAAATAAAACAAGAAAAATACCTTTTAAATATTTTCAAAAATGTCCTTGCTAAAGCAGATATGTCGACGGAAACATGTTTGCTTTAATCTCAAACTCTCTCTTATATAATACTCACTCTGTCCCTAATTACTTGTACACATTTTCTTTTATAGTTGTCCCTAATTACTTGTTCATTTTGACAAATTAAGAAAGGACAATTTTTTTTACCTATCATACCCTCAATTAAATGACTTATTTTGAAAAATATAGAACTTTTCATCCACTTCATAATTAATAAGGGTGAAATGGTAAACTCACTATGTCATTGATTATTTTCTTAATAGGTATGTCAATTAAAAAATGAACAAGTAATTAGAAATAGAGGGACTACGAGAAAATATTTTCAAAAATGTCACTGCTGAGTCGATGAAGTCGTGTCTGCTTCGCTGTTATATAATAAGAGAATATATTTTTATTGGACTTGTATTTATAATAATGCTAATATAATTATAGCTAGTAGTGTAGTAGAAAGTAGCAAGTGTGCTGACTCATAAATCCTTCAAAAATAGGCTCAATAAATGAATTGATTGAGAAGTACATTTACTTCCTATCTACCTAACAAACTTTAATTTCTTATCTGTCATGAAAAAGATGACTTAACATTTTTTTGGTTTTATTTACTACTATATACATCACTACTATTTGGACTACTAAAAGTCATCACAAAACTTTTTGTTGTTAATCCAATTCCTGAGGTATGTTACTTAAAATGCTATTTTGGTGTTGTTTTTTATCCATTATCATGAAAATATACAAATATTCTTATAAAGTTATAATCTTTTTATCTTATGGCAATTCAAGTAGGTTGAGTGTTAAAATTTTTCTTGTATATGACACTATTTAGAGTTGTCAAAGTCATTCTTGAATTTTTCTATAACAACAAACTATGGCTCAATTCCAAGATTGTGAGTCTAGAAGTTTCTAATCAGATGAAAATGAAGGTAAGTGGTAACATGTTTTACATTAGGGGTGTGTTTGGTATGAAGGAAAATGTTTTTCATGGAAAATGTTTTCCTAGAAAATGTTTTCCTGGAAAACAAGTAGATTTTGGACTTATTTTCTCATGTTTGGTTAGTGAGTGAAAAATATTTTCTGAAAATGATTTTTAGTGTTTGATTTATGAATGAAAAATGTTTTTTGAGAAATATCTTTTGTTTCTACTAGAGTAAAAAATAATTTATGAAATTGAAAATATTTTTTAGAAACAATTTTTTTTTTTTTGGGGGTGTGGGAGAATGTGTTTGTATGCGGGCAGGTGAAAAATAAAAAATTGAAAATGAAAATATTTTTTTTAAAAAAAATTAATATTTTTGGGGTTGGGGTGGGGTGGGGTGGGGTGGGGGGCTGGGGCTGGGGCTGGTAGGGGGTAGGGGGCTGGGGCTGGGGCTGGGGCTGGTAGGGGGTGGGTAGGGGGCTGATAGGGGGTGGGTAGGAGGGCTGGCGGGAGGCAGGGGTAGGTGAAAAAATAATTTTTGAAGTTGAAATTATTTTTTAATAATAAAATTAATTTTTTTTTGGAGTGGGGGGAGGGCTGGTAGGGGTTGGGTAGGGGGCTAGGGGGAGGGAGGTAGAAGTTTTAAAATAAAAATATTTTTAAAAATGAACTCACATTTTTTTGGGAGGGTGGGTGGCTGGTGGTGGGTGGGTGGGGTGGGGTGGGGTGGGGGTCAGGGATCGGGTGAAAAATAAAATTTTGAAAATGAAAATATTTTTTAATGTTGTTTTGGGAAAAAAAAAAATGTAATTTGAAGTTCTAGGAGAGTTTTGGAAAATGTTTTCCTTAATTTTTTAAGGGAAGTCATTTTCCTTAATTTTGAGGAAAATGAGTTGATTTGGAAAACATTTTCCAAGACTTTTGTTCCAACCAAACATGAGAAAATTGGGGAAAATGTTTTCCTTCATACCAAACACACCCTAGGTCTTTAAGGCGGGTTCTGTGATTTTGGTGAACTCATTGCTTTCAGCTCGAACTATATAGATATGTACAAGAAAACTTTGAAATGCTTATGTAGAATAAGATCACATCATTTCGTTGTCATTACTCTTCTTTCCTCTATATGTATGTTGCTGCTCTCCATATCACGTTATTTCATTGTTGTTACTGCTCTCATTTCTGTTTTCCCTTATTCAAACAGCTCGGAAATGCTTTATTTTAAGCCGAGGGTCTATTGGAGACAACCTATATCTCTATGAGTTAGGTGTAAGGTCTGCATACACTTACTCTCCTCCGACTCTGCTTGTTAGATTACATTGGGTATGTTGTTGTTGACTCTAGATCCTGAATTCGTTTTTGTATAATTTGGAGTCCAGGCAATGAAGGAAATCTAGGTAGGATGTTATTCTACTAAAGTCTTTCCAAATCTTGACATTATAATCCTTACCATAATACTATGTGTATACATTCAGAGGCGGATCTTGGACTGTCCCATGATTCAACTGAACTCATTACTTTCAGCTCTAACTATATACAGAAAAACTTTGAAATGTTTATATAAAACCAAATTACACTCGTTTTTAACTCACGGACTCTAGGCAATGGAGGAAAGCTTTTAGGATGTTAAAGTCACACTCGTTCTGAACTAATCGATTCTAGATACATTAGACTCTAGGCAATGGAGGAAATCTTATCGAATGTTATTCAACTAATTCTTTTGAAATCTTGTCATAAGCCTTACAAGCTTTCTCTTTTTCAGTTTCAGTGTTGGTGTATATGAAGTGTGTGTGATAAAGAAAGAAGGAAGAGGAGGGAACTTGTAGAGTTGAAAGAATGGGAAGTAAAGAAAGGGAAATCAAATCACCTGAAGTTCAGTTAGGAGGGAATTCTACTCCAAAACGGGGTTCAAAGAAACTCGGAATCTACTTCCTTGAATCGGATGATAGGAGAACAGCTTTCGGACGTGGTTATAGTGGTGGAGTAGGAGGAGCTACTCCTGTGAATATCCATGGGAAGCCTATTCCGGATATAAACAAGACGGGTGGCTGGATAGCTGCCTTGTTCATTTTCGGAAATGAAATGGCTGAGAGAATGGCTTACTTTGGCCTATCTGTTAACATGGTGGCGTTCATGTTCTACGTTATGCACAGGCCTTTTTCTAGCTCTGCCAATGCTGTTAACAATTTTTTGGGCATATCACAGGCTTCCTCTGTGTTGGGTGGTTTCATTGCTGACGCTTACCTTGGTAGATACTGGACTATTGCTATCTTTACCACCATTTATCTAGCGGTAATTATATTCGATGAATAATTTGGTTGCCTATTGTTTGATCACTTCATTCAAGTGAAGATCTTACTCCTCCGTTGCAATTTGTTTGTCCTACTTTCCTTTTTAGTCTGTTAAAAAAAATGTCTTTTTCCTTTTCGGCAACTCTCTTATTCTAACTTTCCAGATGACATGTTTAAGAGCACTAGACTAAAGGGTGTATTTTGGTAAATTCTACGTATTTTGGTTTAAGACCACAAGATTCAAAAGTCTTCTTTACTTCTTAAACTCCGTGTCAAGTCAAAACCAGACAAACAAATTGAAACGAAGGGATTAAAAGCTAGTAACATTCACTTACTTCTTTATGGTTATGTAGGGATTGACAGGAATAACATTATTAGCAACTATTAAGGTATTTGTGCCCAATCAAGATCAGTGTGATCAGATTGCCCTTCTTCTAGGAAACTGCGAACCAGCGAAATCTTGGCAAATGATGTACTTATACACAGTCTTATATGTGACGGGGTTCGGAGCAGCAGGGATAAGGCCTTGTGTCTCATCATTCGGGGCTGATCAATTCGATGAGAGAAGCAGAAACTACAGGTCACACCTGGACAGGTTTTTTAACTTCTTTTACCTGTCGGTCACAGTTGGGGCGATCGTGGCCTTCACTGCAGTTGTGTATATTCAAATGATACATGGATGGGGATCTGCTTTTGGGTCATTGGCAATTGCCATGGGCCTGTCCAACATGTTATTCTTTGCTGGCACCCCTATGTATAGGCATAGGTTGCCTGGAGGCAGTCCTCTCACGCGTGTTGCCCAAGTCCTAGTTGCTGCCTTCCGCAAGAGGAATGTTTCGTTCCAAAGCAGCGAGTTTGTAGGCTTGTATGAACTTCCTGGTAAAAGATCTGCTATCAAGGGCAGCAGCAAGATAGCTCATACCGATGATTTCAGGTAAGTTTTTAAGGTTGCTCCTTTTTTTCACTTCCTTCATGTTGTTGAATTGTGTTACGTTCACATTTATAAGCTTAAGCTGTTAGGTAAAACGTACTTTTGTTTACTTAATTATGTCTTCATTATATGTGTGCTCAATGTAGATGTTTGGACAAAGCAGCTCTGCAGCTAAAAGATGATGATGGTGCCAATCCTTGGCGGCTTTGCACCGTGACTCAAGTAGAAGAAGTTAAAATCCTGCTGAAACTTCTTCCGATTCCAGCCTGCACTATAATGTTAAGTGTGGTTCTTACGGAGTACTTGACTCTATCAGTCCAACAGGCATATACGTTGAACACTCACATGGGACATTTGAAACTTCCTGTCACCTGCATGCCGGTCTTTCCAGGCCTCAGCATATTTGTTCTGCTCTCCCTCTATTACTCTGTGTTCGTTCCAATATCTAGGCGGATCACTGGCAACCCCCATGGTGCTTCTCAGCTTCAGAGAGTTGGCATTGGCTTGGCAGTCTCTATACTCTCGGTGGCGTGGGCTGGTGTCTTTGAGAGGTACCGAAGAACTTATGCAATACAACATGGTTATGAGGCTAGCTTTTTGACTCAAATGCCTGACCTCAGTGCCTACTGGTTACTAATCCAATATTGCTTAATTGGGATAGCTGAAGTATTTTGCATAGTGGGATTACTCGAATTTCTGTATGAAGAAGCTCCTGATGCAATGAGAAGCATTGGTTCAGCTTATGCTGCTGTGGCTGGTGGTCTTGGTTGTTTTGCAGCCACCATTTTGAACAGCATTGTCAAGTCTGTCACACGGGGAAAAGGCGAAACACGAGAATCCTGGCTTTCCCAGAACATAAACACCGGCAGATTCGACTACTTCTATTGGCTCCTCACTGTCATGAGTCTCATCAATTTTGCTGCTTTTCTTTATGCAGCAAATTGTTATCAGTACAGATCAAAGGATGGGACGACTGACAGACAAAGCGAGAAAGTGCCTGGATCCGATCATACCAGTATTAACGCACAAGATCCCATTAAAACTCCGCAGTTAAGTGTTTTTGGACGAGAGTAGTACTAGGAAGGATAACCCCTTGGAAATCCTCGGCTTGCATCCCTTGCTCACAAAATGTGAAAAAAGAGCCTACCTTTGCCAGTATCTCAACCACTACTAGCAAGTAACCATATTTTAGTTGTTCCTTAACAAAGACGAAAAAGGAAAGAAAAATCTATTCTTGTAAGTGACATAGTAATAGTAGAGTGCCGAGGGTCTACTAGAAACAACCTTTCTACCCCAAAAAGGTAGGGATAAGGTCTGCGTACATCTTAACCTTCACAAACTCCACTTGTGGGACTTCACTAGATATGTTGTCGTTGTTGACATAGTAATAGTAGGAGGCAAATGAAGCCAAGACCTGAGAAAGTAAAACGAATTACTCTCAGTTACTGGGAAATAATAGGATATATGGGTATTCATTCATGGTGTTTCATCTTGTAATGTTGTTGACATTGTTCATCAATTGATTCTTGCACACTTGAGCATGTTGAAATGTTGGTGTCTTGGAACTTTCGACTTAACCATTTCTTCCGTAGTATAGTTCATAATAAGAGTCTTTTAGTCCTTGGGTGTGTATACTTATACATACAATTGTGGGAGATGAAAAGGGAAGTTGTGTTATTCTAGATTTTGAGACTCCGCAACTGTGTAAGATGATAATATTTACACAATGTGACACAAACAGAAAGTAAGAGCCAAGTATAGTGCATTAACCAAATATATAAAACAGTGAGAGACTCTGAAATTGCAAAGAAAGATACACAAGTTTCTGCTATCAGCTACCCAAATAGTAGTTGTGTTAATGATAGACCATCAGATCGAGGAGAAACAGTTCAAAGTAGTTTGGAAAAAGGAAATGAAGAAAGCATGACAAAATACTAAAGAAATCATTCAACAATAATTGAAGTAACAAGAAACTATAGGAGTAATGCTCCAACTACTAATAGGATTTGCCATTTGGGATGGACTCACGACATAGACGAGCAATAGTACCTATAATAGAAAACAAATCTATAAACAATTGACGAAAAACTAGATATGTTGAATCCCCTTGGCTTATCGGTGTGTTTATTTTATTACTAGTTTCTGAACACGTGCGTTGCACGTGTATATCATGCTAAATAAATATTTCTAAAATATAAGTGTATAAGGTGTAAAATACAAGCTAAAATAAATGAACGGTGCAGCATATTAACTGATATTATGATCATTGCAAGACACATCATACACAAACATTGTTATCAAGTGAATTGTTTTGAAAACTAATGTATGACAACTTCAATTATACAATTCTTATAATATATCAAATATTCAACTTGGTAAAAGTTCTTTTTTTTAAAATATGCTACAACACATAATTTAAATGTCGATATTATAGTTACAAAATATTTAATGCATTAAAGCTTCCGCCTTCTTTTTAAGGAATAATACCCCTCCACTTTTTACAGATGCATACATATCGATAACTTGTCGTGAAGGAGAGTGGTGTTTTGTAATAGTTGAAAGAAATTCGATCAACATATGTCTTCCTTAGGATGGCTAATAGATCATTATCAATTTCATAGTCTACACCTACAAAATAAAAGTATTTATTTGTTACAAAAAATCATTGTTTAAATATGTAATTGACATATATAAATAATAGTTACAACGTACATATATATGCATCCTTCTTCTTCTTTGGCTCATTCAAATATTAATTTTGTCATCTGTAAATTTTGACAAAAGAAATTTTTGTGAAGTTATATACATATAATTGAATTATGAAATACAACACAATCATTTGTGAGATATTAACAGTATGGTAGAAAAAATAAAACAATATAAATAAAAAATTATATGATACTTTTGAAGGTGTCTACATAACTCAATTTCCCAAATCTCCAATTCATAGACTAAAAAACTAAACAGAAGCATAAATAACACTAACAAAACAAAGAACACATCTGCAGGTATATGCTAGATCTGTTGTCAATGACAATTAACATTTCCAAAAAGCAATGTGCATATCACAATATCTAGATTTCAAAATAAATAGAAAAACTAAGCCAATTGCTCTATAATTTGTTCATGAATGGATAGAAAAGCATCAATATACGTTGTTAAATAATAAAAATTTAAGGTGCGGTATATACACTTGTCGGCTGTTTTGTCAATGAGGACATGAAGCTTTATGACAACAAAAACTTTTTCCTCTCTACTAAGTTTCTGCAATTTTATGTTTCTCTGAACTTTAGTAAACAATCGGCAGCAGGAATCCTAAGGCATAATACATAAATCAAAGCTACGACTACTATTAGGAGCAATACATAAAAAAATAACTACAATGAATAACAAGTGATGAATATTTATCTTTTTAAAGAAGGCTAAGCCACATGAAAAATACGCTATCTCTGGATGAGTGTAGTTTCAGCAAGCCAAATCATAGTGATCTCTTAATATTTGAAGTTCAAGCAAAAGTGAACAACTGGTTACAAGGGTTAAGAGTCTCTGTGGATAAGGATCATCTTACAGCGTGAAAGCTAAGGAAGGACAAGATAGGGAAGGGGTATTTTGACAGCACAAAACCAAGACACCAGACAAGAAGTAGTCACAGAATTTTGCATTATCAAAGTGATGTTTGTGCGAGAACATCGAACAACAGGAGCAAAAGTTCGAACAGTGTACTCCAAATTTCAAACTTCCCCAACGAATTAACGATGACAAAGTGCCTATTGATAAAGAAAACAAATTTACATGACATAACATAACCAATAATATCACAAAAATAACAATATCAAGAACATAGCGACTCATGATACGACATACACAGTAAAAAGGAAAACAAAGCAGTTCTTCATAAATAAAGAAGCGAAAAAAAGTTTACCTGATGTATTTGAATGAGGCACAGAAAAGAGAACATATTAATGGATAATAACATGAGAAAATTAAGGGAAAGGTGTCAAATAAGTCTCGTTTTTGTTTTTGGTAACAGATTGACCAAGAGTTGGTCAAATCCTTTTTAAAATGTAATTAAGTAAATATGAGACCAAATTAACATTTTTAAAACTTTCTAATCTTTTATAAAATACAAAAAAGCAGACTTCTATAATTCAATCCAAATCATTTTAAAAAAAAAGAATCTTTTCATCTTCTTTATCCTCTGTCTTCTCTCTTCGGGATTGTTCTTCTTTTTCCTTAGAAATTCGGAAATCGTCTATCTCTCCTCCATTATCTTCCTCTTCGACTGACTATCTGTATCTCCATTATTTTCCTTGTCCTCTCCAGTCATTACTCTCTGTCATTTTTCTGAACTGAAATCATGTTCGACTAGAAATGGGTAAGTTATTTTTTGAAATATTTTACAATTTCAAAGTTTTTTTCTTGATTGCATGAACAATAAAACGTTCTATAGATGTAAAAATTGAATAATCTACTTAATGATGTCGTTTTTTGTTGCTTTTGTTGTGACCATTTTGTTGATATGATTTTAGAAATATAGTCTTGTTCAGTTGTCCAACATATATTTTCATTTGTTGAAAGATGTATCGTATGTTGCCACATTTTAGTGATATGTTGGTGCATATTCCAACAGTCATCATATGTTGTAACATCTCACTTTAGGTCAAGAAAATGGTCATCTGTGATAACATAAGATTCATTTGTGACAACATAAGATTCATCTGTGGCATCTTAGGATTCATCTTTGGCAACATAAGATTCATATGTTGCAATTTAGGATTCATCTGTGGCAACATAAGATTCACCTGTGGCAATATAAGATTTATCTGTGTCAACATATGATTAATCTTTGCAACATAAGACATATGTGGCAATAGAATTTTCATGTGTGGCAACAGTAGATACATATGTGGCAACATAATGTTAATTTATGGCAACAGTAGATACATATGTGGCAACATAATATTAATTTATGGCAACAATAGATACATATGTGGCAACATAATGTTAATTTATGGCAACAGACTAACCATCTGTGGCAACATAATGTCAATATTATTTCATAATGAATTGTAAACTCTCAATCTTTTTAATTTGCCTTGTAGATGAAATGATACAAGAAGCTTCATCCATGACAACGGATCAATCTTTTATTGATCTTGCATCCTCTTCTAACGTCAAATGCTCTTATTGTCTATGCGAAGAATGTGAGAAGCAACATAATTATTTTATTAGTCGTGTTAAAAAACTCACTGATATTTTTAAGGAAATGTATCATAATATTGATGTCCAAAGATCCAAGAAGAATACACAGCCTCTGAAGTATAGGAGGTTGAAAAAATCTATTTCCCTAACACTTTGTACAATTAGTGAGAAGAAAGAGAAGGAGAAGAAGTCAAAGAAGGAGAAGGGGAAGAAGGATAAGGAGGAGAAGGAGAAGAAGGAAAAGGAGGAAAATGAGGAAAAGGAGGATAAGGAGAAGCAGAAGCAGAAGGAAAAGGCTAAGAAGAAGGAGAAGGAGAACGAGAAGGAGAAGGATAAGAAGAAGGAGAAGCAGAAAGAGAAGGAGGAGGAGGAGAAGGAGAAGGAGAAGGAGAAGGAGAAGCAGAAAGAAAAAGCGAAAGCGAAAAATAAAGAGAAAAAAGTCAAAGTCGTCAGTTGTGATGTGAAGCGACAATATCCATTTGAAGGTTTTAACATTGACGGCGAGGGTCCAATTGAACTAATGTCATCCTTCTCGCATTGGATAAACGAGGGTCTTTACAAGCATCATGCAAAAAAATAGGTAAGGTCGTTCAACTATTATTAGTATTTCTTCTTGTTGTCCACTAAATAATTTTTTATAATGATTCCACAATTGCAGAGGAAACAAGAAAGATCACTACTTAGCAAATTGCTCAAAACTTGAATTTGATCAACTTGATTTTGTAGTTGCATTTCCAAATAATAAGGACTGATTCTACGTAATGTCTCAACCCAATAAGTGCTGGAATGATGAGGTAAATCCATGCCCACTTTTATGTATTGTGTAGTAGATGAATATATACAATTAAATGGAACACTTGTTTGATGCATGTGTGCAGTATGTGGATGTCATATTTTACTATTTGCGTAAGAAGTCGAACCAACAGATTCATTCTAAATATCAATATTCCACCACTAGTTGTTTTTTCAAAAAACATACATTGACAATGATAGTGAATATGAGGATAAAATCGTTGGCATAATGAAAGGGTTTGCTATACCTTGTGGACTGCCTCGGCACTTGACAGATGATGTTTATGTCCCTGTAAATAGTAATGGGGAATTTCATTGGGTCTTGGCAGTCGTTGCATTGAAGGAAAGGTGCATAAAAGTGTATGATTCCATGTCCTCAACTAGGTCTAATAGAAAATTATCCTCCGAGCTTAAAAAGTTGTCTACAATGTTGCCAAAGTACCTTGAGTTAAGTGGATTTTTTGAGCAAAAAGAGCGAATCAACTGGTCGGCTCTTGAATGTTACAAGGAAAGAACAAATCTCACCCATTCGAAGTCAGACATGTTACTGGTATTGCCCAACAAGAAAGCAGTAGTCTGTAAGTATCACATTATTTTTTTGTCTTACGACTATCGAATTGTGTTGTTATTATATTTTATGATGATGATATACCATGCAGAGATTGTGGACTTTTTGTTGCTGCATACGCTGAGTTTTTGAGTGATTGGATTAGAAGTACCATCATGTGGAATTAGTCCTGACACCCTTCGCTTGAGATATCTTCACTCCTATGGAATTATGGGATTATAAAGACTCGAAATGGCTATGTTAGTAACAATGAAGACCCAAAGATGCCTAGACCTAAAAAAGCTAAGATCGATGAAAATATTGTGTTTACAATCATTGATTAGATAGGTGGTTATTTATATCATTTCATTGTGAATTACCTTTTTTTTGATAAGTTGTATAAAACAATTGGTGAACTGTTAATATAAATGATTTTTAGGATTATTTTGATTTTATTGGAACAAATGTAAATTATGATGGAAAGGATAAGAGGGGTTGTCTGTGGCAACATATGTAACTTCTGTTGTAAGAAACTCCACATAATTATCTGTATGTGTACAAACAGAAAGGATACATGTGGCAACAATTTCACAGAAAGGTGATATGTGGTAAGATATGTCACATAAAGGATATATGTGGCAACATATGTCACTGTTTGAATTCTCAAAATTAAAAAAAATAATTAGACGATTTTAATATAATTCTCCCTTCATTTTCCCTCTCTCCACGCTCCTATAAAAGTAGTTTCATATTCCAAATTTTATTTATTTTTACTAAATAATTTTTTTTGCTGATAGTATTAATCGTCGCTTGTCTGCATGTGTACCAACAGAAAGGGGTCTTGTGGCAACATATAACACATAAAAGAGTTATGTGGTAAGATATATCACAGAAATAAAATATGTGTCAACATTACACTATATATACAACATATGTGCCCCAACAGAAAGAATATATGTGGCAACATATGCCATAGTTTGAATTGTCAAAATTAAAAATAATAATTAAACGGTTTTAATATAATTCTCCCTTCATTTTCCCTCTCCTCCTCTCTCCCCTCTCCGCTCTCTCCTCTCTGCTATAAAATCATTTCATATTCCATTTTTTTTACTAATTTCAATTTTTTTTTCTATTTTCCATTATTCCTTCCTTCACTCACAGATCATTGTTCTTGTTGCGATATTTTCTAAAATAGTAGTGGTAATCTGTTGCGATCCTCTTCTACAGCAAGGCGTTGTTGTCCTCGTCATTTGTAGTTTATATCTTCTCAGGTAATATTTAATTAGGGTTTAAAATGCATGTGCTTATCTGCTTACTTGTTTGGCCTGTTTTGAGTGGTTGTATCACTTTTGAGTGGTTTTATCACTTTTTTGGTTCTGTAGTTGTTCATTGTAGTACGTTGTATAGTGTTTAGGGAGGATTTTGTGGTTTGTTTATTTGTTTGTTGTGTATTGTGTAGTGTATTTCAAAAAGCTTCATTTGTAGCTCATGTGTGACATTTAAATATTATAATTTTGTGATTGGAGATACAAATATAATGGCTCCTATCAAAAGAAAACTTGATACATCTGACACAACAAAGATCCAGAAGAAGGTTAGGTCTAAAGTTGCTAGGAAGAGGAATGAAAATACCAGTATTTTAGAAGATCTTGCATCTGAAGCTGTTTCTTCTTCTAAAGTAGAAATAGAATTTTATCAAAAAAAATATGAAGAAAGGGAAGTAGTTTTGGAAGAAGAGGAAAAACAACAAGAAGTTGAGGAAGAACAAGGGGAAAATATAGAAGTAGTTAATAGAGAAGTAGTTGAGGCACAAGAAGAAAAAATAAATGAAGACATCAATGCTACTGGTGATGATGGGATTAAAATCATCAATGCAGACACTTTTCCTTTGAATCTACAGCCTAATGCTAATGGTGATAGCATTATTAGGTCAGTCCTGGAAAAACATTTCATCAAATTCAGGGATATCCTCAAGAGAAATCATTTGGTAGATTTTTTCAGAAATAGTTATTTCGGTCATTTTCTTGATTTACCTATCGATACAACTCCACGTTTTCAGATGACCATTGTGTATGAACTTCTGAAAAGAAGGTTCATTTTTGAAAATCCAAAAAAGAAGGATGAGATTGTAATTAATTATTGTGGCATGCCAATTTTCTTTGGCAAAAGAGAGTTTGCCATAGTTACAGGGCTAAAATGTCATCCTCCTCTTGAGCCCGTCCCTGAATACATTGTCAAAAAAGAACCACGAAGAAGAAAGAAAGGAGTAAAAGAAGTAGCAGAAGCAGGACAACAGTCACTGTCAACTGAGGAGCAGGACTTGATATCCCTTGTTGGCAAAAGTTTCAAAAATTCTGACTTAGTAAGTTCATTGGAACAGGAGGATACACCAAGGAAGCACAAGGAGTCATTGTGCTTACTTTGGTTTACACATAATATAGTTTTGCCGAGGGATCTCAACAACAACATGAAGTTTAAATGGGTGAATTTCTGTTAGGATATTGAGGCTTTCAACAACTATCCTTGGGGTCATGACAACTTTGAATTAACTCTCAAATATTTTTGGAACCTTTAGGAGAAAAGACCAGTAACTTCTTTGGCTTTCCATCGGCTTTCATGGTAAAACAAAATGTTCTTAATATTTTTATATTATATTAAGTAATTCAACATTTGATTAGTGACATGTTTTCCATTTTTACAGGCTTGGGAATTTGAAGTCATTCCTTTTTTGACCCATCATGTAATTGCAAAAGAACAGAGATCATCTCCAAGGATATTGAGATGGTTGAGATCAAGAACAAAAACTACCAAGGAAGGGCATATTCCAGATCTTTTTAACCCTCCTCTTGATGCAGTAAGTTATTATTAGTATATTACACTCTTATGTTGCTACATATGACTCTTATGTTGCTACATATGATTTATCTGTTGCAACATGTGACACAAATATTGCTACAGATGATTAGTCTGTTGCAACATGTGACACAAATGTTGCTAAAGAGGATTCATCTGTTGTAATATTTGTGTCACATGTTGCAACAAATGCCCATATGTGTCAACCTATGACACATCTGTAGCAACATATGACACATATGTGGCAACATATCACCCATCTGTATCAACAAATAACATTTTTGTGGCAACATATGACCAAATATTCTTACTGATGACTCATTTTTATAATTTTAGGTTGTGCATCCATGGATTACCCCAACAGAAGAGAAATTGCAAATGCCATATCTAATTACTCTAGGGTTGGTTGAAACCATTTTTGATCCTGTTGTGGATAGAGTTAAAATGGAGTTGGCTGGAGCAACAACCATCAAAAGAGACAGGTTGTTAATGAATTAGTTGTTTTTGATGGTGTTGGTGTTGGTGTTGGTGCTGGTGCTAGACAAGACCAAGGGGCTACCTCTTGTAGAAGATGTTGTGGCTTTCTCTGTGAGAAGTGCAAGAAACATGATGAAATTCTATTATGCATCTTCAAACATTGAGTCAAGCTGTCAATGAATTCAAAAACAAGAGGGGGGTCAAGGGCATTCTATCAAAGAATGTTCGGCATCCATATACTCCACAGGCCAAGAGGAGGAAAGAATCATTTGCCAAGACAATACAAAATTTGAAGAAGAAGATGTTTGGAGAAATTTCAAGGGCCGTAATTGAGGAAGTGAAGGAGTACAAAAAGTTGAATATTTATAAGCGTGCGACTGTAGCGGAAAAAACCAAAGTGTTGAGTCTGACGAGTGCAAAGGATATTCGAATAGAATACGACATGCATGTTTTTACAGGACAAGATTTCAGGAACATGACAAGCACAAAAGTTTGGTGGGAAGACTGGGTAATCCTACAATTTATAATGCGCGTTTCTTTATCTTTTCAATGACTACTCTTTTTTACTCTTTAATATTATTTTTTATTTCAGTATATTGACGAAATCCTTAACCTCATGCATCAGAGGCATGAGACATACTCGGATTACTATGATCCCAGAGATAGAATCCTGGATCTCAACTTCTATACCAACTTCCAAAAAAGATATAATGAAATGAGCGATGAGGCAACAACTGTTGATGACAGAAGCATTAAACAGTTAGTAGATGACTTTGTATGGGATGAAGATATGATTGACTATGTCAGTGGTATTAGGCCATATCCTAGAGGCATGGATTGGATTGATGCAAAAAGGATTTTGACAGTCATGAACATGGAAAGTACCCATTTTGTGACTCTCGAGATTCTGTTGCACGAGGGTCGCATGAATGTTTATGACTGCAACCTGATGGTTACAGAACATGCCAAGTTTTTGACATACATACAACCTGTCTTCGAGTTGCTGTCTAAATTGTTGAAGCAAAGTGGAATAATGGAACATTTGCCAAAAAATTTGCTCAATGAACCATGGGAATTTACAGGTCGAATGGAACCCATGGTAAAAAATACAAGTGGAGCGGCGTGTGAGTCATATTCCCTTGCATTCATTGAGCATTTGGTTAGCGGGACAAAAATTCAACCTTCCAAAATCCTGTTGTGTGACAATCTAGTTGAACGAATGAAATATGTTTGGGCTTATGGGATAATATCTCGGAGCTTAAAGCCTTTTTGACAATGTGTTTGTAAATAAACACAATGTTTTATTTTATCAATTATGTTGTTTTATTTTATCTTATATTATAGTAGATGTTGAACCCCTTCTTGAAAAATCCTAGCTCCAGCCACATATGGTCATCTATAGCAATATTTGTGGCATATGTTGCTACAGATGATTCATCTGTCGCAACATGTGACACAAATATTGCAACAGATGTGTCAACCCATCACACATCTGCAGCAACATATGATACATATGTGCCAACATTTGAGGCATATGTAGCAACAAATGATATATATGTGTTCAATTTCTATTTTATAGGACCCATATATAGCAACATATGTATCATATGTAGCAACATTCGCCTCAAATGTAGCAACATTCGCCTCATATGGTCATCTGTAGCAACATTTGTGGCATATGTTGCTACAGATAATTCGTCTGTCGCAACATGTGACACAAATGTTGCAACAGATGTGTCAACCCATCACACATTTGCAGCAACATATGATACATATGTGCCAACATTTGAGGCATATGTAGCAACAAATGATCGAATATTAGCCTCAAAGTTTCAAACAAACATTTGATCAGGAGTGCAAAACTACGTTTATTTATTTCCACAACTATGATAATTTTAATGGTTGTACATAGCTACATAAGAATTTTCTATCCTCTTCAATATTCTTCTTGGTAATGCTTAATAATACAAGAAGAAAAACCAACAACACCAAGATTAACTTTCACATGCTACAACATTTGGTCTTCTTCTTCTCCTTCACCCCCCATTCGGTACTTCTTTTAATGTGACTTTCATCAACAGTTTCCAACTCCTTAATTTTGTTCACCAATCTGAGAATAACGAACTTGGATCGTATATCAACATCTTCACGATCTCTCTATCTAAAGAAGTTGCATACATTCTCCTAAAATACACACCACAAAGAAAGAAATTTAAATTAAAACAAAAAAGAAAATAAAGAGATCTAAAGTCTACAAAGACTGTGGAAATTAACATACACGATAGCGTGGACAAGACCAAAATCTTCGACCTGGATTGTCCTTTGACCATGAAGTTTGTATTGAAACTAAGTCTCCATGTTTGCAATAGATTTTCACACCCAACATGGTATCATTTTCATCATCACAAATTCGATTTAGTATTGCATTTGACATCATATCTAATCAATTAACAAAAAGTCGAGTTGATGAAAATCGATTTAGTATTTCATATGTGAGTCCCGAAATTTGGTTTAACCAAAGGCCAATCAAATTAGTTGTGTCTTTAAAAATGAATAGAAAATACTGACAGATAAAAAGACTGATGAAAATTAAATAATATCATTACATCCATCGCAGGTCGTATCGGAGAGAGAGAGAAAAAAAAGCGCCAAAACCGAAGTGGCAAGGATGAAAAATTTGAAAACCCTATTCTTGAATATATATATATATATATCCTTCTAGAATGGGCTTGGGCCAATTTTAGTTTTAGTTCAACAGAATGGGCTTTGCCTATCATTGGGCCAGTTTTAAAAAGTACTTATTTTTATAATTATATGTTGCTACAAATTCAGTATCTGTTGCAATTTCAACAACAGAATCAACATATGTTGTCACATATGAAACAACAAGGAGGCACTAATCGACGAATTGATCGATTTAGGAATGGAAAAATGAAAATTTGGGCCAAATTTTAGTGATCTAGACCATAATTAAACAATAAAAATAAGGTATAATATTTGGATCAACGACATAGCAGGGTGTTATATAACTATCATATGGATTTACTAGGTCATTATAGGACGAACTAGTGGGATGATGGTCTTTCTAACTATAATTGATAGAATCGAATGAAGGTTGTTGTATAGGACCATAATTTGTTACTTAGACATGTTGTAGGACTATATATTGGTGTTACATATCGAATTAGGTGACAATTTAATTGAATTAACCCCCAAAAGACCCATTTTTATAATCATATGTTGCCACAAATTCAGTATTTGTTGCAATTTCAACAACATAATCAGTATATGTTGGCACATATGAAACAACAAGGAGGCACTAATGATGAATTGATCGATTTAGGAATGGAAAAATGAAAATTTGGGCCAAATTTTAGTGATCTAGACCATAATTAAGCAATAAAAATAAGGTATAACATTTGGGTCAACGACATAGAAGGGTGTTATATAACTATCATATGGATTTACTAGGTCATTGTAGGACGAACTAGTGGGATGATAGTCTTTCTAAATATAATTGATAGAATCGAATGAAGGTTGTTGTATAGGACCATAATTTGTTACTTAGACATGTTGTAGGACTATATATTGGTGTTACATATCGAATTGGGTGAAAATTTAATTGAATTAACCCCCCCAAAGACCCATTTTTATAATCATATGTTGCGACAGATTCAGTATCTGTTGCAATTTCAATAAACGAATCAGTATATGTTATCACAGATTTAATTCGAAGATAAGTACAAAATAAGTACATATGTTATATCATAATTCGAAAATAAGTACAAAAGACAGAAAGACAACATTTCACCATATGTCATATGTTGCCACATATTTAATTCCAAAATAAGTACAAAATATAAAAAGACAACATTTTCACCATATGACATATATTGGCACATATTAAATTAATCCTACACAGTCGTATGAGGAAGAAATTTAACTAGATAATCTAGTTTTAAATCACAACTACACAATTCGCAATGAATATCGTCTTCATCGTCACTTCCCCTAGGCCAACCATTCCTGCGGGCGATTTGATGGGGTTGATGCACAGTGCAACAAATGGGTATTTCACCCAAAATATTAGGTTCTTGCACCCACATTTGATTTAAAATGTATCGCAAATGGTGTCGACATCTTCTCACTATTACTGTCATTTTTTTTTAATGTTGGCAATGCACATCAAGCCTTCTCTCATGGATATACCGCCTTCAAATATTGAAATAACGGCAAGCACATACTCTGCACCATGGTGGCCACCTTCTGCTGCTTTTTTTAACCATTTCTAATGCAGTTGGATCATTACGATTGAAAAAATCGAACTATAAAACAAACAAGACATTAAGAATACAAAATACATTGATAAAAACGTGAAAACAAACAAAACACATTAAAATTACCATGCCTTTTCTGTATAAGGCTTCTAAGTTCTCCGATGCTATGCAAATTTTCATGAAAGAGATGACATGTAGATTCATCGTCCATGTTGGTTCAGGGGAAAATCTGGCCAATGTTACCTTATGATATACAAAACGTTCATTAGCGACTTCATTGAGGAACCTGGAACATAATTTAACACACGCTAAATCTTGTAGGGAGTAGGAAGAAACCCTTTCAACGATGAGAATTACTAGTTCACTCGGGAGGGATTCAATGAAGTTTTTCCTAGTTGAAATCATTTTTGAGAATGAAGACGAAGAGAAAATAACTTTTGACTTATCCATCCCTTCTGTTGTGTTCTTATAAAAGTCCAACAAATTTGAAAAGTTGCAAAAAATGACGTTTCAACAAAGTAAAAAAACTGAAGGGTCATAATTATTAAACGAAACCTATTTCGAGATATCAGTAATTATTAAATTTGATTGATCACAACACAACACTTACATTTAATCATTATTTAAAAATATATTGGGAAAAATTGGTAATTAGTTTTTAAATGTGGAAGTGACATATGTTGCCACATCTAAAATATTCTGTTGTAATATCTAAAACATATTTGACGTATGTTTACACAGATACGTTATATTGTAATATATAAGGCATGATTGACATATGTTGCCACATCTAAAATATTCTGTTGTAATATCCAACTCATAATTGACATATGTCGCAACATATACAAAACAAAGAAGGGCAACATTTTTCACAATTAATTTGCAAGTTCGTTACTTATGTTGCCACATATGACACTTTAATTAATCCCTCGTATGAGGCAGAAAATAAACTAGATAATCTAGTTCTATATCACACCTACATAAATCACAATGAACATCTTCTTCCTTATCTTCTTTGTACTGTCTTGGGTGTCGTCTCTAGGGATAATCAATCCCGCGACTGATTCGCTCATATTGATGAACAGTGCAATAAATGGGTCTTCCTCTCAACAAACAAGGTCGTAGCACATATATTCCACATAATACATTTCGCAGATGATTTCGACATCTTCTCACTACATGTGGCTCAATTGTTTTCATATTCGCAATAAACATTAAGCCTTCACTCATTGTTTCACCACCATTGAAGATTGAAATTATGGCGAACACATACTCAGCTCCAGTGTGGCCACCGGCTGCTACTTGAATAATCATTTCCAATGCAGTTGGATCACTACTGTTGAAAAAATCATACTACAGAACAAATATAACATTTAAAATGCAAAATTAAAAAAAAAAAGTGAATACAATAAAAAAAATATTAAAAATTACCACGCCTTCTCTGTATAAGACTTCAGAATTCCCTGATTCTCTGCAGATTTGCGTGAAAGAAATGGCTTGTCAAATAATCGACCATCTACAAAAAGGAAAGCTGAGCAAATTTACCTTCTGATATACAGAACGTTCATTACCTACTTCATTGAGCAACTTGGAACTGAGAAATGAAACAAAATGATTAGGAAATGAAATTATATAGACAAAAATTGATTAATATATACATACCAAAATTTAACACTCATTAAATCTTGTAGGGAGTAGGAAGCAACCCTTTCAACGATGAGTATTACTAGTTCCCTCGGAAGGGATTCAATGAAGTTTTTTTTAATCATAGTGATTTTTGAATATTTGTTATTCATACTGAAAATTTAATGAATTTGAAAAGTTGGAATAGAAGAAAAATGAGAAGTTGACTTCAAATGCATGTATTTTTTTTTTGAAAAACGGTAAAAATTGAAGAGTCGCGTCATTAAAGTTTTCTTTTCTTGAAAGTTGTTCCAATGTCAGTAATTAGGGACAGTAATATAATCATCACATTACACGATACTTGTTGCCACATATTTGATTTTTTTGGTACTTGTTAGATATAATTGACATATGTTCGCACATATGCAATTTTATGTTGTAAGATCTAACACATAAGTGGCATATGTTGCCACAGATTTGTTTTTTTGGTACTTGTTAGACATAATTGACATATGTTGGCACATATGCAATTTTATGTTGTAAGATCTAACACATAAGTGGCATATGTTGCCACATATTTGTTTTTTTTGTACTTGTTAGACATAATTGACATATGTTGGCACAGATACAATTTTATGTTGTAAGATCTAACACATAAGTGGCATATGTTGCCACATATTTATTTTTTTGGTACTTGTTAGACATAATTGACATATGTTGGCACAAATGCAATTTTATGTTGTAAGATCTAACACATAAGTGGCATATTTTGCCACATATTTATTTTTTTGGTACTTGTTAGACATAATTGACATATGTTAGCATAAATGCAATTTTATGTTGTAAGATCTAACACATAAGTGGCATATGTTGCCACAGATGCACTATTCTGCATATTTTGTTATAAGTAGCAATACATAATTAAATAAATCACGCATTATATATAAATAACATCACATAAGTTGATTATAAATAAGATTAGATAATAGAGATCATCTCAAATAAGAAATAACTTTCATTAAAATTCAACAACACAACACTTCTTATGGGGCATTTCGATTTGGGCATGTAGTTTTTTTGTGGCCAAAGTCCCTACATACGAAACACTTATTTTTTCTTATTAGAAATGATTCACCAACTCCACGCCGTCTCTTTTATGTCCTTCTTCCGGGTTTACTTGGATCAACATATGGTGGAGGTATTTCTCTCTGTATGATATCCGAAGGGACAATCCAAGAATCTTCAGGTGGCACCGGGTGAATTTCCTGACAATATGCCATTATGTATTTTTCTACCGAATAATATGGAGAGGAGTACAGGTAAACCTGATTTCCAAAACTGGCTCCATGTTGGGATCGAAGCGCTGCCATGGTATGTGGACAAGGTATTTTGTCCAAGTCAAAAATTCTACAAGTACAAGTTCTTCTTTGTAGATCCACAGTAGCAACATCTCCATGACCAGTGACACTGAACTTGTAGTTAGCGATTTGATGGGCATATAAGTTGTTGCCCGCGTTGACATACTCTGATATGTCTTTTTCAATTGAGGGAACAAATCTATTTGCAGAGTGCACCAGTTCCATATACCTCTGGTGAAATAACAATGCAAATCTCATGTTTATTTCATCAAATAGAGCGACAATGAGAAATTATCTTTCAACATCAAACATAGCATTCACCGATCCCGCGATGTTTGACGTCATAACGTTAAATCTACACAACAAAAGATAAAAATCAAATTGTAACAACCCTAAAAATGAATAAGATAAGAAATGCTAATGTGTCAAGAATGCCTACGATTAGACCAGGTTTTGCACGGATTGATGCGCGTAAAACCAGACCTCGGAACCCTTGCTACAGCCAAGCCAACTAACTTGGGGAGTTAGTCGAGCTTGGAAAGGTTGGGTCCAACCATGTAGGGCTCTCGAATACGAAGATTTACTCGAAAAAGTCTTTACCGGACTTAAAAAGAAGAAATCTTAGGTTTGAAGGGTCTAGGGGTAAAATGGTCTTTTTCCTGGCTAGGGGTAGTATCGTAATTACCCTAAATATATAATTAATTATTTATTTAATAAGGTTGAGGGGCAAATTGGGGAGAGAGAGACGAAATGGAGCTCTTAAAGTTAAGTCTTGCTCCACCCGGGTTCGAACCTAGGTGGGAGCAATGATTTAATGTGATTTTTTTATTGGTGAATTAATTTAATAATTTAATAAATTAATGGCTGATTTAAAAAGGAAAATCAGATTTTATTATTAATTATTAATTATTTATTAATTAATATATTTTTATGACTAAGTCTCCTAGTTGACTAAGTCTAAACTACTTCACCTCTTTTAACTCTCTCTCACACTCATCTCTCTCACATTTTCTCCACTCTTTCACGTTCTCTCTGCTAGAAAAATACAAGAACTGATCAGCAACTAAGCGTTCTTAATACTTGAAGAACTTTCACGTTAAAAAAAACTTATTCAAACATAGCCAAAAACGTTAGGCAAAGAGAGGAGTCTTTCCATCAAAAACATTGTGTTAAAAACTTGCCTTGAACGTGAATTTTGGAGAGGGTTTGGGCAGCAACTTCAAGGTTTGAACGTCAAAATAATGTATGGGTTCTCTTGGTCCCTTTCCCAAGAGACCCCTTAAGGTTCGTATTATTCATTCGAAAAGTAGGATTGTTTCCCCTTTTGCATGCCCCTGTCACTAGCTCCCAATGAATCGTAGGTTGGGTATGATTGCTGGTAGATTTAGGTGTATGTTATGTTTTCATGATGACTATGATTACGTTTGTGTACTTGAAATCGTATGAAATACAACCATGTAATCAAAAGTTTGTGCAAGTGTGTGTATGTGCAAAAAATGTCACTGTGAAGGTTACTGTGAATGAGGTCAAGTTAAGGCTTCAAGTTTAATATTGTTTTGGTTGTCATTTTACGTACATAAACCTATGTAAATCGTGATGTTCATAAAAATGGAGGTGGGGCTGATTTGAGCGTCAATAATTTGGCTAAACGAATCCATGAAATACACCCCAAAAAGTGTTAAACGATCCATGAATTTTCCTAAGTTTTCAAGTGGAAATATTGATGAAAATAAGTTAAGAAAATGATTAAGTTTCCAGCCAAAAATATAAGTTTAGTTTAGGCTAAAATATAGAGAAGAAATCTGGAAAATTTAATTAATTTAAAGGGGTGAGGCCACCAGGATTCGAACCTGTGACCTCACCCGTGTGGAACCTTAATTTCGCAAGAAAAAAAGAAAAGGGGTTGGGGGGATTCAAAATGGGGTGTACAGGCGAGTAAGGAGAATGCAACAATTTAAATAAATAAAATGGGAGGCGTGGGAATCGAACCCACGACCTCCAGGCAGCGAATGAAGTGAAATAAAATTAAAAGAAAGGAAGTGTGAGCCGTGGGAATCGAACCCACGATCTCAAGGCTGGAAAAGAAAAGGGCGAAATAAATAAGAAAATAAAGTGAGGCTGTGGGGGTTCGATCCCACAACCTCACTCCTAAACGCCTAGCTAAGTCGATTTTAAATAAAAATAAAATAAGGAGGCTATGGGGGTTCGAACCCACAACCTCACAGCCCCTAGCGAAATTAAAGAATAACTAAGGAGAGGCTGTGGGGGTTTGATCCCACAACCTCATAGTCTATGCGAAATTGGACAAGGGGGATTAAATAAAAAAATAAAAAGGGGGTTGTGGGGGTTCGATCCCACAACCCTTCGGCCAAATAAGAGGAGAATCTAAGGAGAAAAATAAAGATAGAATGTTTATGTTGGGGCTCGATCTAGGGTCCCAATGTCATGAAGAATAAAAATAAAGTCAAGGAAAAATGTAAGTATTGACCAAGGGGTTCGAACTTGGGTTCCCTTGCCCAAATTTCCGTATTGATACATAAGTCATACGTGAATTGAATGTTCAAGAATAATGCCACCTACTTGGATCGAAATCAAGATCTTGGCATACATACAAGATACATAATTCTTGTACTACATAATCTTAGGAAGATATGAGTCACTTAACGAACTATGAATGAAACCTCATGGCTTGTATGTATAGACCCATAAGTCTAGCGTACGTTTAAAATAAGTGAACCTAAGATGTAATTAATGAAATGAAGTAACCCTAGAAGGGTTAAGTACGAGTGTAAAACACACTAAATGGACAAGTGCATTGGCATACGATGAAACAATTATTATGTAATGAAATGACAAAACCCTAGAAGGGTTAAGTAAGAGTGTGCAACACACAAACGGCCAAGTGCATTGGCATATGATGAAATGAACATTCACGTAAAATGGGGTGAGTAATTATGAAGACCAATGGTGCTAATGTTAATGAATGTGGTGACAACATGATATGAGGCTAATGTAAAAGATGAGAACAATCTCAAATGAGCCTAAGTAAATGTTACCAAAACGTACTCACCTATGAGAGTGTAATTTAATGAAGGGACCAGTCTCTATGAACACTCTAATGAAAGTATTGAGATTAAGATACTTAATAATAATGATGAGATGAGAAATCATCTATTGAGCTATGATGTACTCATACTAGAAGCCAACTTCCATGACGTATGAGTTGAATGTAATGGAACTTTATACTGAACACCAATTGACTAGCTATGAGCAGTGATGCCTTCTTTCGGGAAGGACGGAGGTTCACGTAACTCTCATTAGATGAGACTGTCCGGCTTGCCGGGTATGGATCTCCTTATATCTCCTGGTCTTCGAACATATACTGCCAATATAGGGATCTGGCGGGGTTAAATTCCCATGTACGCTAGCATATTTTGGGTCACCTTGGCCGGTGATTCCACCTCTTTTCGGTGTGGGGGAGACACTGGATTTCATGATGCTCACATGATCTATGTCGGTTAAAGTTAAAGTTCCCAATGAATGAATGAGGCCAGCCTCAAATGAAACACATAATGAAATGAACGATACCAAAGGTGTTAGGATAGGATAATCAAGAGGTGAGCTAGACTCAGGTAATGACACTAGGTTATTCTTGATCATTGCACAGCAAACCTAATGAAAGTCTTAAACTAGACCCTAGGTATAGCTGGTGTTCACACTGGCCTATGAACGAAATGAAATGAAGTACGTATGAATGAATGAAGCAGACTCTGTGTTTGCTAATGAAGACTCCCTAGTTGAGGTCCCATATGTTGAGCCCTCATTTTGGAAAGTCTTAAAGTCAAGTCCATGATTCCAAGGTCTCATGGCATATGAATGAATGTTATGTGCTATATGTTATATGATAAGTGTTATGTGTAAGATGTTATGTGTTGTGTGCAATATGATAAGTATGATGATGCATGTTATTCTCATGGCATGACTTTCCTAATCCAAATTTGGAAAGCTCACTGACTTTTCTAATCCAAATTTGGAAAGTTCACTAACTTTCCTAATCCCAATTTGGCAAGTCCACTGACTTGACTTTCCATAATCATGTTGTTAGGAAAGAGCTATCCTTTCTCATGCATGTCCTTGGTGTGTGCTTGCATATACCCATACTTAGTACAAGTGTGTACTAACCCTATACAACTTTACAATTTTAGGTGCAGGCACAGGTGGACGCTAGAGCAACAGGTTGACACTGAAGCTATCCGGACGTCGAGCATTCATCCGGACTTGGTAGTCCCTCATGCTTTAGAGGATGCTTGCCCATTTATATTCTAGCTTAGTCTTAGGATTGAGCTAGTGGATTATGTTCCACTACCGTTTCTTTCCGGTATTATTTCAGACATTGTATTGGTGCCATTTTGGCTAGTATTCAGTTATTGCTATATTAAACTATTTCTTTCATTTGATGATCTTAATGTTAGATGGTTGATGGTGAAAAATTATGAATTTATTAGAAATGATTAGTAAGTATGTTAAGAGACAAAAGTTTCAAATTTTCCGCTAAAATTAACCTAGCTGAAGTAAGAATGACGTAAGTAGGCTTGTCTGCGACCTCTGAGAGGTCAACGACGCCGGTCTCGTCTGGGGTCTAGATTCTAGTCGTGACAAAGTTGGTATCAGAGCACTAGGTTAAATTCCGAGAATAATGAGTTCACATCAACCACATTGAGTAGTTTCTAAGTCATGGTAGTAAAGTGCACCACTATCGTGAATTAGAGACTGCATAATGCGTAGGAAAATTTCCGTTCTTATGATCTTATCTTGCTTTTCCTAATGTTTGATTTCTTGGTGTTATGAGCGTGTCTAACATCAATTCTTATTGTTTTCAGAGAATGAATACTAGAAGGAACGTTGGTCAAAGGAGAGGAGGAGCAGCTGCTGGGGGAAATCAGGTTCCACCCCAGGCTCCAGCTGAAGGAGTGACTTTGCCGGTTAACCCAGCTGGGTTGACTGATGCGGAGGTGCGGGCATCTCTGGCTCAGATGGCACAGGCCATCACTATGCAGGCCCAGGCCATGACTAACCAGGTCAATCGACAGAATGTTCAGAGGGAGAACCCACCGGTTCGTAGCATGGCTGACAGGCTGAGAGATTTCACGAGGATGAATCCTCCTATTTTCACAGGGTCTAGGACAAGAGAAGGACCCCCAGGAGTTTGTGGACGAGCTGCATAAGATTCTGGTGGCTATGAGGAGAAGGCTGAGCTGGCTTCCTATCAGCTCAAGGATGTTGCACAGACTTGGTGCAAGATGTGGCAGGATAGGCGAGCATTGGGCGGAGTTCCGGTCACTTGGGAGCTGTTTAAGACAGCCTTCCTAGAGAGATTCTTTCCTAGGGAGATGAGGCAGGCAAAGGTTGAGGAGTTTATCAACCTTAAGCAGGGATCTATGACAGTCAGGGAGTATTTCCTGAAGTTTGTTAAACTATCTAGGTATGCTACTTTCCTTAGTATCTAACAGCAAGTATGAGATGAGTACTGAAGTTTGTTAAATTATCCAGGTATGCTACTTCCCTTGTATCTAACAGCAGGGATGAGATGAGCAGGTTCCTCACAGGAATCAATGGAGATCTGGAGAAGGAGTGTCGGTCTGTGATGCTCCATGATAATATGGACCTCTCCAGGTTGATGGTGCATGTCCAGCAGGTAGAGGACAAACGCAAAAAGAGGGGTATTCCTGATTCTAGGAGGCCTAAGCCTCAAGATCAGGCAGGTCCCAGCCATGGAGGCCACATAAATAATTTTGGCGTCCGTGAGCAGCCCAGGTTCAAGAAGGGGCAACAGAGTTCTGGGAACTCTAATTCTCAGAGGAGTACAGCATCTAGAGGAGGCAGACCTGAGCCCAAGAAGGGCAATGGAGGTGAGATGCAGCGTCCCAAAAAGAAATGTGCTAAGTGTGGCCGTGCTCACAGTGGAGAGTGCAGACAGGGCACTCGGTTGCGGTAAGAGTGGGCACATGGTTAGAGACTGCCCACAGAACAGAGGTCAGGCTAGAGGTAATGCTCAGCCTAGGCCTAATCCACAAGGTGCAGCAGCAGCAGAGCCTCTTAAGAGGAACATGTTCTATGCCTTGAAGGGCAGGGAGGAGCAGGAGAAGTCCGCTGATGTGGTCACAGGTATGCTGCAAGTATTCTCAACTTCTGTTTATGCTTTACTTGATCCAGGGTCTACGCTTTCCTTTGTAACTCCTTTGCTTGCTCTCACTTTTGAGATATTGCCTGAAGTTCTGCATGATCCTATAGTGGTTAGTACACCTTTAGGAGAAAATGTAAGAACTGATAGAGTATACAAGGATTGCCCAATAGTTGTAAGTGGTAAGACTATGTGTGCAGACTTGGTTGAGTTACCCATGCATGATTTTGATGTTATTCTTGGCATGGACTGGCTTCACAGTTGTTATGCTTGTTTGGATTGTCGTAGTAGAGTGGTGAGATTTCATTTCCCTGATGAAGAGGAGCTAGTCTGGGAGGGGTACAACTCGAGTCGTCCTAATCCCTTGATTTCGAACCTTAAGGCCAATAAAATGATGTCCAAGGGGTTATTGTGTCATCTTGTGAGTGTTAATGATTTAGATCATGACATTCCTTCCATAGACTCAGTGCCTGTAGTGAATGAGTTCCTAGATGTATTTCCTGATGATTTGCCTGGAGTCCCTCCCCCTCGAGAGATTGATTTTGGTATCGACTTAGAACCCGATACTAAACCAATTTCAATTCCTCCTTACAGAATGGCTCCAGCTGAACTCAAAGAGTTGAAGCTGCAGTTAAAAGATCTCACTGATAAGGGTTTCATTCAGCCGAGCATATCCCCTTGGGGCGCTCCAGTGTTGTTTGTGAAAAAGAAGGATGGAACCCTTAGAATGTGTATCGATTATCGGCAGCTCAACAAAGTCACTATAAAGAATAAGTATCCACTTCCCAGAATAGATGATTTGTTCGATCAGCTCCAAGGGTCTAGTTTCTTCTCTAAGATTGATCTTCGTTCAGGGTATCATCAGCTTAGGGTTAGGGATGGAGATATCCCAAAGACAGCCTTTCGTACCCGTTATGGTCATTATGAGTTCTTAGTCATGTCATTTGGTCTTACGAATGCACCTGCTGCATTTATGGACCTCATGAACCGAGTCTTCCGTGAATACCTTGATTCTTTCGTCATAGTATTCATTGATGACATCCTCATCTACTCTAGGACCAAGGAAGAGCATGAACAACATTTGAGACTAACCTTGCAGGTACTTAGACAACATCAGTTGTATGCCAAATTCAGCAAGTGTGAATTTTGGCTTAGATCAGTGACCTTCCTGGGTCATGTTGTGTCCGATCAGGGCTGGAGGTGGATCCCAGGAAGACTGAGGCTGTGAAGAACTGGCCAAAGCCTCTTACTCCCACTGACATCCGTAGCTTTCTGGGATTGGCTGGTTACTACCGCAGGTTGTGGAGGGCTTTTCTTCCATTGCTGCCCCACTGACAGCTTTGACTAAGAAGAAAGCCAAGTTTGAATGGACGGAGACTTGTGAGAAGAGTTTCCAGGAGCTCAAGGACAGACTCACTTCAGCCCCGGTGCTTACTTTGCCTAAGTGTGGTGAGAATTACACTGTTTACTGTGATGCATCTAGGGTTGGTTTGGGTTGTGTTCTTATGCAGGTTGGTAAGGTGATAGCCTATGCGTCCAGACAGCTCAAGGTTCATGAGAAGAATTATCCCACTCATGACCTGGAGTTAGCAGCTGTGGTGTTTGCACTGAAGCTGTGGAGGCACTACTTGTATGGAGTGCATGTGGATGTGTTCACAGACCACAAGAGTCTCCAGTACGTGTTCACACAGAGGGAGTTGAATCTACGTCAGCGGAGATGGTTGGAGCTGTTGAAGGATTATGACATGAATGTTCACTCATCCAGGTAAGGCTAATGTTGTAGCTGATGCTTTGAGCAGGATGAGCATGGGAAGTACAGCCCACGTTGAGGATGAGAAGAAGGAGTTGGTGAAAGATGTACACAGACTGGCCAGACTGGGTGTGCGATTGGTTGACTCTACTAGTGGGGTGTTTCAGTTCATCCTAGTTCTGAATCATCCTTGGTAGTTGAAGTCAAGCAGGGTCAGCATCTAGATCCTGTGTTGATGGAGCTGAAGGACTCAGTGTTGATAAAGATGAATGAGTCTTTCGCTTTGGGAGGTGATGGCATACTTAGGTATCAGGACAGGCTGTGTGTACCAGATGTGGATGATTTGCGGACCAGGATTGTTGCAGAGGCCCATGGTTCCAGATATTCCATACATCCAGGTTCCACCAAGATGTATCATGATCTTAAGCAGATTTATTGGTGNAAGGTTCATGAGAAGAATTATCCCACTCATGACCTGGAGTTAGCAGCTGTGGTGTTTGCACTGAAGCTGTGGAGGCACTACTTGTATGGAGTTCATGTGGATGTGTTCACAGACCACAAGAGTCTTCAGTATGTGTTCACACAGAGGGAGTTGAATCTACGTCAGTGGAGATGGTTGGAGCTGTTGAAGGATTTTGACATGAATGTTCACTTTCATCCAGGTAAGGCTAATGTTGTAGCTGATGCTTTGAGCAGGATGAGCATGGGAAGTACAGCCCATGTTGAGGATGAGAAGAAGGAGTTGGTGAAAATGTACACAGACTGGCCAGACTGGGTGTGCGATTGGTTGACTCTACTAGTGGGGGTGTTTCAGTTCATCCTAGTTCTGAATCATCCTTGGTAGTTGAAGTCAAGCAGGTTCAGCATCTAGATCCTGTGTTGATGGAGCTGAAGGACTCAGTGTTGATAAAGATGAATGAGTCTTTCGCTTTGGGAGGTGATGGCATACTTAGGTATCATGACAGGCTGTGTGTACCAGATGTGGATGATTTGCGGACCAGGATTATTGCAGAGGCACATGGTTCCAGATATTCCATACATCCAGGTTCCACCAAGATGTATCATGATCTTAAGCAGATTTATTGGTGGGGTGGCATGAAGAAGGACATTGCAGAATATGTGGCCAAGTGTCCTAATTGTCAGCAGGTTAAGGCAGAACATCTTAAGCCTGGCGGTCTGACTCAGATTATTGAGGTTCCGATTTGGAAGTGGGAGGCCATTAATATGGACTTCGTGGTTGGTCTTCCGAGGACTAGGAGGCAGCATGACTCCATATGGGTTATTGTGGACAGATTGACTAAGTCTGCCCACTTTATCCTTGTGAAGTCTACTTACAAAGCCGAGAATTATGCGAGACTCTACATTGATGAGATTGTGAGATGGCATGGGATTCCTTTGTCTATCATTTCAGATAGAGGAGCTCAGTTTACTTCACATTTCTGGAGATCTTTCCAGAAGAGCTTGGGCACGCAGGTAAAGCTTAGTATTGCCTTTCATCCTCAGACTGATGGGCACGCAGAGCGCACTATTCATACATTGGAGGACATGTTGAGAGCGTGTGTGATTGACTTCAGGGGTAGCTGGGATGACTATCTGCCTTTGATAGAGTTCTCGTATAATAATAGCTATTACTCCAGCATTGGGATGGCACCGTTTGAGGCACTGTACGGTAGGAGGTGTAGATCTCCAGTTGGGTGGTTCGAGGTTGGAGAGTCATCCATTTTGGGTCCAGAGATCATTCATGAGGCCTTAGAGAAGGTCAGAGTGATTAGGTATAGGTTGGCTACTGCTTACAGTCGGCCGAAGTCATATGCAGATAACATAAAATGGCCTTTAGAGTTTGATGTTGGTGACCAGGTCTATCTGAAGATATCACCTATGAAGGGGGTGATGAGGTTTGGCAGGAAGGGGAAGTTGAGTCCGAGGTATGTTGGGCCATACGAGATCCTACAGCGTGTGGGTGAGGTGGCCTATGAGTTGGCATTGCCTGCGGAGCTAGCTTCTGTCCATCCAGTCTGTCATGTATCCATGTTAAAGAAGTGCCTAGGTGATCCAACATCGATTCTACCTGTGGAAGGTTTGGGGGTCGATGAAGACTTGTCTTATGAGGAGGTACCTGTTGAGATCTTAGACAGACAGATCAAGCGGCTGAGGAACAAGAAGATTGCCACAGTGAAGGTATTGTGGAGGAATCATCTTGTTGAGGGTGATACGTGGGAGGCTGAGGCCGACATGAGATCCCGTTACCCTCATCTCTTCAGCTCTTGAGGTTAGACTTCTTACTCTTAAGTCTAAGTTTCCTTATCTCCCCATATTTTGTTGCTATTGCTTGACTGTACATAGTGTTATGTTATGATCTGACTGGCATTACGCTAGATAGTAGTAGTGTCATTCGGGGACGAATGTTCCTAAGGGGGGGATAATGTAACAACCCTAAAAATGAATAAGATAAGAAATGCTAATGTGTCAAGAATGCCTACGATTAGACCAGGGTTCGCACGGATTGATGCGCGTAGAATCAGACCTCGGAACCCTTGCTACAGCCAAGCCAACTAACTTGGGGAGTTAGTTGATCTTGGAAAGGTTGGGTCCAACTATGTAGGGCTCTCGAATACGAAGATTTACTCGAAGGAGTCTTTACCGGACTTAAAAAGAAGAAATCTTAGGTTTGAAGGGTCTAGGGATAAAATGGTCTTTTTTCTGGCTAGGGGTAGTATCGTAATTACCCTAAATATATAATTAATTATTTATTTAATAAGGTGGAGGGGCAAATTGGGGAGAGAGAGACGAAATGGAGCTCTTAAAGTTAAGTCTTGCTCCACCCGGGTTCGAACCTAGGTGGGAGCAATGATTTAATGTGATTTTTTTTATTGGTGAATTGATTTAATAATTTAATAAATTAATGGCTGATTTAAAAAGTAAAATCAGATTTTATTATTAATTATTATTTGTTTATTAATTAGTATATTTTTATGACTAAGTCTCCTAGTTGACTAAGTCTAAACTACTTCACCTCTTTTAACTCTCTCTCACACTCATCTCTCTCACGTTTTCTCCACTCTTTCACGTTCTCTCTTCTAGAAAAAACAAGAACTGATCAGCAACTAAGCGTTCTTAACACTTGAAGAACTTTCACGTTAAAAAAAAACTTATTCAAACATAGCCAAAAATGTTAGGCAAAGAGAGGAGTCTTTCCGTCAAAAACTTTGTGTTAAAAACTTGCCTTGAACGTGAATTTTGGAGAGGGTTTGGGCAGCAACTTCAAGGTTTGAACGTCAAAATAAGGTATGGGTTCTCTATGTCCCTTTCCCAAGAGATCCCTTAAGGTTCGTATTATTCATTCGAAAAGTAGGATTGTTTCCCCTTTTGCATGCCCCTGTCACTAGCTCCCAATGAATCGTAGGTTGGGTATGATTGCTGGTAGATTTACGTGTATGTTATGTTTTCGTGATGACTATGATTACGTTTGTGTACTTGAAATCGTATGAAATACAACCATGTAATCGAAAGTTTGTGCAAGTGTGTGTATGTGCAAAAAATGTCACTGTGAAGGTTACTGTGAATGAGGTCAAGTTAAGGCTTCAAGTTTAATATTGTTTTGGTTGTCATTTTACGTACATAAACCTATGTAAATCGTGATGTTCATAAAAATGGAGGTGGGGCTGATTTGAGCGTCAATAATTTGGCTAAACGAATCCATGAAATACACCCCAAAAAGTGTTAAACGATCCATGAATTTTCCTAAGTTTTCAAGTGGAAATATTGATGAAAATAAGTTAAGAAAATGATTAAGTTTCCAGCCAAAAATATAAGTTTAGTTTAGGCTAAAATATAGAGAAGAAATCTGGAAAATTTAATTAATTTAAAGGGGTGAGGCCACCAGGATTCGAACCTGTGACCTCACCCGTGTGGAACCTTAATTTCGCAAGAAAAAAAGAAAAGGGGTTGGGGGGATTCAAAATGGGGTGTACAGGCGAGTAAGGAGAATGCAACAATTTAAATAAATAAAATGGGAGGCGTGGGAATCGAACCCACGACCTCCAGGCAGCGAATGAAGTGAAATAAAATTAAAAGAAAGGAAGTGTGAGGCGTGAGAATCGAACCCACGACCTCAAGGCTGGAAAAGGGAAGGGCGAAATAAATAAGAAAATAAAGTGAGGCTGTGGGGCTCGATCCCACAACCTCACTCCTAAGTGCCTAGCTAAGTCGATTTTAAATAAAAATAAAATAAGGAGGCTATGGGGGTTCGAACCCACAACCTCACAGCCCCTAGCGAAATTAAAGAATAACTAAGGAGAGGCTGTGGGGGTTTGATCCCACAACCTCATAGTCGATGCGAAATTGGACAAGGGGGATTAAATAAAAAAATAAAAAGGGGGTTGTGGGGGTTCGATCCCACAACCCTTCGGCCAAACAAGAGGAGAATCTAAGGAGAAAAATAAAGATAGAATGTTGATGTTGGGGCTCGATCTAGGGTCCCAATGTCATGAAGAATAAAAATAAAGTCAAGGAAAAATGTAAGTATTGACCAAGGGGTTCGAACTTGGGTTCCCTTGCCTTAATTTCCGTATTGATACATAAGTCAAACGTGAATTGAATGTTCAAGAATAATGCCACCTACTTGGATCGAAATCAAGATCTTGGCATACATACAAGATACATAATTCTTGTACTACATAATCTTAGGAAGATATGAGTCACTTAACGAACTATGAATGAAGCCTCATGGCTTGTATGTATAGACCCATAATTCTAGCATACGTTTAAAAATAAGTGAACCTAAGATGTATGTAATGAAATGAAGTAACCCTAGAAGGGTTAAGTACGAGTGTAAAACACACTAAATGGACAAGTGCATTGGCATACGATGAAACAATTATTATGTAATGAAATGACGAAACCCTAGAAGGGTTAAGTAAGAGTGTGAAACACACAAATGGCCAAGTGCATTGGCATATGATGAAATGAACATTCACGTAAAATGGGGTGAGTAATTATGAAGAGCAATGGTGCTAATGTTAATGAATGTGGTGACAACATGATATGAGGCAAATGTAAAAGATGAGAACAATCTCAAATGAGCCTAAGTAAATGTTACCAAAACGTACTCACCTATGAGGGTGTAATTTAATGAAGAGACCAGTCTCTATGAACACTCTAATGAAAGTATTGAGATTAAGATACTTAATAATAATGATGAGATGAGAAATCATCTATTGAGCTATGATGTCCTCATACTAGAAGCCAACTTCCATGACGTATGAGTTGAATGTAATGGAACTTTATACTGAACACCGATTGACTAGCTATGAGCGGTGATGCCTTCTTTCGGGAAGGACGGAGGTTCACGTAACTCTCATTAGATGAGACTGTCCGGCTTGCCGGGTATGGATCTCCTTATATCTCCTGGTCTTCGAATCTATACTGCCAATATAGATCGGATCTGGCGGGGTTGAATTCCCATGTACGCTAGCATATTTTGGGTCACCTTGGCTGGTGATTCCACCTCTTTTTGGTGTGGGGGAGACACTGGATTTCATGATGCTCACATGATCTATGTCGGTTAAAGTTAAAGTTCCCAATGAATGAATGAGGCCAGCCTCAAATGAAACACATAATGAAATGAACGATACCAAAGGTGTTAGGATAGGATAATCAAGAGGTGAGCTAGACTCAGGTAATGACACTAGGTTATTCTTGATCATTGCACAGCAAACCCGATGAAAGTCTTAAACTACACCCTAGGTATAACTGGTGTTCACAGTGGCCTATGAACGAAATGAAATGAAGTACGTATGAATGAATGAAGCAGACTCTGTGTTTGCTAATGAAGACTCCCTAGTTGAGGTCCCATATGTTGAGCCCTCATTTTGGAAAGTCTTAATGTCAAGTCCATGATTCCAAGGTCTCATGGCATATGAATGAATGTTATGAAAGATTTTATGTGCTATATGTTATGTGATAAGTGTTATGTGTAAGATGTTATGTGCTGTGTGCAATATGATAAGTATGATGATGCATGTTATTCTCATGGCATGACTTTCCTAATCCAAATTTAGAAAGCTCATTGACTTTCCTAATCCAAATTTGGAAAGTTCACTAACTTTCCTAATCCCAATTTGGCAAGTCCACTGACTTGACTTTCCATAATCATGTTGTTAGGAAAGAGCTATCATTTCTCATGCATGTCCTTGGTGTGTTCTTGCATATACCCATACTTAGTACAAGTGTGTACTAATCCTATACAACTTTACAATTTTAGGTGCAGGCACAGGTGGACGCTAGAGCTACAGGTTGACGCTGAAGCTATCCGGACGTCGAGCATTCATCCGGACTTGGTAGGCCCTCATGCTTTTGAGGATGCTTGCCCATTTATATTCTAGCTTAGTCTTAGGATTGAGCTAGTGGAATATGTTCCACTACCGTTTCTTTCCCGTATTATTTCAGACATTGTATTGGTGCCATTTTGGCAAGTATTCAGTTATTGCTATATTAAACTATTTCTTTCATTTGATGATCTTAATGTTAGATGGTTGATGGTGAATAAATTATAAATTTATTAGAAATGATTAGTAAGTATGTTAAGAGACAAAAGTTTCAAATTTTCCGCTAAAATTAACCTAGCTGAAGTAAGAATGACGTAAGTAGGCTTGTCTGCGACCTCTGAGGTCAACGACGCCGGTCTTGTCTGGGGTCTAGATTCCAGTCGTGACACAAACAAAGCACATAAAGTAAAAATACACTAAAATGAGATGGTACCTATTTCCCGGGCAATATGCCCTACTCCATGTGTGGAATCCAATACGTTCAAGAGCTTCAGCCGCCTTTGGTAGCAAATCTCTTATTTGATTGAAATGGTCATTGAACTCACATATATCGTACGCCTTTGCTGCTACTTTCAAATTGTGAAAGTTATTTCGAATATTTTCCCCAAGGTGTCTCATGCAACAACCATAATGAGATGCAGGGTAGATTCTCGAAACCATCTTTCTAATACTTGGATGTCTATCAGAGATAATGCACAACTCATCAGTATCATCTACAAAGCTTCTCATATTTTGAAAAAAATATTCATATGAGGCATCGCATTCCTTGTCCACGACACAGAAAGCCACTGGAAATATATGATTCTCGGCATCTTGTGCCACCGCCGATAGCAGAACTCCTCCATACTTGCTCCTTAGGAATGTGCCATCAACGACTATTACTTTTCTCATTTCTTGAAAACCAATTATCCAAGCAACATATGATACAAAGAAGTACTGGAATCTCCCATTTTCATCGAGCGACAATGCCATCTTGCTTCTTGGATTCGCAACTTCAAGCATATAACGGTACGCATTAAGCACTACATACCCGTACTCATGTGTTCCCCTGACATTAGACATAGCATGCTCCATGCCCTTATAAATCTTCCAATAGCTTACCTTACAACCCAATTATGTGCGGAGTTGATTTGACATGTCTCTTGTGGATGGGTCTTTACCATTGGGAAACCTATTTTCAAAGTACTTACCTATGACTTTTGCCGTGGCGTGGGGATAATTGCTTGTAAGATTCTCTGAACCACACGTATGATACTTTTCATAGATTCTAATGGCAACCCTGTCACTACTTGTAAATTTCACAGCCCCCACCAATTGCAATACGGATATGAACATTTAAAGGAAAACACACTACGAAAATTGATCACCTTTTTCAGTCTAAAATCTTTTTTCAAGCAAGCAATTTTCAATGAATTTGCCAGTTCTTGCTTGTTCTTGAATGTCATTCCCTTATAAAAACCTACTTCATCATTTCGAACATTATTCACATGTGAAGTTTGAGAAGCACATGGATTGTTGCCGCCAACTATAGGTGTAGGAAAAAACTTGCTCTCTAGATCCGGCCCTTCAGCTTGACCTTCACCTTCACCTTCACCTATTCCAATTTCATCATCCGGATTATTCATGTCAGCAGGATAAAATGCATCATTAAACATATCTTGTTCGCCTTCGTCTACATAATGATCCTCCTCGATAGGATTTTCTTCCACGTAGACTCTTAAAATGGGTGATTTCTCTGCTCCTCCCAAATAAACAAGCAAACTAGATTGATCGATTATTCTAAAAGGTAAAACCTTCTCATTATGAAAAAATGGGGAATGTAACTCATAACAAGATCTTGCGGTTTACAATTGTATCCAGACTTTTGCACGACTAAATTGAAGAAATCATCAAACAAAATGTTTCTTTCGACATACATCCCTACTGAACCAGATCCTCTTTTTTTACTATCCTTCCAACGCCATATGAATCAATTTTTCTTCTCGACCCATTCACCACGACAATCAATCCCTACAAATAATGACATTGTACATTTTTTTTTAGTAATTATGAAGATTAAGTATATGTCGCAACATATGACTATTCTGTGGCGAAATGTAAGTCATATGTTGCTACATATGACTGTTCTGTTGTGAAAAATAAATCACATGTGACAACATCTTTATGTTATATCATATGTTGCAACTTGTGGATTTTCTGTTGCGAAATGTAATTCATATGTTGCTACATATGACTGTTCTGTTGTGACAATAAGTCACATGTGGCAACATGTTTATATTATATCATATGTCGCAACACATGACTATTCTGTGGCGAGATGTAAGTCATATGTTGCTACATATGATTGTTCTGTTGTGAAAAATAAATCACATACGATAACACTTTAATGTTGTATAATATGTTGCCACATATGATTTTTCTGTTGAGAAATGTAAATCGAATGTTGCTACATATGACTGTTCTGTTGTGATAGACAAATCACATGTGGCAACATTTTTATGTTATGTCATATGTTGCCACATATAGCTTTTCAGTTGCGAAATGTAAGTCATATGTTGCTACATATTACTGTTCTGTTGCGATTGAAATAACATTTATGTTGCTACATATGACTATAATATGTTATAATATTCAACTGTTGCAACATATATAACAATATGTTGGTAACGCGAATTCGAATTATTGAAAAAATTGCAGGTACCCAGCTCAGATGATAATAAATTAATTTCAAATAACTATTAATTTTACTTACCAGAAACAATGGTGTGTGACCCAATCGCTTATGAAGTAATTCCTATTGAAATAAAATGAAATTTGGTCCACAAATTACAGATTAGGTAATCTGATTCAAGAAGAAGAAAGCTCAAGCACTAGCAGCCAAGACCCACAATGTACGAAAAGAAGAAGAAAAATAAGAAGATGAAGAGAGCGGGAAGAAAGGAAAGCAAGCTAGCAAAGACGAGAGCAGCAGAAGAAGAAGACGAAGAAGAAGAAGAAGAAGAAGAAAAAGAAGACGAATACGACGGCTGGAGGCGGAGAGAAAATCTTTTATTTCCCCTTTTGGCTCGAAATTTCCCACCCAAATTGGTTAAATTACTTTTGGTTTAGTCAATTTACCCTTTTACCCCTCATTTAATTTCCACAAAAGTTGGTTAAATTAGGTATTGTGAAATTACCCTTTTACCCTTCATTTAATTCAGTGGACCAAACTGTAAACTTATAAACTTGAGGGCAACTCCACAATCCTTAATCATTAATCACATAATTGTCACTTACACCCAATACTTAAGACTTATGCCACCATCCATTTATTTTGAAACCTTATTGTCACTTTTTTTTTAAATCCCTAATAACATGCTGGTGGAGACATTTATAGAGATGACTAAAGAATCTGAAAAGGTTTTGCATCGTCTGATAATTAAAGTAATGGAAGTTGGAAAAGGGATGTTACACCGATCGGCTGAGCAGAAACGTATAGTTTCTGGAGAATTAAATTAGGGCTGAGATTATCAGCAATTTTTTTAATAAATTAATATTTAAGTAATACTATAGGATTAAAACGGTAAATCAACTTTGGGGTTATGAGGTTCCTACTTATAATAATATATGATGATATGATATGATTTATAGAAAATTTTGAGGTTGAAGAGTAATGTTATAGCATAAAACGCACTGGGTTCCACCATAATACCAATACAATTTTTGTATCGATTCTTTCTGTAACAGCTAAAGCTTATATTCAAACATTTTGCCTTCCACTAATAAAATAAACTGTAATTGCAAATTTCTCCTGACTTTAATTATAAATAAAAATAATTCTCAGAAAGTTTAATTCTCTGGTTATGAATTTGTTGAAACTGGCATTTTAAATAATGAAATGAAACATGAATATCTTTTTAGATTTAAAATTTAAGTATTTTGTTTGAAAACAAAGTACCTCTCAACTGCAAGGTAAGATTTTACCTCAAATTTTCACACTATACAATTTTGCACTTGTACAACACAATTGAAGATTTTCTCTAATATCAACAGTTCAACATCACATATGAGGTCGAACTCGAAAATCAATGCAACATGAGGAATATCCATAAATAACAGCAGCAACATCTTTAATTTCATTCCTCACTTGAAAATTTCCAACAACATATATTACAAAATTTTTATGTTTCTCTAAATGTACTTCATTCCTGAAATATATTCTTGTCTAGAGATCAGATACTGGGCTAACGAATATATAACTCCAAGGAGTCCCAATATCTTAATCTTGATAATATCCGTCATCAAAACTGATGGCAAATTTAGAGGTATTGTCATCAATGGCATAGAGTCAGCCTGTTTCCTGTAGCTCCACACAAACCGATTAAAAAGGATGTGACTTGGAAATGTTAGAATCAGAAGTGCCAAATTCTTCACCGCAAATAACCAATCTGGACCTCCCACGTCTAATCCCCACCCTGCATTCCCATGCCATATATTTTCCCATATGCTATACACGGTAGTTAACACCAAATAGGAAGAGATGACAACTACTACTGGGAAGTACCTTTGCTTATCCCCGAAACCCGCAACAAAATCAGAATCTTGATTAAGCAGTAGCAAGATAGGTGCTAAGAAGAAAATTGCACGGTTTGAGCCACCGGTGAGATTGACGTTCAAGATCAGGCATATAGCAAAGCACATGATCGTGGCAACATTGCCAACGGCAGGCATCCAGGCACCCTCTGCAGCCATTCTCTTGATTGTAAAGGATGGAACAGCAGAGGCTTTGCGTTGCTGCATGAACCTTAATCTTGGGGGAACAATAGTAGAGCTACTTTGACCTGAAAGGCTGTGTCTAACTGTACCCCTATCTGTTACCTTTTCTCGCATCAGTGAAGCCAGCTCAAACTTCACTTCAAGAGCAATAAGCATAAAAATTGCAGCATATAAACCAAGAAGAGAAGTTCTTGCACCTTCAACGGCCAGAAGGGTTGCCAGTTTGCTGTCCTCTTCCCCCATATCTTGCACTGCATTATCTCCAAGGATGCTTTTATTTATTCTTATTTGTCCCTCCATCAAATATGTCACAGGAACGAGAGCCACAAGAAGTGCAAATACCCATGGCAGAAATTTTGTGCTTGAAGCAGATGGGAAGTGAGTGAAAACAACAAATACTGAAGTACAGACCATGGTCACGATGATGAGAGCGTGGAGGATTGCAGCCTGCAGAAAATATTCTGCTGATACGTAAATTCCAAGAGAAATGCCTATAGCAATGGCGTAAAATATCCTCAATTCAACGACGTATTTGATTGGGATGGTGGAAGTAACAGAGGCCAGAGTGAGCAGAATTGCAACAATAAGCAACCATGAGGGCCATGTAGGCTTTGATGCGAAGAAGCCATAAATAGAAATGTCATCAGCAGATTGACGAGCAGCTTTAATTACAGCCGAGTGGTAAGTCCATGACAAGGGGATTGGTGGCTGCATTAGGATAAACAACAAACCTGTTGCAACCACCAGCACCAACCATCTCTTTGCAGACTGCAAGATAAAAAGAAAAAGCTCGTAACTACTTCAATCCAGTCAAGACCTCCAACTAAAGCAAACAGGAAAAGTAATCTTCTACACAAAATAAAAAGGACACTTATCGGGAGGTTGCACTTCCCATGTTTGTGGTATAAGTATCCCTATTCTATGACCATGAAATGTTTGAAGAACAGTTAAAAGCAAGAAAATAACATTAAATAAGGTCTAGCAGACCAACAGAGAGGGCATTCTTAAGCAAACAGTCTCAACTTGAAGATTCACATTATTCCATTCCAATCACAATATATGAACACTCCTGGAGTTCCGGAAATCTGTATTATGGTAAAAGAAATATCCCTCTTTAAAAGGGTTCAGGACAGAAAATCAACATGTTAAGCACATTTTCTTTTAGAGTAATGAATTTATCTATTAACAATCACTGATCTAATCATCAATGACTCTTATGAAAAAAGAAAGCACATAACACAACAACAAATTAGTTGGAGGGAATACCATAACATGTGAGAAGTGAAGAGCCACAATAGGAACACAAGCCAATCCCGTCAAGAGGAAGCAGGAGCCTAAAAGCAAACCATCAGAGGGAGGTCTACCATGCCACCATTGAAGAGCTTCAAATACTGTTTCACGACAGAACCAAACTGATAAAGCAACAACAGCAGCATGAGCATAACCTTGCCAAGGTTTCATCTTTGAGGCAGTTCTTGACTTATCCCTGCAATATAAACAGACTAGGAATCTGAAAAAGGAACACAATCCTTTGTGTATGTGGGGTCTGTTTTTCTCATTGTCTTTCTCTTGGGATTGAGTTGTGGGCTAGGGGTGTGGGGAGGGGAGGGGACAAGGACACATCAATCTGGATCAGGAGATACCTGTAAAGAAGCAGGGGAGGAGAAACAGCCAGGAGGAGGACAGCTGATACCCACAAAACTCCCTTTGATGTGACAAAAAGCACAGCCAGCTTTGAGGAGTATAAGCAAGTTAGGACCCAAACAGCCTTTGATCCAATGCGGTTGTCCGCGGAAAGTCTCCTCACAACCGCCAAACCAACAAATGTAGTTATGACTACCATGTAACTTGGGTACATAACATCTTCCTCCAACCCATAGTAGTAAACACTAGAGTAACTAAAGAAGCGATTTTCAATATAGCACAGCAGAAAAGCATGGCCAATCAAACCAATCTCAGTCAGAAAGCGAAATTGCGTTGGGAGGATAGCTAAACCAGGAACGGCCATTGCCAGGATAACACTACCAACAATGAGCTTGCAAAAGGATTTTAAAGGCATGCCTGACATCCAAATATTTAGATCCCAATAATTGTGCATCACAAACCATATAACCATCAAGCTTCCAAGCACAACGAAAGTAAAGTATGATGAGACACTTTTCTTCGTGAAGAAACGAGCCAGATAAAATCCTGCCACTGATGGGAGTGGAACAAACTGCATATTGAAGTAAAGATCATTTGTATATGTCAAATATTTTTATTGGTTAAAAAAGTCGAATGTATGAATCACTAAAGCTCCATATAGTGAATGCCTAAGAGCTTCTCAGACACATTCAAGCAACAATTATGGCAAAGATCACACAAGCAAAAGTCTATTTATTTATTTTACAGTCTAATCACAAAGATATGCACCAAGAACTCGCCAAAATGCTTGCACGCCTTTTCATTTCAACCTCACATGATTAGGCTTAGGTTTCAATTTTATGCAGTACTGCCTTAGTTGTATCTAACACTAACCAGTGAGATTATCCTTTTTCTACTTTTTGGTCCACTTACCTACATCTATTTAGTTTTAAACATAAAGCAGATATGCCAGCGCAGCAAAATGAAGGGGGATAAAGAAAATGAATGACTCAAGTAGGGGTTGTCAATGGCTCTTTATAAGCTGACCGAACCAAACCAATGTTTTAGTTTTTTCATAATAAAACTATAGGTTCATATATAATTGTAACCGTACAGAATACTTTGGGTAGGTCTCTGATCTTACACAAGAAATTGTAATAATACTGAACCAAACCGAATAAATCTATCTGTATAATATAGCTAAGTTACTCGAACTCTTCACTTTTGGTGCCACACCCCTGTCGACAAGACATGGGTGTGGGTGTGGGGTCCCTGTACAATTTGGTCAACTGATTTGTACTTTGGCCAAAATCGATGGGAAAGTCAAAGATTCCTATGATCAATACAAAAGTTAAGGTGAAAATTGAAGAAAATGGAATACTTTTTATATAAAGATTTCTATGTCACTCCGTTTCCTTTAATCTCCCCTTCCAGGATTCTCCTCAAGTTCTCTACATAATATCTCATACTTTAGGTTTTATAACTCTATTTTTAGATATTTTAATTATTTTTATGCGAATCCCCACACTCGTATCCATACATGGATCCATATCCCCGAATCTTAAAAATTAGATCATGAAGGATACGACCTCTAGATCCGCACCCATATCGGACACCTGCACCCGAGTCCGAGCAACTTAGTAATACAGCATAAGGTTAGAATAACAAAGCATTAAAAATAATTACCTTGGGACTTGGGTTACAATGCAGATGGAATGACTACAAGTAGCACCTAAGCCTCGACTACTAATGAAGTTAAACTAACTTCAACAATTTTCAACAGCAATATGCCATGGTGCATTTTCTCCTCTTCTTTTCTCCTTTCCCCCTTTTATATCTTTGCGAGACTAGAGTCAAATACCAAGTTTCGGCAATTCGGTAATTATCATATCTTTAAGAGCAGGTTGCACCCAAAGCCATTAGGCCAAGGGCACGGCTGACTAGGAACACACATGAATAAATGAACAAGTAAAAAATAGAAATCTAGTGGTGTACACATTATTTTTTCAGATTTAATCTGTTGGACAACAATTTTTTTATTAGCGACTCAGTAATTGTTCTAATAAAGAACAATATTTATTTTTTGTTAAAGTGTGCTTGTGCACAGCTTGCATTATTGCAACATTTACCCTGCGAATCAACGCATTGCTTGAACATTGCAAGTATAAAAACTCATTTAGTAAAAATTGTACTCAACAAACAAACATTACTAATTCATCTGTTATATTAAAGCTTGTTATGTTGCATAACAGATCAAATATCTTAATAGCAGTTCAACTCTTGCGTGTCATGGACAGACATTGAAACTTAGTTATATATGGCTTTTAGTCCAAGGGATTCATTGTGTCCCCAACCGATGCATTGTACAGAAGACTCTTGCTTTCAAAACCTAGAAACTTCTATTGTCAAGGACTGACCTGTCCCTGGGTTAATCAAAGGTCCATTTACCAACTCGGTTGGAAGGGTCAATATAAGTTAAATCCAGCTATAAGAACCCTTTATACTGAGCTTTTCATAAGCAAATATAACATCTGATAAAAACCAACAAAGAAGATTACTGACAACTCTACAATTTCCTAAAAATTAGAAGACCCATTTCATAAAACAACAAGAATGAAAAATCAAACAAATAACTTTTTATTTCATCTACTTTGTTAGATTAAAGAGAAGATACCGAAATGTGTAAAGGAGAGAGATGGCTTGATTGATATATGTGCTTAGCCACTTACACACCTGCTACATACGTTTAGACACTGTCTCGGTGTACCACTTATGAATGAACTATGATTTATCCAAATAAATTGAACATTTACATACTCTTGAAGTTCTTGAATTAGGACCTAAAGCTTCACAAGTATGCATAACAAAGACAAGTAATCTGGTCCATGTCATGCTGCTTAAAATCAATAGAGTGAAAACTACAGGATATGCTATCCTATGTTGCAGGATCTAAGATTCAAAATTTCAATGAAATCACATGTTCCTTGAAGACAGCGTTAAGAATGTTAATATTAGGCGAAGTGTCCACGCGGTCAAGGGGAAAGGTGAGCCCGGTGCTCAAGGCATCCCACTTTAGGGTCCGAGAAAGGGCCACATAGAAGGGAGTTTACTATAGGCAATCTATCCTGACACGAGCATATTTGGTTGATTCCACAGCTTGAACTAATGATTTATAGGTCACACGGAGACAATTTTACAATGTGTTCCAAGGGAATGAGTTATAATCTCCTTATATGGTCTTGGACAATCCTCACCGCCGCATGAACTAGCTCTTGCGGTTAAGTAAGTTAGGCCCTTGATCAATTTTATTTACATGGTGTAAGCGGCATACCTAACTCTACTGTTTTACCTAATTATGTTGTTGAAGTGTCCAGACCTAGGCGTGTGAGAGAGGGGGGCTAAGTATCTCACATTGGTCAAGGGAATCAGTTGTTTTCTCCTTATAGAGTGTTTGCAATCCTAACCTCATGATCATTCGACAGAATACACGCATAACAAGTTTATCCCCCATAAAAAGGGCAACAATAAATTAGATAAGATTATTTTGCCTAATACAAACAGTTTATTTATCCAACCTTAGTTCCAGAAATTGGCATGATAGACGACGATGTAATAGAAAAAAAAAGAGGGTTAAAATGGAACATTATGGGTGTGGTAATACAATAAGAAGAAATTTAATAAAATGGAAGTTCTGTACAATTGTATGATCAACAACACTACTATGAGTGTACATGTTAGCCTTATAAATGTCCAATATATCCACAAGATATTCATAATAAATTCAGACTTAACATTCATATGCTACACAAATTAGCAAAAAACATCTGTGATAAAGGGCCAAGCAATACACATCGAGGTAGAATAAAAGACAATCACTTGAGATGATCTGACCATGTCCTACATTAACCAACAAATTCATTGGTCTTGAACTTGTAGTCCACTACCTATATGAATGCTCTAACCAATAGTTTACCAATGAGGCTGGTACAATTTACAAATTATTTGCAAATGATATTGTTTAACGAATCTAGTGAGTTGGTCCAGCAAAAGCTAAAATTATAGAGGAGCATTTCATTACATAAGGGCTTGAAGAAGTATGACAGAATATATGCACACCACAACTTTGGGTGAGGAATTTCCAAGTTTGCACCTCATTGCAATTGAACCAAATTCTACCATTGCATCCACCAGATTAGACGACATTTGGGACCTAAGGTTCAGGAGAAACCTAAATGACTGGGAACTTAATGACATATTTGCCCTCTTTGCCAAAATTGCAACCCTGCTCCTTTTCACCCCAAGAGCCTGATAGATTGAAATGGGGTAACTCAAGAAAAGGTCACTACACAGTCAAGGAAGTATATCACAGCTTATGCTCAAGGAACTCAATGATTGACAAATGGCCATGGAAGCATATATGGAAGACAAAATTACCTACCAAAGTGATCTGTTTCAGTTGGACTGCACTACATAACTCATGCCTCACACAGGATAATCTCTCCAAAAGGAAATTCTAGCTTGCTAACCGATGCTATTTATGCCACAAGCACACAGAAAGTGTCAACCACTTGCTACTGCACTGCCCAGCTGCCTCACACCTATGGAATATGTTTTGTTTTTTTGGCCTTTCTTGGGTCATGCCTGTTAGCATGATGGAAATCTAAATAATTGTATATATTAATGTAATTAGATAATGATATAAATTAGCATGATCATATAGATTTGTTGTAGAATCAAAGGAATAAATATTGTGATAGAATAGAGAATTTGGAGGGATTGAATAGCAGATTTGTAGAGATAGAATAGCTGATCTTTAGGGATAGGAATAACGGATCTTTAGGGATTTGTAATATTTATTCTCTATATATAATGGAAAGACTCTCACTTTGAGAGGCATTCAACAAAACTGACATGGTATCAGAGCCTTTTTCAGTGCTTTGATTCTTAGTGTCCTTCATCTGTGGTTCCTTCCAAAAAAAAAATTTTTTTTGGAAGTTTTGGTTCTGCTTACTGTTAGTCAACAGGTAGTCCTAAGTATCTTGGAAGTTAAGGCATCTTGGAATCTTAGTCTCTTTTCATTCTGGTTATTTTGCATCATTGCATTTCTATCTTCCTTAGCTTGTCAAAAACATGTCGTCATATCAGTTTGAGTCTTTCCATGTTCATTTCACGGGAAACAATTACTCCGCCTGGGAATTTCAATTCCAACTATTTGTCACCGGAAAAGAATTATGGGGACATATAGATGGAAGCGATCCTACTCCTACCGATCCTAAAAAGCTCGGTCAATGGAAGGTTAAAGATGCTCGGGTGATGACATGGATTTTAGGGTCAATTGACCCTCTTATTGTTCTTAATCTCAGGCCATACAAGACAGCAAATGCCATGTGGGATTATTTACGAAAGGTTTACAACCAAGACCATAGCGCAATGCGCTTTCAGTTAGAGCATGAAATTGCTATGTATTCACAAGGAGGTCTCTCTATTCAAGATTATTTCTCTAGATTTCAGAACTTATGGGCTGAATTTACCGATATCTGCTAAAATACCTTCTGAATCTCTCTCCATCATTCAAGGAGTTCATGAACAAAGCAAGCGAGATCAATTTTTGATGAAATTACGATCTGACTTTGAAAGTGTTCGCTCCAACTTGATGAGTCGTGATTCATCTCCCTCGTTGGATGTCTGTTTTAGGGAATTACTTCGTGAGGAGCAGCGTCTCGTCACACAAAATGCTTTTCATCAAGAAAATGTTGTCACTGTTGCATTTGCAGCTCAAGGGAAAGGAAAGGGCGTGGATATGGCTAGAACTCAATGCTACAGTTGCAAGAAATATGGTCATATTGCTCGCAATTGTGGCAAGAAGTTCTGTAATTATTGTAAACAATAAGGACACATTATCAAAGAGTGTCCCACACGTCCTCAAAACCGTAGGACAAAGGCTTTCCAAGTTGGGATAAATGATTCCACTACAGATAGCTCATCTTCGGTAGGACAAGTTATTACTCCTCAAATGGTACAACAAATGATCTTGTCAGCATTTTCAACTTTGGGACTACAAAGTAATGAGGTAATATCTAAATTTTGGCTTGTTGATTCTGGCGCTTCCAATCATATGACCAACTCAACTGATATACTCAAAAACATCCGTGAGTATAATGGTCCAACACAAATTCAGGTTGCCAATGGTAGTAATTTACCCATTACCAAGGTTGGGGATATTACTGAAACTTTCAAGAATATTTTTGTATCACCAAAGCTCTCCACTAATCTTATTTTGGTTGGCCAATTGGTAGATAACAATTGTAATGTGAACTTTTCTCGTAATGGTTGCCTTGTGCAGGATCAGGTGTCGGGGACGATAATCGCGAAGGGGCCTAAAGTTGGAAGATTGTTTCCTATACACTTTTCTATTCCTCCTGTTCTGGCTTTTGCTTCCACCACTACTAAGAATGAGGTTTGGCATAAACGTCTAGGACATCCAAATTCTATTGTGTTGTCTCATTTGTCCAATTCTGGTTTATTGGGAAATAAAAATTAATTTTCAGTTGCTTCCTTTGATTGTTCTACTTGTAAATTAGGCAAAAGTAAAACTCTTCCTTTTCCTAATTTTGGTAGTCGTGCTGCAAAGTGTTTTGATGTCATTCATAGTGATGTTTGGGGAATTTCACCAGTAATTTCTCATGCTCATTTCAAGTATTTTGTGACATTTATAGATGACCATAGTCGGTTTACATGGGTGTATTTTCTTCGATCTAAATCTGAAGTGTTTTCCATATTCAAGAAGTTTTTAGCGTACGTTGAGACTCAATTTTCCACATGCATCAAAATATTAAGATCTGATTCTGGTAGAGAATATATGTCTCATGAATTCAATAATTTGTTGCTTGAGAAAGGAATTGTATCACAACGCTCTTGCCCATACACGCCACAACAAAATGGGGTTGCTGAGCGTAAAAACCGTCATCTTTTGGATGTCACTCGTACTTTATTGATTGAGTCCTCTGTTCCATCTAAATATTGGGATGTCACTCGTGGATTGTTCTTTCCAAGTGGTTCTCCTATTCGTCTTAATGCTTTTAGTGATTCAGACTGGGCGGGATGTCCTGATACTCGTCGTTCAGTCACTGGTTGGTGCATGTTTCTTGGAGAGTCATTGATATCGTGGAAGAGTAAAAAGCAAGATCGTGTGTCAAAATCTTCAACAGAGGCTGAATATCGATCCATGTCTACTGCTTGCTCCGAGGTTGTATGGCTTCGTGGATTACTTGCTGAGATTGGATTTCCTCAATCTCATCCTACTCCTCTCCATGCTGATAATACAAGTGCTATTCAGATTGCTACTAATCCAGTTTTTCATGAGAGGACCAAACACATCGAAGTAGATTGTCATTATATACGAGAAGCTGTAGATAAAGGAGTCATTACTCTTCCACATGTGTCCAGTGATCTTCAAATAGCTGATGCGTTTACAAAATCTATGGCACGACAACGCCATCAGTTTCTAGTAGGCAAATTGATGCTTTTTGATCCACCGGCATCAATTTGAGGGGGGATGTTAGCATGATGGAAATCTAAATAATTGTATATATTAATGTAATTAGATAGTGATATAAATTAGCATGATCATATAGATTTGTTGTAGAATTAAAAGGAATAAATATTGTGATAGAATAGCGGATTTGGAGGGATTGAATAGCAGATTTGTAGAGATAGAATAGCTGATCTTTAGGGATAGGAATAACGGATCTTTAGGGATTTGTAATATTTATTCTCTACATATAATGGCAAGACTCTCACTTTGAGAGGCATTCAGCAAAACTGACAATGCCTTTCTCTGTTAGGGATGCTCTTGAAAGTTGGAGTTCACGGGATGTTGACAAAGCCACCAAGAGTATGTCGATGATGATCCCTGGTGTTATCTTCTGGTGTTTACGGACAGAGAGGAACAAAAGATGTTTTGATGGAATTTCAACTTCTAGAGATCTCTGGCGAGGCAGATGTCTAATTAGCCTTTTTAGTTGATCCAAACTGACCCCTGTAAATAATTTCGAACTCTTCTTGGATTTTGTTAGCTCTATAGCTTAGGAAGAGGCTACAAATCCTTTTTTTTTTGTGAGCTTAAATGATCTATCCTTGTAAAGCTTGCATCTTCTTGATGCCTTGAAATGAATCTACTTACTTCATTAAAAAAAATGAATATATGCACACAAGCTTAGCCCCCTATAAGAAGGGTATCATGAAATTAGATAAGATTATGGTGCCTAATACAAACACTTCAAATATCCAACCTTAGAAAAATGGTATGACAGATGAAGATGTAAAACCAAGGGGAAAATAGGAGGATTGAAATGAAGTCGTGGTACGTGTGTGCTAATAGAATAGGCACAAAGGCAAATTCTGTAAAATGGAAACAATATTATATGAAAATACATGTACCTTCAAGGTCCAGATATTCAAAGAATGAGTGTTGTAAAAGTACGGATGTAAAGATTAATGTGACAGACAAATTTCTCCAGAGAGAATATGCTAGACAAATTGACAAAAGTTATATTTGATAGTGGATACAAGTAACACTCATGGAGGTAGAATAAAAGAGAGTTGCTTGAGATGATTTGGCTATGCTCTACATAAACCTACAACAGATCGGCCTTAAATTCGCCCAAAAAGCAAATGAAGATTCTTTAGTAAACCTACATTCTCTTGGAATCAATAACAGAACTTTGAGTATGACATACTGAAGCCAATGATTTGGATGATACCAACTTATTGAGATTACAAACTAAGTTGTATTTACGCTTACATTAAGTTTAGTGTTTGGTTGGTATCTCCTTGGTCATATTAGAGATTCGTGTCAATGTAGAGATTTGTATGTCAGTATAAAAGCAAGTGTGAGATTTATAAGACCTTACGTTTTAGCAGATCCATGCAGTCTTAATGACATTATTTGGTATTAGAATGAAATGGGCCTGATTAAAGGGAATAGATACAGTAATTCATATATCCGATTTGGATAATACCAATTCTTTGAGATCAAAACTGAGTTGTTTCTACTAATATTGATTGTTTGAGATACGGAGATATAATGTGAGCAATGAAAATTTACAGCCAAGGGTCACTCATTCTGTCATTCATTTTAAAGGCATTTAAATCGTCCAAGGGGTGCCTCATTAAACTAGGAGAAACATGATTTGTCTTATTTAAACCTTCCTTTGAAATTCTTTGGATATTTCACGTTTATCTCACATTACATATCATTTTCCCACATAAATGAAGATCTAAAACAAAATAAAGTTAGAAAAGTTCAAGAATTTATAGTCAACAACCACATTAAATCTAGATTTAAGCTAAATTGAACATACGAGCATCTTTTCCAGCTAATACAAACTAACTACACTATTAAACTTAGGTACAAACATAATATCAGCAAAAATAGAAGTCCTTCAACAAAGAATTTTGTTTACCTAAAATCAATTCACACCATGTTGAAAGGGGAAAATCTAAATTAACTTCACTAGACAGAGGAACTCAGATAACACCGTGCAGCATGGAAATGGAAAGAATAACAGAAAAGTGGAAATGGAAAGAATAACAGAAAAGTAAAAATTAAGAAAAAAAAACATGCAAAATACATACCAGAACAGGAAAGCCCACCACAATCGCTCCAGCAGCACTTACAATGACAGCTGAAGCAGTGAATCCTATTGAGCTAAAAGCATCAGAAACCATACCAAGAGCATAAGCACCAGCTGCTGCTGACCCTCCCAGCATTGTTATAGTGACAAGTAGGTAATTCAATGGTGGTGGCACTTGAATGTATCGTCCAAATGAATGGAACACAACCCTAACCTCCAAGCAAATGACAACTACAAACAAAGCAATAGCTCCATTCACCACACGAATGCTGTGCAACTGATTCTCGTTTTTAGTCACCCACCATAATCCCCCTCTCGTTGAGGCATACAGTTGAAACAAAAATGGAACGAAGAAGAGAAGAAACAGATCACAAATAGATGCCCACGAGACAAATATAACCGAGTAATGGGAGGCAATATGAAATAGAAGGGGAAAAAACAATAGATTCAACGTATGAATACAACACTCAAGCTGCCCAAGGATTAGATTATCATCTGGAACGTGACCACCGTGATAACTAGCTTCTTGCTTCATTTTAAATGATGATAAACGAGGAACTGAGAAAAGCCAATAGAAAATGCAGTTAAACGCCATAAGATAATAAGCCGCATTAACCATACCAACTGCAGAGACTGTTGCCCAGGTAAAAACAGTAGAAGCAACTATGGGACAACATGCAAACAACAACCGCTCAAGAGCAAGCACAATCGTAGGATACTCAATTTGAATCCACTTGAACTGAAGCGACACCCACACACCAATCAAGAAATTAGTCAAACTACAAACTGATACAGCAAGTAACCCAAGCATAACAGAATTAAACCCCGAAAACAAGGACGAGCTGAAGAAGAAAGCAAATTGCGAAGCAATGAGTGAAAACCAAACAGCGAAGAAGGAACCAGACTTGAAACTCAGAGAATCAAGGATATAAGCTACCATAAGCCCTAACGTAAGTGTAGCAACAACCGGAGTACCACCAAGGTCAAGGAGAAAAACGGCACAAGGAACCAACGCGACAGCGATTCTAGCGTTGTGAACGAACGTCGTCGGTGAGAATCGAGAATTCCTCAGAGATCTACTATTAACGGAGTTAGGGTTCCGTTCGGGACTGTAAACGCCATCAAATGAGGTGGAAAGAGAAGGTGCACTAGTAGAAGCAGATATGTATGGACGGAAAGACCGAGTATGAAGCTCCGGCGGCAACATTTTTCCGTTGACCGATCTGCCGGCCGGCGATTCTGATCTGCTGTGTAATGAAAGGGGTTTAGCTGAATTGATGATGATGATCAGTGTGAGCGTTATGAGTGAGTGAGACAGTTGACGTGTTTAAGACTACGGCAACCGTTGGATCTTTTTTTCTCCAATTTGATTGGTCGATTCACTGATCGACCCATTTAATAAGATTGATCCAACTTTGACCCGATCCAATTGGTGAACAAGGATAATGGATTGCCTCTTTGCATTTTTTAATGGACTTGGCATTCAATATTTCGACTTTCGGTTTGTTTATCCTACTTTCTTTTAGTTAAGACTAAATATTGAAGGGTATTTTAAATATAATATAATATAATATAATATTGAATCGAAGTTAGTTGAATTTGACACAAATATTTATCACAGTTGAAAATGAATGGAAGAATCGAAATAAAAAATTGAAATACTTCGATTTGATTTTATGACTTTTATGTTTATTTTTGTAATTTCTTATCCTTTGAATTTGGTTATTATATTTTTTTTTTTGTATTCAGATTATTGTTTTACCTTGTGTTTGGATTGAGTTGATTGACAATGCCGAATCGTCAGTCACAACTTTGTTTTTCTCCTTGAATCTAGCTCTTGGGATCTCCAGTCTGTTAGCTAGAGTTACCGTCATGCTGACTTGTCCTAAGTCGTAAAACCATTCCCTTATATGATCTTTCAATTGCCTCTCTCACTAGGCCTTTTGTTAGTGGATCTGACACATTATCGCTTGACTTCACATAGTCAATCGTGATAATTCTACTACAGAGCAGTTGTCTTACGGTGTTATGTCTTCGTCGTAAATGACGAGACTTCCCGTTGTACATGACACTCCCTGCCCTACCTATTGTTGCTTAACTATTGCAATGTACGCATATAGGTCCCACGGGTTTGGGCCAAAATGAAATATCCTCTAGGAAATTTCGAAGCCATTCAACTTCTTCACCAACCTTATAAAGCAATAAATTCATATTCCATTGTGGAGCAAGCGATTCATGTCTGTTTGGACGATTTCCTAGAGACTGCTCCACCAAGTGTAAATACATACCCCTTGTGGATTTTACTTCATTTGACCCGGTGATCCAATTTGCATCATTATATCCTTTAATTACAGTGGGATATTTATTATAAATCACAGCAAGATATTTATCATAATGCAAAGCATAGTGTTGTGTATGTTTCAGATATCCCAACACGTTTCATTGCCATCTAGTGAGTTTGATTCAGATTATTAGTGGAAAAACTCAATTTGCTAATAGCACATGCTATATCTGGTCGCGTACAATTCATAATATACATTAAACTTCCCAACACTCTAGTATATTCCAATTGAGAGTCACTTTCACCTTCATTCTTTTTATGTAAAGCTTAAATCAATTGGAGTTTTGACAACATTGAAATTCAAGTACTTGAACTTATTCAGTAGTCTTTCAATATAATGAGATTGAGATTATGCTAGTCCCTGAGGAGTTTTGAGAATCCTGATCTCTAATATCAAATCAGCAACTCCTAAGTACTTCATATCAAACTTGTTGGACAACATGCACTTAGTAACTTTATATCGTCAATATCTTTACTCATTATTAACATATCATCAACATTCAGAAAAACAATGACTTCATGATTCAGAATGTTTTAATGTAAATACACTTATCACATTCGTTAATCTTGAATCCATTTGCCAAAATTGTTTGGTCAAATTTAGCATACCATTGTTTGGGTGCTTGCTTGAGCCCATAAAGCGACTTCACACTTTCTCTTCTTTACTAGGAACTACAAATCCTTCATGTTGTTCCATGTAAATTTCTTCCTCCAACTCTCCCATTTAAGAAGGGTGTTTTTACATCCATTTGGTGGATTTTAAGATCATACACTGCCGCTAGTGCTATTAACATTCTAATTGATATTATTCTTGTTACTGGAGAGTATGTGTCTAAATAGTCTAGACCTTCCTTTTTTCTGTATCCTTTGACGACAAGTCTAGCCTTATATTTGTGAATAGTCCCATCAGCTTTCTTTTTCCTTTTAAAGATACACTTTGATCCTAATGGTTTATTTCCTAGAGGAAGATCAGCCAATTCCCAAGTATGATTACTTAAAATTGATTCAATCTCACTATTGATATTGACAACTTCTTTCCAATAAATTGACTTAGACGAAGACATAGTTACTTTGAATGTTTGAGGCTTATTTTCAAGTAACGGTGCCACAAATTCTGGTCCGAAAAAAGTGGGTTTCCATTGGCGAGTGCTACGCCTAGGATCCTTACTAGGTAGTGTATTTTTCGTTGATTCTTCCCGTGGTTGTTTAGGTCTTTCACTTGTCGACTAAAATTCAGTTTTATACAGATAAATGTGTTCAAAGAACTATGCGTTATTGTCACGATCAGGGAGCACCCCCTAGAAGTAACACGACGTACTCGACCTCTCGGAGGTCTTATACAAGCCCTTAGACATCTTTCATCGCATCGCCATAGTAAATTTAGCGGAAAATTTAAAACTTTCCTAACACATCATATGCCAGAATCATCACTCTCTCTCTCTCTCCCTATGTGTATATATATATATATATATATATATATATATATATATATATATATATATATATATATAATTCATAGTACATAGTCAGACTCTAAGTCTCTTTTGCCATCTTAGACTCAACATCGATAGAATAGAATAAGGACACAAACCCTTAACATCATAACATAATATTTAAGCTATTACAATACATTGAATATAAACATGACATAGGAAATCCTTGGAATATAAGGATACCTTTTCTTGAGCTTGGGAAACACATATCAAGCCCTTCACCTTAGAGACATCCTTTAAGCATCCATAACCTACACTTTGTGTAAAAAGGTTAAGAAAAATGGTGTTAGTACAAGAATGCACTAAGTATGGCAACCATGCAAAAACATGCATTTAAAGAGGACATTTTTCTTAGAAAACCATGCATCATGCCTTTTAGGTAAAGCTTCATAAAAACTTTGATATAATAAGCACAACATAACTCATATACTTCACATAAGCATGGACACTTTTCATAACATCACATAAAGCCACATTTAGCATTTCATACTAATATATTATCTTTTACCTTAAGTCTTTAATCCCCAAGTAACCCTCTAATAACACTCGGTGCAATGTATGAATAGTGTCCCATTCCACCATCCACACTCAAGAATTACCTTAAGGTCACCAAGGTGAACATTCACATAACCTTCATTTACTTAAACATAGGCATTCATAGGAACATAGCATATCCTAAGACACCTACTTCCCATATGAACTAACATGTTCTATGAATCTCATATAAGACTCACTTCAAGACCACATGCAAGTCAACACTACCAATGACATCATAAGATCTTACTCATAATCTCAATCTAAGCCTACTAGTGCAATGTACATGTGAAGTCCCATAACCCCACACATAATAAGTAAACTCATGAAGAGACCACAAACATCATTTACTTCATACATCAAAATTGCAAGTATAGTCAACTACATGCATATCAAGTAAGACCTCATCATATAGTCAACAAGACCAACATTATGCATATTAAGTGAGACCACATCATATGGACACCATAGGACTCATACTATGCATACTATCATACAAGTAGGTCAATACCATAATATTATGCATATAAGACATATAATACATATACATATAGAACACCTTCCTAGAACTCCCTTCAAGAGCTACTTGTGAAATGCATAGGTTAAGTCACATACCCTCACCTACACTAAGCAGCTTCCCTTAGGTTATCCTAGTTAGAGTTCAATCCTTTACTTCCATTTTCCATTTTACTTTAGGGAAACTTCGCCTTAACTGACACTAGACTATGTGAGCTAAACATGTCCGGTGTCATACAACCCCACACCGAAAAGAGGTGCTCTATTTGAAAAGGTAGAACCATACATAATAGCTTATCTATGTGGATCCACTAGCTATATCCTACGGGGCACATAGCTATGAAACTAATAGATTGTTACTAGAAACCTTGACTTACTAGACGTGGAGGTTTCCATCTCATGAGACATTGGTGAACCTACCTTCCATCTTGGAAGGGACACCTCTCATTGTCAAGTTCACTCGGTGTTAAGCTAACTTCCCTTTTATTGAAAAAACCTTTATTGACTTTACTTCATAAAATAAGCCTTAGGAGATTAACTCCTAATATGCATAGCTCATAGGTTATAGATGAGAATGTCCTTTCATCAACCTAAGTCATGTGAGAAACCTTTCACATGGACATGCTTCATTATATGCATTCTTGTGTGTGTATGTGTACTTACATGAGAAGACCTTTCACATAAACATATTTAGACACTACATCTATGCATACTTCACCATATCATATACTTTCTTGTTCATAGCTTAATCATGCATTCATATTCATGTACATAGAGTAATCACCCTAGGAGTTATTCTATTAAGGTAGACATGTGCAATGTATAGGCAAAGTCTCATACCATTGCCTACACTAGTACACCTATCAAGTCATCCTAGTTAAGATACATTTCATGCTTCATGGATATATACTTTACATGCTTAGTAGTAGACATTATTGCATATGAGAATTATTCTTTCCTTAGACACCATGAACCTATACTACTTATAAGCATGCATGACGTGTGAGTTTGTGTACATTGGTCAAAATGATCACCTAATGGATATCAACACAACATTGAGGCAGCCACCCTCTTAAGATCACAATACACATCCATGCATAGATCACACACCACATTATAGCATAGGAGACAAGACAACTTCAACATTGTATCCAAGACTCCTAACATTGGCTAAGATCACACATTCATATAGGGGTACATAGGTAGGGGTCATTCACCATTAGCACTTCATCAATGGCAGCACATAGACCAAACCTAACCCTAACAACTTCATTCAAATGTAGAAGACACCATCAACACCTAGCACATGATTCTAGATTGAAAGACTAGGCATATACTTCACATTGTGTGATCATTATTACCACACTTCACAATACATAACTTGCCTTCAAGGCCATGATCAACACATATAGAGATTGACAAAAAAGTAAACACCGCCACCATAAGTGGACCATACCACACAATGTACACCACATCATCCATTCTATAGAAAGTAGAGAAATATAGGTCAAACTTACAAATCTCCAAACCTTGATCATCATTGATAAATTACCCATAATTCACCATCAATTCACATAGAAGATAGTAGCTATAATCAATTTAACATAATTGAATCATACTACAATCAATCAAACATTAAGATCACAATGCCCACACTATAGGCTAAATTGAGAAATTGGGAGGATCATGGGTTCATCATGAAATTGGATTGAAATTCACTTTAAAAACAGTAGCCAATCATCAATTTATCATAAGCATTCTTTTGAAATCAATCTGATAAAGAACCCATGGCTAGATTGAAAGATAGGTATTTTGATCATGAAATCTCTTTGAAAAGCTTTGAAGCAACTTCTTAGATGAACGAATAACTAAGGATGAAGGATCATCATACCTCATTACATGAAGAGACCACGAAAACTTGAAGAAGAAATCTTGAGAATCCATCACCATGGCTGCTCTTGAGCTTCATCTCCAATAAAGTTTCTATAGAGATTTTGTTTTGAGAGGGAAGGGTGAAATTTGAAGAATGAAGTATACTTGGGGTTTTGATATTTTTAACCAACTTAATATACTAAAAAATACATAAAATAACTGAATAGGGTCTATTTAGGACGTGGGGTGAATTTCTCATTCACCCTCTAGCATGGCAGCGTGCAAGCTGCAGAGTTGCAGGTCCTATCGACGTGGGGACTGATGGACCGTCCTCTGAATGACGGGACCGTACTGTCCTTCCGTAGTTGGTGACTGAGGTTGAATTTTGGGGTTTTAATCTCCCACAACTAAGTGTGGAGCAACGCCCCAAATCGACGGGGCGTAGATGGGTGCACGATCCGTCATTTTCCAAGCGTAGATAGACACTACCAAGGCAGTGTTTAGGCAACCTTTGGGAACGTAAATACAATTATATACAAGTTAAGGGCCTTCCATATAAATTTGAGCATCAAACAACACTTAAAACATGTCAAGTCACACTAGATCACACTAGCACGTCTCGAGACTAACTTTCAAATGTCATCAGACGTTCTTGGACGTTTGACCTCCAAATCACTTCAAATCAAGTATGCATACTGTAAAACACTTATTTAACACATTTATAACCTTTTTAGGCACATGTGAGGATCTAAGCACCTTAGTTCTTTTGATAGACCTTACAGTTATCTGACTCAATTATCATATCAACATGAATCTCAAGATTATCAGATTGTGAACCAAAAATCGACATTCCTTACTGTTCACAACATATCCAATAAATACACAATCCACCGTTTGGGTCCAATATTCACCCTTTCGGGTAAAGGAACCTCTACCTTGGCTAGACACCCCCGTACTTTGAAATATTTCAAGTTGGATTTTCTTCCTTTCCACAACTCATATGCAATTGATTGTGTTTTGCTACAGGGTACCCTATTGAGTATCTTATTAGCCGTAAGGCTGGCTTCCCCATACAAGTTTTACGGTGAACCAAAATTGATCATCAAGGCATTCATCATTTCCTTTAATGTTCTGTTCTTCCGTTCCGCCAAACCATTTGACTATGGTGTATAGGGTGCAATAGTTTGATAAATAATACCATATTCCAAACATATCTCTGCAAAAAGAGATTCGTATTCTCCACCCCTATCACTTCGAATCATTTTTATCTTTAGATTCAATTGATTCTCCACTTTATTTTGGTATTGCTTAAATGCATCAATTGATTTATCCTCACTATTAAGCAAATATACATAACAAAATCGTGTGTAATCGTCAATAAAAGTTATAACATACTTTTTCCCACCACGAGATGATGTTGACTTTATATCGCATATATTTGTGTGAATTAAGTCTAATGGTTTTGAATTTCTTTCAACAGACTTGTAAGGATGTTTAACAAACTTCCTTTCCACACAAATTTCACATTTTGATTCATCGCATTTAAAATCAGGCAATACTTCTAAAGTAACCAATTTTCGCAAGACTTTATAATTTACATGTCCCAAGCAGGCATGCGATAAATAATTTGAATCTAATAAGTAAACATAAGCAAAATTCTTATTAATATTGTCAACAACCATTACATTCAGTTTGAAGAGGCTCTCATTGAGGTAGCCCTTTCCTAAGAACATCTCCTTCTTACTTAATATAGCTTTGTCACTAACTAGGACACACTTAAACCCATTCTTAATAAGCAGTGCAGTAGAAACTAAATTCTTCTTAATAGTAGGAACATGCAGTACACTGTTCAAAGTCAACACCTTGCCGGATGTCATTTTTAACATTACTTTCCCAGTTCCTGCAATCCTTACTGTTGTTGTGTTTCCCATGAACAAATCTTCATCGAACTCAACATGCGTGTAAGTTGCAAAGGCTTCTTTCGCAGAGCAAATATGTCGAATGGAGCTTGAGTCGAGAAACCACTCCTTGGGATTTCTAACTAAGTTGCACTCCGAGATCATTGCACACAAGTCATCTGCATCTTCCATCTCTTCCACGATGTTTGATTGACTTTTGCCTTTGCCTTTGTCTTTTTCTTTGTCTATTCTTGGAGCACGACAGTCAGAAGACTTATGACCAGCCTTTCACAATTGTAACAGTTGCCCTTGAATATCTTCTTGGCATGTTCTGACTTTTGTCCGTTGGGATTCTTTCTCTTTTGTCTTTGGTAGGAGCTTCTTCAACAATATTAAATCCAATTATTGTCAAACTCTTACAAGACTTCTTTTTGGTGATTTTATTATCTTTCTCAATTTTCAGCCGAATCACTAGATCTTCAAGATTTATTTCCTTATGCTTGTGCTTTAGAGAATTCTTGAAGTCGTTCCACAAAGGAGGTAACTTCTCGATCATTGCAGCCACTTGAAAAGCTTCATTTACTACCATATCTTCAACAATCAAATCATGGAAAATAAGTTGAAGTTCCTTCACTTGTGATCCAACAGTTTTACTATCTACCATTTTATTGTCTAAAAACTTTGCGACCATAAATTTTTTCAAGCATGCATCTTCTGTCTTATATTTCTTCTCAAATTCATCCCACAACTCTTTCGAAGTTGTCATTGCACTATAGACATTATATAAGTCATCCTCTAAAGCACTCAGAATATAGCCCTTACACAGGAAGTCTGCATGTTTCCATGCTTCAATAATCATGAACTTTTCTCTGTCTGCCATTTCAGCAACATGCACTGGAGTTTCTTCGTTGGTAATTTTCTGTAGACCAAGAGTGGTAAGCCAGAAAAATACCCGTTGCTGCCATCCTTTTAAATTCACACCAGAGAATGTACCCATTTTCTCTGCTTGTGGTACAACAGTTCGGGTTGGTGCAGTAATAGCCTCTATAACATTACTGTTTTTCATTTTTGATAAACAAAAATTGATAGTAAACAATAACTTAAAATTCAGACTTAAAGGAGTATAAAACCACAAAGGTTTTTGTCTCCACCAGAAACACAAATTAAAATAAAATAATAATTTCCTTCAGATTGATGTCAATCTGTGTTTGAAGAATAAAATTACTAATTCCAACAAAAAACTTTGCAGAAACACGAAGTTACCAAAATTTAAGGAATTAATAAGAAAGATGAACAAAAATTAATTAAAAAAAATCTAAAATCTGTAAATGTACTAGAATATAGAAAATTAGAACAGGAAAGAGATCAAGCAAACTAAATGCACAGTGTCCCCTTAAGTAGATTATTCCCCTCTAGTATCCGAGGTTTGATTTAGAATATGTCTCCCTGGATATAATGATCTCAATCACCAGCGTATTGATACCCTAAACTCTGGTGTTAGTGAACCACTCAACAACAGTAAAGTACACGAAGAAACTTTGTACAGAAGAAGAAGGAGAAATCAGAAAAATTCGTAAGAAAAAAATCTAAAGTATCAATGTATTTATAGGCAAGAGGAACTGGTTCTGAGAGGTTGCAATCCTTTCAGAATCCAACAACCATTGACGAAAGTTGCAATCTTTCAAACGATCATGGATGTTCCTGAAAGTTGCAACCTTTCAGAACAGTCACTTCCAACAGTGAGAAATTCAAATAAAACGGGTGGGAGTCGGTTCGGTCAATTAACTAATTAATTGAAATGTTTCAGTTAATTAACAAAGAATAATCTCTCGATTGATCATATTCAAAAGCCAAAGCCAAAATCGAGCCGAGCGACGATGACGATGCGAGGGGGTCCCTCTTTCCAATTCTTTTAACAATTAATAGGAGTGTTTCTATATTTAAGCTCTCCTATTTTTCTTTCCACCACCGATGAGGGACAAATGCCTTTTCACTAAAGCATAAGAGAACTTTTTAAGTTCCCAACTCTTCAAGTTCCTCTCTTTTAATCTTCCCTCAATTTCCCATTATCTCTTGCTACATACCCAACAATATAGACCTACAGGCTGTTCGGGCGTGAGTTCCCTGTTAGAATACCTTTATGAATAAGTATATTTAAGCCTATCTCTCTATGATCCTCGCTGAAACTTTGTGCGCTTTCAACTTAATGTAGAATAATATATGGGATGGATGATAATTTATCTAGGTTTATTACTCGTTGTTAGAAATTGTTCTTTTGCTGAAACCAATATGAGAAGTTCTTTAAAAAAACTAAATTTGTGAACCTCTAAGGAAAAGTCGTTGATGTATGTAAAGCTTGAATCAATTGACATTCATAAATAAGAAAAATATTTCGTCATGTGAAAAATGCATCAACATATTTTCTTGAATACTCTTGTTAATTTTATGTTTTTTATAACTGGAGGTTGAAGGTTTGAATTAGCAAGTTCTTCTGTTGGTTTCTACCATTGCCCGAACTTGGATGCAACCCTTTGTTTCTTTTGACTCTAAATGTTGCGTTTTGGGTTACACATTAAAATGTAAATATCATGTGTAAGTCTTTACATTTTAGTGTTTAGAGGGGATGCTATCTCCTTTTATGTCTAAATTCTAGAATCTCGACTAGGTTATGCACATTTCTTGTTTGCCTTGTGGCATGTTACTTTTTGTTATAAGTTTTCTTGGATTCTATCGATTGGTCTTCATATGAATTAGATCCCAAATTACTAACGCAACTTTCTAGACTTTCTATTTTGGAATTTGGTTATAAATTAGTAATGAAGAAAGAACTATAATGTTGCCTAAAACCTATATCTTTTTCTCTACCTAATTGGTGTATTTTTCAATTAGTGCGACCCTTTTGTTTTTGTTGTCTAGTGATGCTTCCACTATACTTCTCTTAGATATTAAAATGAGCATGTCTAAGTTATGCGAGATATCAACGACTTAGATATTTTGACATAGGATGGAACAAGAATAGATTCATGGATGTGATTGCCCCTTTCTTTGTTTTGGTCTAAAAGTACATCTTTTACTTTGCTGAAATCTCACAGAATTTACTTTGTCCATAACTGTTATCTTATGTTGTTACAAATCCGATAGCTTAAGGCTAGTCTAGCTCTACTTAATAATCGGCAGAAATATTTATAATATCCTTTTTCTACTTCTTAGAAACTAGTTCTAAATGCAGATTGTGTCTATTCCTTAGAAACTATATGTGTTACTCCCTCTGTTTCAAAAAGAATGTCCCTATTTCCTATTTAGTGTGTTTAAAAAAGAATGACCCCTTTCCTTTTTTGGCAACACTTTAACTTTAAATTTCCACGTGACATATTTAAGACAACAATATTAAAGGGCATTTTAGTACATTTAACATAACTTTAATTTAGAACCACAAAATTAAAAAGTCTTCTTTCTTTTCTTAAACTCCGTTCCAAGTCAAACTAGGCCATCCTTTTTGAAACAAAGGAGTATAATTGTTTGCTTCACTTGCTAGACTCCAAGGATGGAACTATGTGAAGTTCATTTTGATTTGTTCTTCATAAGTTTGAACCTCATTTGCTAATGTCTGTTATCTTATTTTTGTACATGTACATTCGGGAGCGCGTTTGGAGTTAGTATATAACTCCATCTCTGTCCAAACCAGAGAAAGCGACCAATAGCCTCCATATAAGCTCGTGTCTAGCAGCCTTCATCGCGTATAGAGTGTCCAACACCTTTCTTCCTCTCATTGAAAACTTTATCTTTTAGACAGATGCTTATATATGTTGTTTACACTTTTGTCTAACATTTTTATGGTTTACATATTTGTGTTTACATTTGTTTTGTTTTGTTTTTGTTTGCATATACGAAGCATGTCGCTATGTCATGAACGTGATAGTGAACATAATCACATATGTTTCTATCACGGTTGGGTGTTGAATTCGCCTATGATTACTGTCACATCCGGGTTTACCCCTTAGACGTAACTGGCGTCGTCGTCCTCTTTGAAGACTAAGACAGCCTCTTAGCCTCATCATAGCATTCATCGATTAAAAATGTGAAGGAATTTAAAACTTTTTATCTATAACTACTCGGAGGTTTACATAGACCTCTACATACACATAATCGTATTTATATCAAGTATACATAGACTTGTTCATATACGAAGATTACATAGTCTTCTACTTTTATTTCATACACTTATACATTTAGGAAATAATAGTTATAAAAGCCGTCTCATCTCATAAACCATCTATCAAAGATAACAAATCTTGGGCATAGCCCTACATCAATACAAGAAGCCAGTTATAGGCTATATACAACATCGTCTCAAACGAGTAATAGAGTCAATACAGAATTATAGTAACTAAGTAACATAAGAGTAAGATGTCGGCAATGCCCACGGGAGAATGAGGACCTACCACTTGGATGGTAAGAGATCCAAGTCTTCCTTTCCAGCAATTCGGAGCAAGTTCAACGTCCCGAACCTAAAATGTTTGGAAAAAGGGAAAGAAATGGGGTTAGTACTCCACATGTACTAAATATGGAACCATATATACACTTACCAATCAAATATACGTAGAAAAGGACATTTAAGAAAAATCATTATAGAACATGTATACGAGTGAAGCATAGCAAAGCAAAGCATACTAACTATTCCCTTCATAAAGTCACAAGTGCAATGATCAAGTAAATTCCCATGACTCTTACTTAATCAAGTAACCTATCAAGACTACAATTAGCAATTAACCTTACCTAACATACTCTCCCACTTCATGAAAACGTTCTTCTTCAACCAAAAGCAACAACCTTATACTCATAAGCATGTTATTCAATGTACAAAGTCTTTTACATTATATCACTACTTTACATACATAATATTGACCTCTCAAAGCTCCTATCAAGGCAAACTAGTGCAAGGCGTAGGTAGAGTCCCATACCCCTACCTAAGCTATAGTCAAACCCTTCAAGTTACTTCGATTAGTCTATATCTTATTCATTCATTTTAGTTTAGGGAAACCTTGCCTTAACCGACATAGACCACATGAGCTAATGTGGAATCCGGTGTCATGAAACCTTACACCGATGGAAGGTGGTCTACCGGCCAAGGTAGAACCTAACGTAAACGTAGCTATCTAGGTGGATTCACTAGCTAGTATCCTATGGTGGCAACATAGTTGATGGAGCTTGGGGAAAAGAACCTTGGACATATCAACTCTACACCCTACTTGGGTCATGAGGCTATCCACCCCGTGAGGACCGTAGTGAACCCTACCTTTCCTTATATAAGAAAGTGTCACTCCCTCACATACAAGCTCACTCGGTGCTAAGCTAGGTCCCTTTTTATTGAAAAACCTTTACTCTTATCATAATCATAAATATATATATACATATATATATCATAGGGACTAGCCCTCATATACATTCGTTTATCAAAGCTCAATAGAATTGTATGAGAAATGGTCCTTTCATTAACAACTCAAATAGGTGAAGTTAGCCCATGCACATCTCATCACAATAGGGCACATCTTTACATAACAACTTCCCTATATCATGTACTCCTAGGCAACCTCACAACCAACCTAAGCATTTCAATTCAATCATCATACCAACCTATCAACTTAAGAAAAGTATACTTCAACACAACCTTATCACTTGATGACAAATAATTCACAATTTGAAGTAAGGATTAGGATAATCAAGACTTACCAATATTTCTCCATAGTTCACCAATAAGGGCCTTACCATCAACCCATATATCAACCCAATTCGGGTCATCATCCCAATGTAATTCAATAGCCAACATAAGAACTAATTTAAGAGAAGCACTATACCACAATGCAATACTAAATCAAAGCTTGGTAGCATGATATCAAAGTCTATCTTCTTACCCTAGATTCAATACTCAAGAAATAGGCATGAAGAACTTCAATTCACCACAATAGATTCATGATCGATGCAATAACAATCATTTAAGATGATTTAAACAATAATTAGATCAATTACTTCAATCCAACCCAAATTCATATCAATCCCAATACCTAGGGTTAAGGGTTAGGGTCATCACCCACAATATAGACCAAACTACATCAATTCATTATAATCAAGTTACAATACATGATAATCTATTCATTATAACCCAAAGAATACATAAAAAACTCAATTCATATAATCAAATTCGAAATTGGATGAAACCCATATGAAACTCAACTTTTGGAAAACCTTTGAAGGAGCCCTTTGAGGAAAGAATCTCAAAGGTGAATTAGATCCCATACCTTAAGGTTTGATGACGTTTTGATGGTGATTTCGTGCTAAAACCAGCCCCCAATGATCCTCCCAAGCTATCCTCAAATGGAGTCTTCCAATAGAGAGAGAAAGTAGAGAGAAAGAAGAGAGTTTTGTTTTGAGAATAATCATTAGGCTAATGAGGTTTGGGGTATTTATAGTGGGGTTTAAGTCACTTAATTAGTCTTCCCTTAATCACCTAATCACCCTTAAGACACTAAATAAAATGATTAACCTAAAGCCTAAGTTCTGAAAATATCACAGGCCCTCCACGACGACTCCCCGTCGACAGGCCGTCGTGGGCGTGACGGATTGGCCTCCCTCCGTCCTACACATCCGTCACATTGGTCAGAGACTGTGCATGCGAGGGTTTCTTCCCAGAAACTAAGGCTGGCACGACGGTGGCCTCGACGCCCCGTCCTGCCCATGACGCCCCGTCATGGGATCCATCGAGGCACACTGCCTCTAGGGTCCTCCTCGAGGGCCCTTGGTTGGTCCTCGGGGAGTCGTACCTTGATTTTTCCAACATGAAACCATACCGCACTATGTGTTACACCTATTGTTACCAACTTTTACTCCATTCCGACTCTTTAACTTGGCCAAACTACAAGGGACACTCTAGCCCTTTCATGAATCAACTTTTCGGACGTTATGGACGTTTTGGTTCCAAAACACTTCAACGACTCCATCTACGCCTAATTTGGCCAGGAAAAATGGTTTAGACCTTAAAGAGCCTTTTAAGTCTTACCACATCGCTTTGGGATTTCGAAATGTTACATTATCCCCCCTTAGGAACATTTGTCCCCGAATGACACTAAACACTCTTTAAATGAGGGAATAGACTCAAGACTAGCAGCTCAACCAATTCACAATATTCAATTAACATGAATCATATCATTTCAATAAAACACTTCAAAAAATCAATTTATCATACATAAGCTCAAAGTTTCCTCATGAGATACTTTCTACTCACAACACACATGAGCTCAATCATTTGATACACAAGTCGATTAGCACAAAGTTCATCTTATCAATATGCTTAATATAACATCCACAAGGACTCAAATATGCAAGAAGCAAAACATATTTCAATTTATTTAAGGTCACCTTACAGTGACTTCATTGTGAAGTCTCAAAAACTAGGATTTTTGAAGAAACTTCACCAAAACATCAAAGATTCACAATATCTAGCATAATTGTATCATTAGAAAGAATAACTAACCTTAAACATCAAAAAGATGAGGATAACGGGTTTTCATGTCGGCCTCAGCCTCCCATGTTGCACCCTCAACTAGGTGGTTCTTCCATAACACTTTTACGGAAACCACCTCCTTGTTCCTCAACCTTTTCACTTGCCTATCAAGGATTTGGATAGGAACCTCCTCATAAGAGAGGTTATCCTTGACTCCAAGACCTTCAATAGGAAGAATAGACTCGGGATCCCCAACACACTTCTTCAACATCGAGACATGGAAAACCGGATGAACCGAAGCTAAATCGTTAGGTAGCTTCAAGCGATAGGCAACTTTACCAACCCTTTCCAAAATCTCATAAGGAGCCACGTAACGAGGGCTCAACTTCCCTTTCTTGCCAAATCTTACCACCCCTTTCATAGGTGAGATTTTTAAATACACCTTGTCACCCTCTTCAAACTCCAAATCTCTTCTCCTATTATCGGCATAGGACTTTTGTCGACTATAGGCTGTTTGCAACCTATTCCTTATGATATGCACATTCTCCAAAGTCCTATAAATCAAGTCGGGACCAAAGATCGATGGTTCACCAACTTCAAACCATCCTATAGGAGACCTACACCTCCTACCATACAAGGCTTCAAAGGGAGCCATGGAGATGGACGAATGGAAACTATTATTATACGCAAACTCCACCAACGACAAGTGCTTATCCCAACTCCCTTTAAAATCAATAATGCAAGCTTTAAGCATATCCTCAAGGGTTTGAATCGTGCGTTCCACTTGACCATCCGTTTGAGGATGAAAGGCGGTACTCAATTTCACTTTAGTACCCAACCCTTCTTGAAAAGACTTCCAAAATCTAGATGTGAATTGTGCACCCCGATCCAAAATGATGGATAACGGAATACCATGGCGACACACAATCTCTTCTATGAAGATCTTCGCATAATCCTCCGCCGAATACGTGGATTTGACGGGAATAAAATGAGCGGACTTAGTCAATCTATCAACAATCACCCATATAGAATCATAAGACTTTTGAGTCCGAGGCAACCCTACCACAAAGTCCATATTAATGTCTTCCCACTTCCAAGTAGGAATTTGGATCTCTTGTAGTAAGCCACTCGGCTTTTGATGTTCCGCCTTCACTTGTTGGCAATTTGGACACTTAGCAACAAATTCCACTATGTCCTTCTTCAAACCTTCCCACCAATATATTTCTCGAAGGTCATGATACATCTTAGTAGAACCCGGATGGATGGAATAGTGGGATCCATGGGCTTCTTCAAGGATCTGATCCCTCAATCCATCAACATCAGGAACACATAACCTCCCTAGGTACCTCAACACACCATCTCCTCCTAAGGAGAAAGACTCATTCATCTTGCCAAGAACAGATTCCTTCAACTCCATCAATAGTTGATCAAGGTGTTGTTTGGACTTCACCTCAACCACCAATGATGATTCAGAGCTATGATCAACCGTGGCACCTCCATTTAGAGAACTCTCCAACCGCACCCCTAATCTAGTCAAACGATGAACATCTTTCACTAGATCTTTCTTGTCTTCATCAATATGAGACACACTACCCATAGTCATATGGCTTAGAGCATCCGCCACCACATTGGCCTTGCCGGGGTGATATAGGACACTCATATCATAATCTTTCAACAATTCTNCATATCATAATTTTTCAACAATTCTAACCACCTTCTTTGTTGGAGATTCAACTCTTTTTGAGTAAACATATATTGAAGACTCTTATGATCGGTGAAAACATCTACATGAACACCATACAAGTAATGTCTCCATATTTTCAAAGCGACCACCACGGCCGCTAACTCTGGGTAGGGTAGTTTCTCTCATGCACCTTAAGTTGCCGTGAAGCATAGGCAATCACCTTCCCATTTTGCATAAGCACACACCCCAAACCTATGCGGGATGCATCACAATACACCACGAACCCTTTAGAACCTTCCGGTAAGGTTAACACCGGAGCGGAAGTAAGCCTGTCTTTCAATATTGGAAACTCTTCTCGCAGGCCTCCGACCACTCAAACTTTTTACCTTTTGAGTTAGAAGTCAATGGAGATGCAATGGATGAAAAACCTTCTACAAACCTTCGATAATAGCCTGCTAAACCCAAGAAACTCCTAATGTCAGTTGGGGTCAAGGGTCTAGGCCAGTTTCTTACCGCATCAGTTTTCCTTGGGTCTACCTCAACTCCCTCACTAGAGATGATGTGCCCAAGAAACGCTACCGACCTCAACCAAAACTCACACTTGCTATACTTGGCGAATAATTTATGCTCTTTAAGGGTTTGCAGTACCACCCTTAGATGACCCATGTGATCAACCTCATTCTTCGAATACACCAAGATATCATCGATAAATACAATAACGAATGCATCAAGATAACTTCGAAACACTCTATTCATTAGGTCCATAAATACCGCCGGAGCATTTGTGAGACCAAAAGACATAACCACGAACTCATAATGCCCATACCGAGTCCGAAAGGCCGTCTTTGGAATATCTTCATTTCTCACCCTAAGCTGGTGATACCCTGACCTCAAGTCAATTTTCGAGAAGTAACTCACCCCTTGGAGTTGATCAAATAAATCATCAATCCGAGGAAGAGGATACTTGTTCTTGACAGTAACCTTGTTGAGTTGGCGGTAGTCAATACACATTCTCAAGGACACATCCTTCTTTTTCACGAACAAAACCGGAGCACCCCATGGAGAAATGCTAGGCCTTATAAAGCCCTTGTCTAGCAAATCTTTAAGTTGTGCCTTCAACTCCTTTAACTCGGCCGGAGCCATTCTATAAGGAGGAATAGAGATAGGGTTTGTTTTCGGTAGCAAATCAATACCGAAATTGATTTCCCGTTCGGGAGAAATACCGGGAAGGTCATCAGGAAAGACCTCTATAAATTCACTCACCACGGGGACCAACTAAATAGGAGGAACTTCGGAATCGACTTCTTGGACTCTCACAATACGATAAAGACACCCCTTTGAGATTATTTTACACGCTTTTAGACATGATATGAAACGACCTCTTGGAAGAGAGTTTCCACCCTTTCACTCAAAAACGGGTTCATTTGGGAAACTAATCCTCACAACTCTAGTTCTACAATCAATAGAAGCGAAGCTAGCATGTAACCAATCCATACCCAAAATAACGTCAAAATCAAGCATGTCTATTTCAACTAGATCTACATGAGAAACTCTATGGGGCATAGAAATAAGACAATTTCGATAGACTCTTTTTGCTACGACCGACTCACCCACCGGAGTAGACACCAAAATAGGTTCATGTAACACATCGGGTAAAGTACCGAACTTCTTAGCCACTAAGGGAGTAACGAAAGACAAAGTAGCACCCGGATCAAGCAAAGCATACACATCAATAACAAAGATTTGTAACATACCGGTCACCACATCGGGAGAGGCCTCTTGGTCATCTCTCGAACGAAGAGCATAAAAGCGGTTCTTTTTGGGAACATCATTAGAACCACTTGGCTGACCACCCCTCTCTTGCCCTTTAGCATTTGGACAATCCCGCACTTTGTGACCAATCGTTCCACAACCAAAGCACTTGTCCGAACCTAGGAGGCAAACACCTAAATGCTTCTTCCCACATTCCTTGCAAGGTGGATTCTCATTAGACAAACTCCCACTTTTCCCTTTTTGGACTCTTGGCCTAGGGACCTTCCCATCCCTAACCTTGGGAAATTTGGATGGAATTTGATTTGAGAACCTTTTCTTGAATCTAGGCTTGTCTTGAATTCCAAACCTATCTTTAGTAGTTCCACTCTCGGAAGACCTTGCCCTTCTTGAATCCTTATCCTTCCTTTTTGCTCTAGCCTCCTCAACTCTTTTTGCATGCACCATGAGACGACCAATATTCATGTTATCATGTAGCATAGCTGATTGACATTCCTCTTGCAAGTCATCCGACACACCTGTCACGAATTGACTCATCTCGTCTCTAGGATCGGAGACCAAGGAAGGAGCATATTTGGCCAATTGAATGAACTTCAAAGAGTACTCATGAACACTCATTACTCCTTGGCGGAGATTGATGAATTCCACCACCTTAGTTTCTCTCATCTCCCTAGGGAAGAACCGATCAAGGAAAGCCCTTTTGAACAACTCCCAAGTCACCGGCCCACTTTGAAGTGGCCTATTGTCTTTCCATTGCACATGCCATGTCTGAGCCACATCCTTGAGTTGGTATGAGGCCAACTCGGCATTCTCACTAGAAGACAACCCCATAGCACACAAAATCTTATAAACCTCATCAATGAATTCTTGAGGGTCTTCATCAACCTTAGACCCATAGAAGATAGGAGGATTCATTCGGGTGAAGTCCCTAAGTCGGGAAGCCATAGTTTGCTCATGAACTCTAGGTGCCATATCCCTATTAGCTTGGGCAGTCATGGCTTGGGCTTGCACCGTTGCGGCTTGAGCTTGAGTAGTCATGGCTTGAGCCATTTGAGCAAGAATAGCCCTCATCTGAGCCTCTGTCATAGGTGGAGGGTCAACGGGAGCCTGATCATCAATAGCAATCTCTTCAAGAGGAGGAACTGGATCACCACGGGGAGGGATTCCCGCAGCAGCAATCTCCTCCTCAAGTCTTCTGGCTGCATTCCTTCTAGTATTCATCTCCTATAACCAAAACACAAGGTTTAGGCAAATACATATACGACGTACATTCTAGAGGCACGATATGGACTTCCAACAATGAGAGTGATTCCTAAGCATCAAATAAGTTCCTATTCATAAGTGTGGCGCGCTTCACAATTATGAATACAAACCTATATAACGTGGTTGAGAGAGACATTAACATCAAGGATATTCAACCTCATGCTCTGATACCAAGTTTGTCACATCCGGGTTTACCCCCTAGACGTAACCGGCGTCGTCGTCCTCTTTGAGGACTAAGACAAGCCTCTTAGCCTCGTCATAGCATTCATCGATTAAAAATGTGAAGGAATTTAAAACTTTTTATCTATAACTACTCGGAGGTTTACATAGACCTCTACATACACATAATCGTATTTATATCAAGTATACATAGACTTGTTCATATACGAAGATTACATAGTCTTCTACTTTTATTTCATACACTTATACATTTAGGAAATAATAGTTATAAAAGCCGTCTCATCTCATAAACCATCTATCAAAGATAACAAATCTTGGGCATAGCCCTACATCAATACAAGAAGCCAGTTATAGGCTATATACAACATCGTCTCAAACGAGTAATAGAGTCAATACAGAATTATAGTAACTAAGTAACATAAGAGTAAGATGTCGGCAACGCCCTCGGGAGAATGAGGACCTACCACTTGGATGGTAAGAGATCCAAGTCTTCCTTTCCAGCAATTCGGAGCAAGTTCAACGACCCGAACCTAAAATGTTTGGGAAAAGGGAAAGAAATGGGGTTAGTACTCCACATGTACTAAGTATGGAACCATATATACACTTACCAATCAAATATACGTAGAAAAGGACATTTAAGAAAAATATTATAAACATGTATACGAGTGAAGCATAGCAAAGCAAAGCATACTAACTATACCCTTCATAAAGTCACAAGTGCAATGATCAAGTAAATTCCCATGACTCTTACTTAATCAAGTAACCTATCAAGACTACAATTAGCAATTAACCTTACCTAACATACTCTCCCATTTCATGAAAACGTTCTTCTTCAACCAAAAGCAACAACCTTATACTCATAAGCATGTTATTCAATGTACAAAGTCATTTACATTATATCACTACTTTACATACATAATATTGACCTCTCAAAGCTCCTATCAAGGCAAACTAGTGCAAGGCGTAGGTAGAGTCCCATACCCCTACCTAAGCTATAGTCAAACCCTTCAAGTTACTTCGATTAGTCTATATCTTATTCATTCATTTTAGTTTAGGGAAACCTTGCCTTAACCGACATAGACCACATGAGCTAATGTGGAATCCGGTGTCATGAAACCTTACACCGATGGAAGGTGGTCTACCGGCCAAGGTAGAACCTAACGTAAACGTAGCTATCTAGGTGGATCACTAGCTAGTATCCTATGGTGGCAACATAGTTGATGGAGCTTGGGGAAAAGAACCTTGGACATATCAACTCTACACCCTACTTGGGTCATGAGGCTATCCACCCCGTGAGGACCGTAGTGAACCCTACCTTTCCTTATATAAGAAAGTGTCACTCCCTCACATACAAGCTCACTCGGTGCTAAGCTAGGTCCCTTTTTATTGAAAAACCTTTACTCTTATCATAATCATAAATATATATATACATATATATATCATAGGGACTAGCCCTCATATACATTCGTTTATCAAAGCTCAATAGAATTGTATGAGAAATGGTCCTTTCATTAACAACTCAAATAGGTGAAGTTAGCCCATGCACATCTCATCACAATAGGGCACATCTTTACATAACAACTTCCCTATATCATGTACTCCTAGGCAACCTCACAACCAACCTAAGCATTTCAATTCAATCATCATACCAACCTATCACCTTAAGAAAGGTATACTTCAACACAACCTTATCACTTGATGAAAATAATTCACAATTTGAAGTAAGGATTAGGATAATCAAGACTTACCAATATTTCTCCATAGTTCACCAATAAGGGCCTTACCATCAACCCATATATCAACCCAATTCGGGTCATCATCCCAATGTAATTCAATAGCCAACATAAGAACTAATTTAAGAGAAGCACTATACCACAATGCAATACTAAATCAAAGCTTGGTAGCATGATATCAAAGTCTATCTTCTTACCCTAGATTCAATACTCAAGAAATAGGCATGAAGAACTTCAATTCACCACAATAGATTCATGATCGATGCAATAACAATCATTTAAGATGATTTAAACAATAATTAGATCAATTACTTCAATCCAACCCAAATTCATATCAATCCCAATACCTAGGGTTAAGGGTTAGGGTCATCACCTACAATCTAGACCAAACCACATCAATTCATCATAATCAAGTTACAATATATGATAATCTATTCATTATAACCCAAAGAATACATAAAAAACTCAATTCATATAATCAAATTCGAAATTGGATGAAACCCATATGAAACTCAACTTTTGGAAAACCTTTGAAGGAGCCCTTTGAGGAAATAATCTCAAAGGTGAATTAGATCCCATACCTTAAGGTTTGATGACGTTTTGATGGTGATTTCGTGCTAAAACCAGCCCCCAATGATCCTCCCAAGCTATCCTCAAATGGAGTCTTCCAATAGAGAGAGAAAGTAGAGAGAAAGAAGAGAGTTTTGTTTTGAGAATAATCATTAAGCTAATGAGGGTTGGGGTATTTATAGTGGGGTTTAAGTCACTTAATTAGTCTTCCCTTAATCCCCTAATCACCCCTAAGACACTAAATAAAATGATTAACCTAAAGCCTAAGTTCTGAAAATATCACAGGCCCTCCACAATGACTCCCCGTCGACGGGCCGTCATGGGCGTGACGGATTGGCCTCCCTCTGTCCTGAACATCCGTCACATTGGTCAGAGACTGTGCAGGCGAGGGTTTCTTCCCAGAAACTAAGGCTGGCACGACGGTGGCCTCGACGCCCCGTCGTGCCCACGACGCCCCGTCATGGGATTCGTCGAGGCACACTGCCTCTAGGATCCTCCTCGAGGGCCCTTGGTTGGTCCTCGGGGAGTCGTACCCTGATTTTTCCAACATGAAACCATCCCGCACTATGTGTTACACCTATTGTTACCAACTTTTACTCCATTCCGACTCTTTAACTTGGCCAAACTACAAGGGACACTCTAGCGCTTTCATGAACCAACTTTCCGGATGTTATGGACGTTTTGGTTCCAAAACACTTCAACGACTCCATCTACGCCTAATTTGGCCAGGAACAATGGTTTAGACCTTAAGGAGCCTGTTTAAGTCTTATCACATGGCTTTGGGATTTTGAAATGTTACAATTACTTTGTTGGTTAGCATGATTCTAGGTTTCGAGAGTTGAGCTTCTAAGATGGAAGAAATCTGAAAAGTTCTTTACGCTTATAAACGTAGCAATGTCACCAAAGCTCTACCGAGCTAGGGCATGCAAGCATAACACCAATCAAACTCCGCCAACCAGAGCATGTATATAAGCAAAGGAAGCAACACTCCGCCAATCAAAGAGCAACATCGTAGCAACGTCTACGCTAACAATCAAGTCTTACATTACAAATTTTACGTAGTCAGATGTAGCCTTTACATTACAATAGCCCCTCCAATTGAGGGCCTCTACATCACAAGTTACTTTACCTACATCACAGGAGACATCAATAATCGTTTGAACATCCACACTCTACTATTTACATTATTATTTCAATTTATAATTTTTTTCTTTTTTTTTGAATCACAATAGGTACTTTTCACCTTTTTATGTGTTTTGCAGGACAACAAATTACAACGAGAAACTCCCTCTCAACAGCAAACTAGGGCAAGTTAGTGCAATGTCAAGAATCACTAGCTATGTCAATGATTCTTTTTCAAAACTCAACTCGACTCTATTTTCAGAAGTTCAGATTTCAATATTACTTATAGCTCTCTCAGGTCCCAATTTATTATAGCTCAACACTGGGACAATTTTTAAAAATTCATCTATTTATAGAAAGTCTTCAGTAGAAATTGCTACGGAGCATTCCTCATTCAAGTTTCTTTAGAACTATATTTCGTTCCTCTATTCGTGCTAATTTTTACATACCTCACCACCCAAAGATTTCAGTATTACCATAATCGATACTGGGAAATTTATTAATAAAATTTGCTATGTTCCAATACTTACGAACTACATGTGGCCCGATTTCTCATGAAGCCTGAGATGTGTAGGCAACTCAGAAATCAGAGTTCGGTCACAACCCCATAAACATTCTTGCCAAGTTTTTTCTCAAAGTATATTTTGGTGGATCTCCCAAATTAGATTGTGTCAATATTTCTTTGTCCACGTCTTCTTTACTCTCTTCCATGGACCAAAAAATGGGCAAACTGTTGACACCCAATTTTGGCTCTCCACAATTAACTATAATAATAATAATAATAATAATAATAATAATAATAATAATAATAATAATAATAATAATAATAATAATATTAAAAATATGTTAGGAATGTTTTATAGGAATGCGAATAGATTTTTTTTAATTTATTATTTGTGTTACTTGATAAATTTATTTTCATAAATACTATTTTATATAAAAAAAAGCTACAGATATTATATAAATATTACTACTTACTTTCTCATTTTTTTGACTTCACGTCAAATAAATTTTAGGTTAGCTCAATTTTCTAATTAAATATAATTTCTAATATTGCAATAAATATTTTTCGTACATTTAGTAAAACTAGAAGGCTTAATTAATTAATAATTTACTAATTTATATTAATTTTATTATTAGAATGATCAGTTTTATCAAGTAAACTAATCTTGCAAAATAATTATTTTTAATTTAATAAATTATGACTATTTAATAAAGAAGAAGTTATAATTTAAATAATTTTCATATGAGCAATTTTGGCAATCCAAGACCCCTTAAACCGGTCAATCAGTGTATGCCACGTAGGCGAGCACATGGATTGTGCTTCTTAACTTTTGATTTCAACCCTCTATTTTAATCCAACAACTTTAATTAATTTATCTTTTTAAATATATAATTATTCTCTCTCTCTCTCTCTCTCTCTCTCTCTATATATATATATATATATATATATATATATATATATATATATATATATATATATATATTATTGTTATTATTATTATTAATAATAATAATATTAATAATAATAATAATAATAATAATAATAATATTTTTTTAACCCTTGATTTTTTATTAACCGCCCGATCAAACGATCGGACGAACACGATCAATCAAAGACTTTTCAACATAAACTCCTACACTACCCTTATATGTTTCCCAGACGTGACGTTCTTCTCCCCTACCACCGCCCTATAGGTTCGTAGACTTCTTCCCCAAAATAAAAAACAGTGTGTCTCTTCACCTTTCCAAACGCCCAGAACTCGTCTGCTCCATTCTCTCCCATCACTGCCACCTTCTCCCTCAGACCTACGCTAGCTAACTGGCCGCCGAAAAACACGTTATCAGTACGTTCAAATTAGACTGAAAAGGTCGATTTTGGAGGATTTTTCTCCCCCTTCATCATTAGTCTTGGATTTTCAAGAATTCAAAATTTGAATTCTTGAGGCCAATAGAGTTTACAGATTGGCTATAAAAGGGAACCATTTGGTTCTCAGAAAACATCCATTAAAATCCATCATCATCTAATAACATTCGATCAACATCCAAAACAATTTGTAAAACAGGGAGAAAAACATTTCTTCTTCGAGTTGAAGTTCGAGTTTGAAGTTGAAATCTCTTGACGTCAAAGACCCTATTTGCTGCTCCACACAAGGTCAGTAATCACCCTTGTCTTATATTTTGTTTCTGGTTTCTAGAAATAATATATGGTTTTGTATCGTTATCTCGATTCTGCCCATCTAAATTCTTTCAGTTATAAAGATGGTTAGTAAAGATTAGTGTGAATAAGAGGGACTTTCTTTTACCAATCTGATTATGTGCGTGTTTTATTTCTCTAAATGTAAATGCTGCCTCTTAGATGTATTTTGTAAATATAAACTAATTTTAGACAATAAACTTAAGTCGAATCGCGGTTTTTGTCATCTATATAACTGAAAATTGCTTCGCTATTCTTGCTTGAAATTTTTACATGTTCATGTAACTAAAAGTTTAGTGTTATGGGATTAAAGGTTGAGTTGAGGAGTTTTCTCTTTGTTTGAACTTATATACCACAGTTACGATTAGTTAATAAATCAGTCCCATGTGAATAAAAATGATATGGTTCTGCCTAAGGAATGTTGTTAATGTTAAAAAGAAAAGGAAAACGTATTAACAGACCTAGTGGTTTGCTGATTTATGTACTGATTTGGTATACTTGTGTTCAACATATCCTTGTACATTTGTGGTCTTCATTATTTAACTAAAAGTAAATAGCAAAATCCTCTTTTGTTTTCTGCCTAATGTAGAATACTATGTTCTTGCTTAATATAGACCTACGGGTTGTTGGGGCGTGAGTTACCTGTTAGAATACCTTTATCAATAAGTATATTTAAGCCTATCTCGCTATTATCCTTGCTGAAACTTTGTGCGCTTTCAACTAGATGTATAATAATATATGGGATGGATGATAATTTATCTAGCTTTATTACTCGCTATTAGAAACTGTTCTTTTCCTGAAACCAATATGAGAAGTTCTTTAAAACATAACTTAAATTGTGAACCTCTAAGGAAAGGTCGCTGATGTATATAAAGCTTGAATCAATTGACATTCATAAAGGAGAAAAATATTTCGTCATGTAAAAAATGCATTAGTAGATTTGCGTAAATACTCTTGTTTCTTTGATGTTTTTTTATTACTGGAGGTTGAAGGTTTGAATTAGCAAGTTCTTCTGTTGGTTTCTACCATTCCCCGAACTTGGATGCAACCCTTTGTTTCTTTGACTCTAAATGTCGCGTTTTGGGTTACACTTTAAAATGTAAATATCATGTTTAAGTCTTCACATTTTAGTGTCTGTAGAATGTATTCTATCTCACTTTGTGTCTAAATTCTAGAATATCGACTAGGTTATGCACATTTTTTGTTTTCCCTGTAGCATGTTACTTTTTGTTATAATTTTGCTTTGAGTCTATCGATTTGGTCTTCATATGAATTAGATTTGACACACCCCGGAAATTCTATGACCTAGACTAGAGCCTCAAAAATTGAATAATGATGATTCTAGATCTAAATAAGTGTAAATGACTTGTTTGAGAAGTATTAGAACCAAAATGCTATGAAACGACTATAATGTTCGATAATTATTGCAAGTTGAACTAGTAAACGTCCATAGGTCTTGTGAAGGTTTGCCAGGGTCATATGAATTCTAAAACTGTAAAAAAACTTTAAATAGGTAAAATGATGCATATATGATCGAAACTTCAAGTTTCGAACCCCCAAGGATCGCCCTAGGGGTCCACGAAGGAACCCCACCTTTGGCCAAGCAAGCTGCCAAAAAACAGCAAGCAATTGCTCATGGAGGAGCTAGTCCGCGTCGTGGACTTGGAACACCCAAGGCCAAAACTTTGGTCTGCGACGCGGACACGTCGCGAAATTTTCTAGTTCAAAAATTAATTTTGGAAAACTTGCGGGAGCAGCTCCGCGACGCAAACTTTTTTCCCGATAAAAAATCTGAAATTTGAATTCGAGTTTGACTTCATTAAAAGGTCAACTTAAGTGAGGGGTCTTTTGGGTATTTTATGGGAGGGTTATATATATATTTTCATTTAGTTTTCCCTCACAATTTCCCAATCAAACCAAATCCCCAAATCAAAACCCAAAAGCTCTACCTTCTCTCTACATTCTCTCTCTACCCAACCTCCATTGAAGAAACTTTAAAGGTTGAAGAAGAAAACCAAATCCTCCAAGGTTCTGCTCAAATTTTGTGCCTAGTCATCTTTAAGGTATGGTTTCTTTCACTCTTAAGATTCTTTTCCCCAAGAGGTCCCTCCAAAATATGATTTCTCAATCTCCCAAAACTAGGATTTTTCTTCTCACATGGGTCTTCTTTGAAAAACGAAATTGTGAATCAATTGTGTTGAATTATGATGAGTTATTGTTGTTTAAGTATGTATTGATGGTTAATTGATGATTTCCTATGAGTTTTTCTTAGACCCATGTCTTTTCCCCAATTTCATGAAAACTTTTAATTGATATGGTGAGTTGTGAAGATTATGAACATGTAGATTGATTACATTGTTGTTAATTATGTTATTGCTTCTTGAATTTACCTTGTTTATGTAATTGGTTATGTATTCTTGGTAATGGAAGTATGAAGGTCTTGGAAAGTACAAAGAGGTATGTTGATTGGTTCTTCTTGGATTCAATTGTGAATTATTAGTTACTTACATATTAATGCTTCTATGTATAATGTGTGGTTGTGATGTTGATGCTAAGTATTCCTCATCCTTAACCCTAATACATTGAATTATATATGTATTATGTATGCATGTTATGATATGATTATTATATGAGTGAAAGTAGTTTCTCATGATTATAATAAAGTGTTAAGTGGAAGGTTTACTCACTTGTGAAGTGGTGTCTAAAGTGAAAAGATTGTTCTCACTTGTGATGACCTATGAGCTAATATGATAAGATGTTTGCATAAGGGTCTAGAAGGGACCAATGTGAACTTATATGATGAAATAAGATAATTACTAAAGGAAATAAATGATTAGCACCGAAAGGGCATGTAAATGAGATGGAGGTCACACGTTTAGTGTGTCCGACCTCCGACATGGGTTTCCTCACGTTAGTAAGTCCGGATTACCAAGTAATGTGTTGTCTCATTAGATGGGAACTCCCACGTTAGTAACTTAGGGGTCCTAATAACAATCTCCTTGAACCTTAAGTATGTGCCCACATAGGACTCTAGCTTAGTGGATCCACCTAGATAGCTATGTACGAATGGTTACACCTTAGGCAATTGTTAACCCTCTTTTTTCGGTGTGGGTGTAGAACACCCGATTCCATGTAGCTCGCATGGTCTTATGTCAGTTATTGCACTTTTTTCCCTAATGTAAAAAGTAAATGAACAAGCTAAGTATGTGAACTCTTATTAGGTTTGTCTTGAAGGTTTCTACATGGTGTAACGGAGGGTATGGGACTTTTCTTGCACATTGCACTTGTGGGGTCCTAATAGATAGTCCTAGTAGTGTTCTTTTATGATTATGATTATGATTATGATTATGTTGATAAGTCATGATTAGTATTGATGTATTAAGCATGTCATGATGAATTATGAGAATATGTTGTAAGCATGAAGTGGGTTCCTTAATGTGATACTTATTTTGATAGGGTTATGGGGTTCTATCTTTGGCATTGCACAAGTATTGCTTAGGTGGTCTACATGTTGGGTTGATATTATGTTGAATTGACTTATTATGGTTACTATATGTACATGTTGAGTTAAGTGGATAGAAATCATGTTTTTGACTAAAATGTCCTTTTCCTCATGCATTTATGAATTTTGTGCATAGAAGTCATAACTAGTACGTGTGATGTACTAACCCATATTTCTTCCCTTTTACCAAACATTTTAGGTGCAGGCCATTGAAGAGTTCGTGGCCATTTGCAAGGAAGACTTGGATCCTTTCCCAAGTCATTGGTGAGTCCTCAAGTCCGGGGATGTTGCCGTGTTCCACTCTAGCTATGATGTTATTTACATTTAGAGACATTTATTTGTTCTTTTATCATTGAGACAATTGATGTAAGCCTATAATGTCGTATTTTTCTTGTATTGGCTATGTCCAAACATTTGTACTCTTGTAGATGGTTTATATGTGAGATGAGACTTCAAACTCTTATATGTTTTCTTATGCTAAGAGAGAAGTCTATGTAAACTTCATATGTGAGAAGTCTAAGTACACTTCATACGTAAAGTTTTAAATTTTCCGCATTTTTCTTTACCTATGATATGCTATGACGAATGCTAAGGTCTTGTGGTTACGCCTAGGGGGTACTTTGGGTCGTAACAAACTTGGTATCAGAGCATGAGGTTAAGTAATCGTAGGATTGATGTCTCCCTAAACCGCGTCTATTAGGGTCTTATTCATAATTATGAAGCACGCCACACTTATGAATGAGAGACTATGAGATGCTTAGGATCTTTCACTCTCTTGTTATTCCTTAGTCGTGCTTAAAGTCATAACTCTATCCAGTCCTTTCTTCTCATCCTTTTAATGTGATTATAGGCAATGAATACAAAGAATAACAATGATTGAAGGGTCGAAGAGGAGAATTTGAATGAGTCAATTCCCCCTCAAGATCCTCAAAACCATCAAGTTCTTATTGAAGAAGGGGCTATGTCTAACGTTGAGATACGGGCGACTATTCGTAGCTTGACTCAAGTGTTGGCTACTCAAGTTGCTAGAGATACAAGGGTGCAAGTGAATCCCAATGCTAACACCACCGCTTCAAGGATTAGGGATTTCACAAAGATGAATCCCCATACTTTCTTTGGTTCCAAGGTGGAGGAGGACCCACAAGGGTTCACTGATGAAGTGCTCAAGGTTCTTGATGCTATGGGAGTGTCTTCTTAATAAAAGGCGGAACTAGCCGCCTACCAACTCAAAGATGTGGCTCAAGTTTGGCATGAGCAATAGAAGGATGAGAGGGCGGTTAGAGAAGGTCGGGTTATGTGGGAGTCTTTCAAGACGTCGTTCCTTGATAGGTTATTTCCCTTGGAATTAAGGGAGAGGAAAATGCAAGAATTCATCAACCTTCGTCTAGGGGGTATGAGCGTGAAGGAGTATAGCCTCAAATTCACTCAACTATCAAAGCATGCTTCTACTATGGTTGCGGATTCTAGGGCTAAGATGAACAAATTCGTTATGGAAATATCTGATCTTGTGGTTAATGAATGTAGGTCGTCTATGTTGATTCCTAGCATGGACATTTCTCATTTCATGGTTCATGCCGAACAAATTGAGGAGCAAAAGCTTAAACAAGTTGGTAGGGAGTTGAAGAGGGTAAGAACCGAAGATGAGAATTCTTCTAAGACTAGATTTGAGGTTCAAGACAAACCAACGTTCAAGAAGAGGTTTTCAAATCAAGACCCTTCTAATGCTCCAAGGGTCAAAAAGAGTAAGGTGTCTACTCCCAAGCCCCAAGAAGGGAAAGGTGGTGGTTCTTATGTTGACAAGCCTTTTTTTTCTTCAAAATATGGTAGAAAACATGATGGTAAGTGCCTAGTTGGCACGGGTAATTGCTATGGTTGTGGTAAGAGTGGTCACATGAAGAGAGATTGCCCTATGATTAAGGCTCAAGGAAGGGAAAGTGCTCAAGCACAAGCTAGTGCCCCAAATCCGTATGCCCTAAAAAGGATCGCTTTTATGCTCTCCAATCCCGAGGTGATCAAGAGAACTCACCAGATGTGGTTACCATTATGTTAAAATTATTTTCCTTTAATGTATATGCTTTGTTGGATCCGGTGCTACATTGTCATCTGTGACCCCTCTTGTAGCCATGAAATTTGATATACTGCCCGATATATTAGATGAGACCTTTTCGGTTTCTACCCCGGTGGGTGATTCCGTGGTGGCTAAAAGAGTCTATAAAGGTTGTCCTATTTCCTTGCCCAATAGAGTTACATTAGTTGACTTGATAGAACTTGATATGCTAGATTTTGATGTCATATTGGGAATGTATTGGTTGCATGCTTGCTTTGCTTCTATTTATTGTAGGAAAAGGGTAGTCAAATTTCAATTTCCAAATGAACCCATTTTTGAGTGGAGAGGAGGAAACTCATATCCTAGGGGTAAGATCATTTCGTGTCTAAAAGTTTGAAAGTTGATTGCAAAGGGTTGTCTCTACCACATAGTTAGAGTTAGGGATCTTGAATTCGAGGTCCCTCCAATAGAGTCGTTACCCATAGTGAAGGAATATCTGGAGGTCTTTCCCGATGATCTGCCTTGAATTCCTCCCGAACGGGAGATTGACTTCGGCATAGATATATTTCTGGATACACAACCTATTTCAATCCCTCCATATCGGATGACCCTGGCCGAATTGAAAGAACTAAGGCTCAAAATTGTTTGTGAAGAAGAAGGATGGGTTTTTGAGAATGTGTATCGACTATCGTCAATTGAATAAAGTCACCATAAGGAATAAGTACCCGCTCCCTAGGGTTGATGACTTGTTTGATCAACTCTAAGGAGTGAGTTACTTTTCAAAGATTGACTTGAGATCGGGTTATCACCAACTTAGAGTGAGGGAGGTAAATATTCCGAAAACGGCACTCTAAAGAAGATATGGTCACTTTGAATTCCTAGTTATGTCCTTTGGTCTAACCAATGCCCCGACGACTTTCATGGACCTTATGAATCGAGTTTGTAGAAAGTATCTTGATTTGTTTCTGATTGTCTTCATTGATGACATTTTGATATACTCTAGGAGTGAGAATGACCATATGAGCCATTTGAGGCTAGTTTTGCAAGTTCTTAAAGATAACCAACTTTTTGCTAAGTTTAGTAAGTGTGAATTTTTGTTGAGATCGGTTGCGTTCCTTGGTCACATTGTCTCTAGTGAAGGGGTAGAGGTTGATCCGTGGAAGAGGGAAGTGGTCAAAAGTTTTCCTAGACCTTTTAGTCCTACCGACATTCAAAGTTTTATAGGGTTGGTCAGTTACTATATGAGGTTTGTTGAGGAATTTTTATCTATCGCATCTCCATTAACGACCTTAACCCAAAAGAAGTCCAAGTTCGAATGGTCGGAATCTTGTGAAGAGAGCTTCCAAATATTGAAATATAGACTTAGCTCCACTCCGGTGTTGACCTTACCATAGGGTTTGTGGAATATGATACAATCAAATTACACCTCCCTAAAGAAGTATAAGCGGTCGTAATCAATTAAATAACACAACTAGTAGATTGGGGTCGATCCCACGAAAAAGATGGTTTAGACTTAACTTCAATATACACTTATATCTATTTAGACAAGTTTTTTCATAAAACAGGTAATTAAAGGGGGGGTGGTTTGTGAAACAAGTTCATTAAACACTTCTAAATTAACAAGTGAACAAAACTAAAAAGTGAGTTTTTATCAAGTTGTGAGATTACTAGTGTGTATGTGTTCCCCATAGGTTCATAACGCCGTGTTCCTAGCAATATCAATTCTTCCCTAGTATTTTGCATGTAAAGTGAAAAGTTATGTATCTTAAATCCTTGGTCCGACATCTAGAGAATTTCACCCCGTACCTTGATCCGGATACGTGTGTATAATCTACTAACCCTTAACTTTACTTCATATTAGACATCATAATCGATGTATGACTTAGTTCTTACTTCGAACCAATCGATACTAGCCTATTAGATAGTATCCCACTAAACCTATGTTGATATGTCTTTTCTTATTACTATCTCCTTGGTCCGAAAAATAGCAACAAGAAAAATTCTAACGTTGGCCACCGTTAAAAAGACTTCTAAGCGAAGAATTATCAATACATGCAAGAACCTATTTGAGAATTGCTTATTTGCTAGGTTTACTTTGTTAATCACCCATGGTTCCCACAACCCTAGTTGTGGATTTAGTTACCCATGCAAGCAATATAACAATTCATCATTTTTAAAGAAGAAATCATGAACTTACATTAACAATAAGAATAAACCTAGAAAATTAACTTGAAATTGCAAGATAAATCTTCAAACCAAATCCGGAAATTGAATTATTGCCGAAGTATGCAAAAAATAATATCCAAACAAAACAAGAACAATAATAACAATGTTTAACCCCCAAAAGGTTTTAATCCCTATTTATAGAAAGCATTGTCCTAAATTAAAAGGAATTTAAATAAGGAAAGTTTGTCCAAAAACACGGTTTTGATCGACGACCCCTACTGACCACGGTCCGTTGATTGCCTCCGTCAGTTCAGACTTAGAATATTTTTTCCTCCTTTGTATGGCATCATATCTGAATCAATCGACGGACAAACAACACGGTGCATCGATACACCTACGGTCCGTCGATGCCCTCCGTCGCTCCATCCTTAGAATTTCTCCAACTTCGGGTACCGAATCTATCTCTGATCATATCGACGATTTAGCAGTACGGTCCATCGATCCCTTCCATAGTTCCACACTTGGTCAGATTTCCCTGAGTTTCCCCATCAGTCTGAAATGCAATCGACGGTCACCACCTACGGACCGTCGATTGAACGACAGGCTGTCGATGGCCTTCGTAGGTCGCCTCTCTGCATTATTTTCCAGTTGACTTCTGCTTTTTTATTCTAGACATCTTTTCTGCAAAACAAATACAAAAACGTGTTAAAACTACTATAAAAAAGGCTCTAGACACACATAACTCATAAGCAAAAACTATTGAAAGCACCGTGAAACCACGACACATCAACACCATCAACTTAAATTCGTTGTTTGTCCTCAAGCGACACACTATGACTGAAAACCACATTTGTACAAAGGTATACTCTTTTAATATTTTGCAATCATATGACTATCAATCCCGAATCTTTCTTTGATTTAGTGCATGATTACGCTCTAAGGTTTGACGCTAACTCATGTGGACACACCATTGACACAAACTCACCGTGCACAGACACTTTTACTCTTTTGCCTCTCCAAGGTACCAGCTTTCCGACATTGTAACTAGTTCCCTCACTTCAAATGAATTCCTCATTTTTCGCATAGTGATTTCAAGTTTGGGTACAAGATCTTTATTCAACATTCACGCTCAAAAAACAAGTTCATACATAGCTAGTACTCGTCTCCATAGGCTTGCCCATATTTTCACCGCTCAAGTTCAACACATTAGACACCTAGGATCAAGGTAGGAATTTCATGGCTTGTAATGTAGGCTCAGGGTTAGGTGTGGTACATTTGAGTATATTTTTAGTGACCTTTTGCCCTCTTTGACATCTCCACCAATCTTCCTACCTATTTTCATTGCCTTTATATGCCCTACTTTTCTTTGTTTTTCATCTTTTCTTTGCAACCCTTGTTTTTAGATATGACTCATATTTATTTTTAAACTTTTTCAAACTCTTTTCTTTGTTTTCTTCACTATTTCTTTCTTTTCTTTTACTTTTCTTTTCTTTTTCATTCACATTGATAATTTCACTGAGTCACATCTTTCACTCACTTTCTCTTTTCTTTTCAACATTTAACTCTTTTCATACCCATTTTTGGGTTCTCACTTATAATAGTCACCCTCAATTCATGGTTTTTCCATGAGTTGAAGTACATAATACCCAAGGTAGGGTCAGGGCCAAGACGAGGTCATTTTCTGCATTAGCCACCCTCAACTTAGAATTTTGGCCTAAGTCGAGGTGCACATGTCCAAGGAGGGACCAGGGCCAAAACATTAAACCATGGGAATGTGAGTTGGTGAGAAAAAGATAGGTCTATTATAGGATCAACAAATTTAGAGCAAAAAAGGGATAAAGCTTCTGTTTGGTTAGCTCCATTTTAGGCTAGATGTTTCCTAATTCGAACAAGGGCCTATAATCCTTTCCTAGTATTCTAACACAGATTCCCTTTGCAGGACTAACCGGGCAAGTTCTAGCTAGGTACCAACTATTGAACACTCCAAATTCCTCACACTCTCTTGACACCTCATTGCGCTATCAGATTGTCAAAATTTCCTAGTTTAGGTGTTAGTTGAGGGGCATGCAGCAGGTGCCTATCTATGTCATGCTTAGAGCCAACACATTCAACTCTTCACCTATTCATGCAAGCACTTTCTACGACGTGATATCATTTAATTTCAGCCATCATGCTTCATCTTTCATGTTTTTATACTTTATACAACTAACAACATCCCTGTTCAACAGAAAATTAACTAGTCACTTGAGGAAAAAGAACACAGGCAAGAAAACCCCAAGAGATGATTGTGAGTTGGGCTACTCAGACTTCACCCTAACATTCACTTTCCATTTACCCCACCCAAACAAAAAAAACATGCCATTTTCCCCAATGCATAAAATTATAAGTACAGGGTGGTAGGTGAAGTGGGCGGGTTCGGTTTCCCGAAACCCGCAACAACAGTACTTGGGTCATTTTCAGTGGTGCCCACATCAATCTCCGCACCCTCAGTGGTGCTCATCTCACCGGTCACCGGTATGGAACTACACGCCCAGCAACCATCTCTCTTGCCCTCATTTGGCGGGCCTTCTCATCTACCAAAGAAGCTCTCGTCGGAGCCTCGAGGTTCATCTTTTCCTTTTTCCTCGCACGATCATCATCTCCTGTCTCAGTAGTTCGGCTAGAAAAGTTCCTTTTGGCACGACCACATGGATCAGACTTAGCAGGGACTTTGAACAAGGTGTCAAGCACCGTGTCCTCTGCTATCTCGATGGGTGCACTCTCGGGCTATGCTTCCCTCATCTCCAAGATAGCATCCATATCAACACTCAAACTACCAACCGCCGCCTGAAGAGTAGTAAGGTCAATGGTGGGGGATGGTCGTGCTAGTACCCGCAGCTCAAAGGCGTCAAGGCGCTGGTGAACCGCCTGAATCTTCTACTCAGTCTGCTGGGCCACCCTCTTCTCTATTCTGTCCTCAGCATCGGCGATAGATTTTTGCATCCAAGGCTACATATGATGTAGCATGGTGTCCATTTGGGCCTCTAACTTCTGGACCCGCGCCAAAGGGACTAGTGCTGCAGATGGGGAAGTGGACCGGGAGGAACTGGGGCTCGCCTGGAGGCATAGGCGAACTTAGCCGGGGTGGTGTCCATGAGATCTGAAGTAGCAGGGTCAGCCACTTGGGCTAACTCCACTGTGTCCGCCAAGTTCTCACTCAACGGCTGCAACTCAACTCTGGGCCCTCTCCGTGGTGTCGCTACAAAGGCCTCATCCTTGATGAGATCGATATCAACCATCCCCGCCGGACTACGGAGTGTATCACATTGCCAAAGTGGCACTGTAGCATCCATGCACAAGTAGAAAATAAGACAAGCGAAGGGGTAAGTAGTCGACGTCTTGAAAGCCCTCTCATGGATCACCGTGATCAGTAGCTTCGCAAAGTCAATCTCCAATCCTGCTACCAAGGCTGCTACCAGCACCGCCCTATCCCAAGTAAGAATATTATCGACATTTTTCGTCAATAGGCGGTGTCAGAATAACAACCAGAAGAACTTGGCCGTGAAAGTGAGGTTGACCCTTTTAATTAACCCTCGGGGGTTTAAAACCCAGTCTGCACTCTCACCCTCAATCGCCAAATGCTAAGACAACCATTTTTTCATATTCTCCCGCTGCTCGGCTATCCTCTGAAATGCGCCATTTTTGACAGTCTTCCACCGGTAGTCGTATTCTGGAGTCATAGGGTCCCACTGTGTCTCATTGGTAGGGCCATATAAGAATCGGCGGAGAGTGGCTGAGGAGATGTCTACCTGGAAGCCTCGGACTAACACAGAAGTGAGCGGGTCCTGTTTGGCAGGTCTTGCCCGCCTATCGTGAGAACCTCGGAGAGTAGTCACATAGGAAGCGTAAAACTCCTTCACTATATCCTCAATGTAGGTACCCAGACCCCGAGCCATCCACTCTAACTTGTGTCGGGTAAACAATTTGTGCACCTCGGGGATAGTATGCAAGCTCCCGTAAGAACCCGTTGCTCAAATGTCACTAATCGCGTCATCACCCCCTTCTCTTTCAACATCTTGGCATCTCTGTATATTTAGTGCTGCCCATTAACGCACCACCGGTTGGGTTCCTCAGCAATGCGTGCAGGTTTATCTGCTCGGGGTGTGGGTGTAGTCTCCAAGCTATTAGCCTCATCAGACGAGGCTTGGTGGTTGTGGTCCTCTGACCCCGTGGCTCCCTGAGAGGCGGAGCCAGATTTGGAGCCTGATGCACCTTCAGAGCTAAAGGCAGCCCCGAAAGGTGAGCTGGTCAGTGTGCGCTCCTCATCAAACTTGGAGGCGATGACAACGCCGGGAACCACCTTCTGAGGGTACCCCTAGTGGCTCGTATAGCTGGTGTGGGGGTGGTGGCACCCGGGGGAACGTACTCTGGATCTTGCTCATTGTCGGAGGTAGTAACCATCCGACGAGATGGGGATACAGACTTGGACTTGCCCCTTGAGTAGACGATAGCCTTTTTAGGTTCCATTTGTGTAACAACCCTAAAAATGAATAGGATCAAGACTTAGGTTGTCAAGAATGCTTGCGATTAGACCAAGGTTTGCACAGACTGATACGCGTAGAACCAGACCTCAAAACCCTTACTACGACCAAGCCAACTAACTTTGGGAGTTAATTGATCTTGGAAAGGTTGGAACCAACCAAGTAAGGCTCTCGAAAATGAAGATTTAATCGAAGGAGTCTTTACCGGACTTAAAAAGATGAAATTTTAAGTTTTGAAGGTCTAGGGGTAAAATGGTCTTTTACCAGGCTAAGGGTAATATCGTAATTACCCTAAATATATATATAATTAATTATTTAATAAAATGGAAGGGCAATTTTGAGAGAGAGGGCCGAATGTGAGCTCTAGGAGCGAAGTCTTGCTCCACCCGGGTTCGAACCTAGGTGGAAGCAATGATTTAACTTGTTTTTATTTAAATGGATAAATTTAATTAATTAATTAGTAAATATTAGCTGATTTAAGAAAAAGAAAAATCAGATTTTAATTAAAGGTTTAACAAGGAGTCCTAGTTTGACTAATTCCCAAACTAAAACTCCTAATTTTAAGCCACTCTCTCTCACTCACTCTCTCTCTCTCTCACACATTTAACCACTCATTCTCACGTTTTATCTCTGCCAAAACAAGTTCAAAAACAGAAAATATATTGAAGTTCTTCACACTTGAAGAACTCATACCAAAAATCTAAGAAAACAACATAAAACCATCACTTTAAGCAAAGGGGAGGAGTCTTCTGTCGATTGGTGTTGAAGTGTTGAACTTGGACTGATTTTTGGAGAGGATTTGGGCAGCAATTTCGTGGTTGAACAAGAAAAAAATAAAGGTATGGGTCTTCTTACTCTTGGTCCCTTTCCCAAGAGACCCTTAGGACTCAGACGATTTTAATCCGAAAACTAAGTTGTTCCCCGTTGCATATCCCTGTCCTTAGCTCCCATCAAATCATAGATTGGTATGTTTGCAGGTAGAAATTAGGTGTTGCAATGTGTTTTCGTGATGAATATGTTCATGAACATGTATTTGGAATCATATGAATGACAAGCTTTGTTTGCCGAAAATATGTGTATGTGTGTGCAATGTTGGTTGTGACCTATAACTCTCGGGTTAAGGTCCTAAAATGTAATGTTATGGTTGTTATTCTATGTACACAAACTTATGTAAATGATAATGTTCATTTAAGTGTAATGTGGCTTAATTTAATGATAAACTCTTGGCCAAATATATCCATGAAAATGCACCTAAAGGACTCACTAAAAACTTCTCCAAATGCATGAACATTTAACGTTAAAGAGTGGAGAAAATAGGCTGCAAAAAGGTAATCAAAATTTCCAGCTTGTGATGTTGGTTTCGGGCAGGTTCTGGGAATTTTGGAAGAGTTTTAAAAGGGATTAAAGTAGGTGAGGTCAAGGGGAATCGAACCCAAGACCTCACATGACCAAGAGGCTGAATTTTTTTTTTTTAAAAAATATAATGGAGCTAAGGGGATTCGAACCCCTTAGATGCTGCCCACAAAATGAATTAATAAGGAAAATGGGGATGGGGGGATTCGAACACATGACTCGTGGGAAGCAAGGAAGAGGGAGAATAAAGAAAATAAAAAGATGTGAGGCGTGGGAATCGAACCCACGACCTCAAGGATGGAAATAGAGGAGGCGAAAATGAGTATTAAAGCAAGTGAGGCTGTGGGGGTTCGATCCCACGACCTCACTGCCAATGCCCTCAACCTAGTGAAAAATAAAAGAAAAATATATATGGGGCTGTAGGGGTTTGAACCCACCACCTCACAGCCCCTAGCGAAATTTAATTAAAGGTAAGGAGGCTGTGGGGGTTCGAACCCACAACCTCCTTACTTAGGCGAATTAAAGAACAAAATAAAAGAGGCTGTGGGGGTTTGATCCCACAACCTCTTGGTTTAGGCGAAATTGGACAATAAAAAGGTTTAATGAAAAATAAGAAGGGGTTGTGGGGGTTCGAACCCACAACCCATCGGCCAATTTAAGAGAAAGGTTAAGTAGAAAATTAATATTTCAATGTTAATATTGTGATTTAACTTAGAGTCATAATGTTATGAATGTTAGAATAAAATCAATGAAAAATATAAACGATATCCAATTGACTCAAGACTTGGGTTCCCTTGCCCAAACTTCCGTATTGATACATAAGTCATACGTGAACAAAATATCCAAGAATAATGCCACCTACGTAGATCAAAATCAAGATCTTGGCATATATTCAAGATACATAAGTCTTGTACTACATAATCTTAGGAATGTAAGAATCCCTTAACGAACTATGAATGAAGCCCCTTGGCTTGTATGTATAGGCACATAAGTCTAACATACGTTCAAAAGTAAGTGAACCTAAGATGTATGAAATAAAATGATGAACCCTAGAAGGGTTAAGTATGAGTGTAAATACACTAAATGGCCAAGTGCATTGGCATATGATGAGATGAACAATGAAATGATGAAATGAACAATGAAATAATGAAACCCTAGAAGGGTTAAGTAAGGGTGTGAAACACACCAAATGGCCAAGTGCATTGGCATATGATGAAATGAACATTCACGTAATAAGAGGTGAATAACTATGAAAAGCAAAGGTTCTAATGATGATGAATGTGGTGACAACATGATAAGAGGCTAATGTAAATGATGAGAGCAATCTCAAATGAGCCTAAGTAAATGTTACCAATACGTACTCACCTATGAGAGTGTAAGATAATGAAGAGACCAGTCTCTATGAACACTCTAATGAGAGTATTGAGCTTAACACACTCAATACGAATGATGAGATGAGAAATCATCTAATGAGCTATGATGTCCTCATACTAGAAGCCAGCTTCCATGACGTATGAGATGAATGTAATGGAACTTTATACTGAGCACCGATAGACTAGCTATGAGCGGTGATGCCTTCTTTCGGGAAGGGCGGAGGTTCACGTAACTCTCATGAGATGAGAATGTCCGGCTTGCCGGGTATGGGTCTCCTTATATCTCCTAGTCTTCGAACCTATACTGCCAATATAGGGATCTGGCGGGGTTAAATTCCCATGTACGCTAGCATGTTTTTGGGTCACTTTGGCCGGTGATCCCACCTCTTTTCGGTGTGGGGGAGACACTGGATTTCATGATGCTCACATGATCTATGTCGGTTAAAGTTAAAGTTCCCAATAAATGAATGAGGCCAGCCTCAAATGAAGCACATAATGAAATGAATGATACCAAAGGTGTTAGAATAGGATAATCAAAAGGTGAGTTAGATTCAAGTAATGACATTAGGTCATTCTTGGTCATTGCACAACGAACCTAATGAAAGTCTTAAACTACATCCTAGGTATAGCTGGTGTTTAAACTGGCCTATGAACGAAATGAAATGGAGTACGTATGAATGAACGAAGCAGACTTTGTGTTTGTTAATGAAGACTCTCTAGTTGAGGTCCCATCTGTTGAGCCCTCATTTCTGGGATGTCTTAATGTCAAGTCCATGATTCCAAGGTCTCATGGCATATGAATGAATGCTATGAAAGAAGTTATGTAGTACATGCAAAATGTGCTGTATGTTATATGATATGTGCTATGTGTAAATGTTATGTGCCGTGTGCAAATGTGAAAAGTATGATGATGTATGTTATTCTCATGACATAACTTTCCTATTCCAAATCTGGAAAGCTCACTGACTTTCCTAATCCAAATTTGGAAAGATCATTTACTTTCCAAATCCAAATTTGGAAACTTTCCTAATCCCAATTTGGCAAGTCTACTGACTTGACTTCCAAAAATCACGTTGTTAGGAAAGAGCTATTCTTTCTCATGCATGTCCTTGGTGTGTGCTTGCATATACCCATACTTAGTACAAGTGTGTACTAACCCTATACAAACTCTACTATTTTAGGTGCAGGCACAGGTGGACGATAGAGCTACAGGATAATCGTTGCAGTTATCCGGACGTCCAGCATTCATCCGGAGTTGGTAGGTCCTCATGCTTTCGAGGATGCTACTGTTTTATATTCTAGCTTAGATTTAGAGTTGAGCTGGTGGAGCATGTTCCACTAGCGTTTCTTTCCTGTTTTTATTCAGACTATGTGTTGGTGCCATTTTGGCAATTATACGCTTTATAAGTATTGAACTACTCCTTTCATTTGATTATCTCTTAATGTTAGATGGTTGATGGTGAACAAATTACGAATGTACTAGAATTGTTTAGTAAGCAATATTTAGAAACAAAAAGTTTCAAATTTTCCGCTAAAATTAACCTATGTAAAGTAAGAATGACGTAAGTAGACTTGTTTGCGACCTCTGAGAGGTCAACGACGCCGGTTTCGTCTGGGGTCTAGATTCCAGTCGTGACAAAGTTGGTATCAGAGCATTAGGTTAAATTACGAAAATAATAAGTTCACATCAACCACATTGAGTAGTTTCTAAGTCATGGTAGTGAAGTGCACCACTATCCTGAATTAGAGACTGCATGATGCGTAGGAAAACTTTCCTTTTTCTGATCTTATCGTGATTCTCCTAAAGTTTAATTTCTTGGTGTTATGAGCGTGTCTAACATCAAATTTTTGTTGTTTTCAGAGGATGAACACTAGGAGAGCTATTGGTCAGAGGAGAGGAGGAGCAGCTGCTGGGGGTAACCGAGTTCCACCCCAGGCTCCAGCTGAAGGAGTGGATGTGCCAGCTAATCCAGCTGGGATGACTAATGCTGAGGTGAGGGCATCTCTGGCCCAGATGGCACAATCCATTACTATGCAGGCCCAGGCTATGACTGCCCAGGTCAACCGGCAGGATGTTCAGAGGGAGAACCCACCGATTCGTAGCATGGCTGACAGGCTGAGGGATTTCACGAGGATGAATCCTCCTATTTTCACAGGGTCTAGGACATCAGAGTATCCACATGAGTTTGTGGATGAGATTCATAAGATCCTGGTGGCTATGGGGGCCACTGATATTGAGAAGGCTGAGCTGGCTTCCTATCAGCTCAAGGATGTTGCACAGGCTTGGTGCAAGATGTGGCAAGATAGCCGTGTCTTAGGTGGAGTGCCAGTCACATGGGAGCTGTTCAAGACAGCATTTCTGGAGAGATTCTTTCCCAGGGAGATGAGGGAGGCCAAGGTTGAGGAATTCATCAACCTCAAACAAGGCTCTATGACAGTCAGGGAGTATTCCCTGAAGTTTGTTAAGCTGTCAAGGTATGTTGTTTTCCCTAGTATTTAATAGCAAGAATTAGGATAATACTGACTTTGTTGAAATCACACAGGTATGCTACTTCCCTGGTTTCGAACAGCAGGGATGAAATGAGTAGGTTCCTCACAGGAATCAATGGAGACCTGGAGGAGGAATGTCGGTCTGCGATGCTCCATGATAATATGGACCTTTCCAGGTTGATGGTGCATGTACAGCAGGTGGAGGACAGCCGTAGAAAGAGGGGTATTCGTGATGTTAGGAGGCCTAGGCCTCAAGATCAGGCAGGTCCCAGCCACGGAGGCCACAGAAACAACTTTGGCGTCCGTGAGCAGCCAAGGTTTAAAAGGGACTCTCCCACCAAAGGGAGTCAAGTTCATCCAGTGGTCTCTATGATAGGTATTCCGAGTCCAGAGATAAGAGAAACAAGGAAGTATATACACCTAAGGAAAGGCAACCTTGCAGGAACTGTGGCAGACAACATGGGGGGGAGTCTATGATGGGCTATAACGCTTGTTACAGCTGTGGAAAACCGGGACACATGGTGAACCATTGTCCGAATAGAAGGAGTCAAGAACAAGGGAAGGAGAGAGTTCAGACTAATGGCCCAAATGAAGAGGCTCCAAGGAGGCAACGATTCTTCGCACTCAAGTCTAGGGGTGCAGGGGAAGGCACTTCTGATGAAGCCTCGGGTGCGTAGCCTTAATTAGCCTTTCATATATTTGACTGTATATGGTGTTTATGCCCTAGTATGAGGTTAATATGTTTGAAGTCATTTATATGACTTTTATGTTGACTTTGTGTTGTATTCTTTGATGAGACTAGTTTAGGGAAGAATTCCTTAGTCTATTAATGTGAAGCTACTAGTAGGTCTCAAGGAGGTGTTCCATCATGTTAAGAAGTGAATCAAATATTCACCCATGGAAGTATTGAAGTACCTACGTATGTGTACGTTCTATAGATGACATACTTATTGTTAGTAAAGAGTAGTGTCATTCGGGGACGAATGTTCCTAAGGGGGGGATAATGTAACAACCCTAAAAATGAATAGGATCAAGACTTAGGTTGTCAAGAATGCTTGCGATTAGACCAAGGTTTGCACATACTGATACGCGTAGAACCAGACCTCAGAACCCTTACTACGACCAAGCCAACTAACTTGGGGAGTTAATTGAGCTTGGAAAGGTTGGAACCAACCAAGTAAGGCTCTCAAAAATGAAGATTTAATCGAAGGATTGCTCTCATTGTATAATTCTTATTATGAATTGCTATTTGAGTGGTATGGTCCACCTTATGGGTGGCGGTGCTAATTGATGAACTTGATGTTACTTAGTATGGTTTGAGTATGTGATCTTGAAGGTCTAATATGTGAAATGAAGAGATATTGGAAATGGGTCTTGTGTTGTGTTTGATGTAGCTTGAATTGCATGTTTGACCTAGTTTATGTCTAAATGAAGTATATGATTATGAGAAGTATGTAGAGTGTGAAGCTTGATGAATCAAGGTTAAAGTATGAGTAGAACTTGATGATAATGAAATGATGCTTATATGCAAGGTGTGCACATGTACACACACTCTTTTAAGATTTGTATTATGTCAAGTTGAGCAAAAAGGGAAATCTTGAGGTGGACACACTTCGTGAGTTGAGATGTAGTGTCTAGTAACAACCTCTCCATTTCCTAGTGAGCTTTCTAAGATAGACTATTATGTTGAGAAATCCGTGTGGAGTTATGCCTAGCACCGAGAGGATATGAAGGGGAGGTGGATTGCACTTCGTTAGTTGAGATGTTGTAATCCAAAGTACCTCTTGAGATGAGTACTCCTCGTTAGTAGAGAGCGAGTTACTTAGTAACAATCTCCTTATCCCTTAAGTATGTGCCCGCATAGGTGTAGCTATTGGAAAAGCCATGTAAACGCTAAGAAGCATGACCTTACACTAGGCAAGTAAGGATCCCTCATCCGATAGGGGTTAATATCGGGATTCCATGTCTAGCTCTCATGGTCTTTGTCGGTTAAGCTAATTCCCACAAAAGAATTGATTTGAAACTAATTATCTTGTGTATTGTTGAAATTGCGCATGTATGTCGTGAAGTGCTCAATCCACATTAGTTACCAAGTAGGAGCATTGAGTGGGAGTAGTAGTATGGGATGCTATTCTCACATTGCACTTGGTGTGACCTATACCTACTATGGGAGAAGAGTACCTTCATGAAATCCGTGTGAATGAGTACTATGGTGTAGTGTTATGGAGGATTATTGTGGAGTACTTGAGTAAATGGAATCCATTAGGAGTACTAAGTGGGAGTGGTAGTATGGGATGCTACTCTCACATTGCACTTGGTATGACCTATATTTCCATGAGTGTTTTGCATATGTTAGCCAAGGGCGTGGATTTGATTTCTAACGAAGTAAGCCTAAGATTTGGTAGTTTTAAGGGTCGCTTTGGTGTGCTTTGAAGGGAGGTGTAATGAGAGTCCCTTCTTGGCTCACCTTAGGGAGTCTTAGGATAACCTTGGGTTAGGGAAACTTCAAAGGAAAAGAGTTCATATGACTTGGACCGTGCCATTCACTGTAAGGTCTTCATTGTAAGAATTCAAAATGTTCACTATGATGCTTTATTCAATTTGTGTTGCAAGTTTAGCAAAGTTAATTGAAATGTTCCTTTTGTTTACTTTAAGTTTGGTAAGATAGCCATGAAGTGTTAATTGTTGATTCTTATGTGGGTTTGCTTCTAGATTCATGAAGGTTATATTTGAATTGCATAAAAAGCTATCTTTACTAAAATGTCCCTTTTTGCATGTTTTTGCATATGCCATACTTAGTACATTGTTGTACTAACCCCATACTTTTATATACATTATGAGTATAGGTTGGAAGCCTTTTTGGAGGATCGGAGTTGAAGCTTGGGAATTCTATCTCTCAAGGATTGGGTATGTCCTCATATATTCGAGGACATAGTTTTATGTTTCTTAGTTTCTTTATTAATACTTAAAAATGTATTTACTTTTATTGTAAAGGGCCGTGTCCCTAAGATTCCAAGTTGTGTCTTTAAGTTGGCTTGTGACGATAAGATTTCTTAGTATTTATGAAAGACTCCTGTTATTATTATTATCATGAAAAGTTTTAAATTCCGCACTACTTTTCATGCTTTATGTTATGAATGCTAGTTAGAGGGCTTGTACGAGACCCCAAAGGGGTCAAGTACGCCCGGTCACGATTCGAAGGTTTTCCCTAACTTCTAGGGGGTGCTTTCGGGTCGTGACAAGACTTGGTATCAGAGCATAAGGTTTTGGGAAATAGTTTAAGGTCTGAAAGTCTCACAAGCCACATCTAGTAGTATCTTGGTCATTGGTGTGAGTCGCGACACATCCATGGACAAGAGGCTATAGGATGCTAGAAGTTTCACTTTCTTCTCTATTCTAGTATCGTGCCTTAGAGTTGAGTATATAAGGTGTCTATTCTCAACCTCTTCTTTTGTGTTTCTAGGACATGAATACGAGGAGATCGACCGCTAGAAGGGAGGAGGGAGGTGTGCAAAATGAGAGAGTCCTTCCCCATGTTGACTAAGTTCCTATTGTTGGCTTAGGGGAGGAAAATGAGGAGGTTCCTCTTCAAGAACCTCAAGTGCCTCCGGAACCTCAAGGACCTCAAGTGCCTCCTATGCCTCAAGCTCCTATTATTGAGGGTGATATGACTAATGCGGAGTTGAGGGCTGCCCTAATGAACTTGACCTAACTCATCACGGCTCAAGCTCAAGTTGTCAACAATCACTTTGTGGGCCAAGCTAACCTAGGAGATAGGCCCCAACCAAATGCTAGTACTCCCGCTTCTAGGATTCGGGATTTTATGAGGATGAACCCTCCTACTTTTCATGGCACTAAGGTGGATGAAGATCCACAAGGCTTCATAGATGAGGTTTTCAAGGTGGTTTAGCTAGACATAGTAAACATAAAGAAATTGATACCAACTGATGTTTCCATCAATTGTGCACGATTGACATTGTTTTTACATGTCTACAATGAAGAATCCTCAACACCCACTTACAATTTCTTTTAATTGGGCATCTTAAAAAGCTAAGGAAAAATTTCTCCAAACTTAATACAATGTACAAAACTAGAATGATAATCCTCAATTTGATTACACAATGTCTCGATAGTAAACAAGGAATTTAAAAACGTAAATAAATTGTCAAAAATTGGGTTGCAAAGATAAGTCGGGGCAATAAGTCAGGATTGTCGATTCACTCGGCGATCCACCCTTTGTCATTTGATTCGCTGTTTCAATTTTGCCTTCAACATCCTTGACGTTCTGTAGCTTTGGGATTGATGACACTGTATACAGGATCCATTTGGTGATACACCAACTACTCCTTTGATCGCCAACTTGATTTTATCCTCCATGGCCTAGCACACTGGAACATAAGGCGAGACCAAGGCCATTCTGTAGCACGCCTAATGGGTTAGGTAATCCTCAAGCCTTTTTTGCATCATTATTTTAGCTGCTTTTATTCTTTTTTGCTTCTTAGTGTCCAGGCTTTGTTCGTCACTCCAAAACCACTAAAACTCAAGGATGTAAATCAGTTATAGGGACAAAATATGATTTTATGGATACTAAATTTAATAAAATAAAGCCTTAAATGTGTCAAAATTGTATACTCATCAGGATGCGAGTGTAACATTCCGGAAAAACGTATATGCCTAGTAAAGAGCCAAATAGGTTTCAAAAATGCGTTTTGGAGTACATAGGCATCCATATGCGCAATATTGAATAGTATTAGGCATAATATAAAATTATTGGCTAAGGGTGAGAACCAATTTTCAATGTATGAATAAGCATCGTCTAACAAATGTACGTGCAATGAAGACCCTAGGCTAAAATGCTTCTTCCTTTAACTCACAAATTGGGTATGAGGCATCCAAGTGTCAAGCCTAGATACCATAACACATGATCAATTAAAATGCTCATGTAGATTAAGCAGTGCCGAAGGACATAGTGAGGATCCTTGGGACAATAAGTAAACATTCCAAATGAACCATTATGTATAATTAGTTAGGAAAGTACAAGCAACACATGTGCTAGCACATGTGAAAAAGCGTCCAAGGGAGGGGACAACCCTAACCGAATTCGGTTAGGGTAGTTACAGGGCAGGCGTGTTCAAGGGTCCCTCCATGTGGGGCCTAACTCCCTAACTAACTCTAGACTCTAGCTAACTGACCTAACTAGATAACTAACCTAGGATTAACGTTAGTGCACCCGACAACCGAAGACTTAACCGGGTGATACTAACCTAGTAGCTAGTTAAAGAGACAACCTAGTACCTAACCTAGGATGGTCCAAAAGGGTTAGTTATGGTCCCTATGACTTAGGGGTACTTTATTAATTACCCTAGGTCCCTTAATTAATTAAATTGAGGAGTTAATTAATTAAGGAAAATTCACAAGCAAGGCCGAAACTCTTTGGAAAAATTTCAGATTTGACTAAGCTAAATGTTTTCCTATTTCTAGTCAACTTAGGAGGGGCGTTTTAGTAATTAAATAATTTATTTATTTAATTAACTTAATTAGCCTAAGTTGAATGAGTCAAGATCAGTTCCTAAGACTTAGACTCACGTTAAAACCCTAGAAATTTCATGACTCAAAATAGTACGCAATAGTGAGAAAAAAAGTGAGCAAAACGTAGAACAACACAAAAGTTCTCTTAGGCGATTTCAATGTTTTCTTCAAGGTTTCGTGCAAGGTGATCTTCGTAGGTAAATTCTACATAAGGTATGGGTTTCTCTCCTAGAATTCTTTCTCCAAGAGTATTTTCAATCGTCCGAATCAATGAAATCTCAAAACTAGGGTTGCTTCCCAATTTTCTTGTTTAACGTCCTTCTCCCTAGTATCCTTGTTTTCGATTCTAATGTATATATAGATGTGATCTTTAACATGTTGTTGGTATGTGGTGCTAGTTGATCCTGATGTGTAGGATTTTCGATTGATGATTGTCGAATAAAGAATATAGGTTCTATTTGGATGATTTAAGTACCATTTATACGAGACAAAGTAGGATGAAACATTATTATGTGTCCGAGAAGATGAAGTTACTGTGAATCGGTCATGAAGTTAGTTTACTGTAAATTCGATTTTCTTAAAGGCTGATGATTGTTATGGGATGTTCACGAAGTTAAATTACTTGACAATTGTTTAGTGAAAGTTTAGCTAATGCCAACAAATTGGCTTACCATGTTACATCCAAAACTGATCAATAGAATTGGCTTACTTTGTTATTTCCAAAATATGGAATGAAATTGGCTAATGTAAATCTCATGAAATTATATTTGAATGAATGATTGGCTTGTGCCAATAAATTGTCTTATGAAGTCATTTCAAAATTTTCTACGCCAATACTAAATTTATGCCAACCTTATATAGCCAAAGCATTGAAATGACAACCTAAGCACATCTAAGATAATTCAATGAATCCATAACCAAGGGTATGGCAATAATTGGGACAAGTCACAACATACCCTATAAAAATTAACTATGAACATAAGTATTACATTGAATGAAGTTCTCAACGTCCATAAATGATGATATGAAGCTACCAAATGAACGTAAGCAAGTAAAGTGAGTATTAACATAACTAAAAGCGTCTAAGTCAAGAAAGTGACCAGAATGAGGCGTTAAAGGAAGTGAGACAAGTCTCACTTACACCTAAGATTATTATGTTAAATATACTCACATAAGAGGGTGTTAGAACGTGTGAGACAAGTCTCATTAACACCAAGATGATAATGTAAGGTTAAATTCACATTTTCATCAAGTAAAGAAATGGATGAAAAGTCATCAATAGAGTAAGTAAACGTCAATCTAGAATCAAGCTTCCATAATGTTTGAGTCAACTCTAAAAGTAATGAAGTAAAAGAAAGTGAGCAAAGCACCGATAGACTAACTATGAGCTTGTGCCAGCACATGTAAGTCTCATTAGTTGAGGCTCCTCTACGGTGGATAAGAGTCTCTGAATATATCCTAGTCTTCGAACTATGTCTAGACAACATGGTAACAAGCGAGTGGATTCCACCTAAGAGAGCTAGGTATGTTTTGGTTTCACCTTGGCCGGTGATTCCACCTCTTTTCGGTGTGGGGAAGACACCGCATTTCATGTTTAGCTAACATGATCTATGTCGGTTAATGCTCAAAAGAACGTTCCTGGTTTCACAATAGTCGTGGACCACCCCTTTTCGGTGTGGGGTAAACACTTCATATGGATTCACTTTAGCCGATGAATCACCCCTTTTTGGTATGGGCAGACACTGGATTTCATGTTAACTCGCATGATCTAGGATTCACTTTGATCGGTGAATCACCTCTTTTCGGTATGGTGAAGACACTGGATTTCATGTCATTTCACATGATCTTAATTCTACGGACTTCTTTAAGAAAGTAAGAAGGAAAAAGAGATGTAAGTTCAAAGTGAACTAAGAAAGCAAGAGTTTATGAATGCCAATGTTTGATAAGAATGAAGTTTTCTATATGTAAGGGGCATAACCAATAATCACATCTCATATTATGAAAATGATTAAAGACAAATAAGATTGGATTATAATGACCTTATATAATTGGCAAATGACAATAGCCAAATAAGATTGGCTTATAATGACTTGTTATATTAGGCAAACATCGGATAATAGGTTTAACAAATAAAGATTGGCTTACAAAGATTTCATGCCCTAAATTGTAGTTAAATCATTTCCTTAGTCTCTTGGATTACTAACTTGATTCATTGTGGGTATGGGACTACAATGAATCATTGCACTTGTAAGTAAAACCTAATACCAAAGGAGATAATTGAACTAGACAACAAAAAAAAGAAAAGAACAAAAAATAAACTAAGTATGGGACAAGGAGCTCTCGGGTTTAGGAGGAGCAAAATGATAAACTTTCATTTGTGATGTTCTAAAATTGTGTTCATGATTCCAAGGTCTTGTGTTCATATAGAAAATGAGTTTTGTGTTTTGAGTGCATTAAAATACATCATAATCACACCGCAATTCTCAAATAACGAATTAGGAAGGTCTAGTGACTACACTTTCCAGAATTGGCATATTGTTAGGAAGAGCCTTTCTTGATCATGCATTGTCCTTACGTGTATGTGTGCATACACCCATACTTAGTATAAGTGTGTACTAACCCAATACAATTACTATTTTTATCGGTGCAGGTCAGAGAGCAGATTGAAGATTCATTGCAGCGGTTTGGACTCAGCGATCTCCAGACCATTTGGTAGGTCCTCTCAAGTTTCGAGGATGCTACGTCTATCTTCCTAGTTTAGTATTTAGACATAGCTAGAGGATGTTGTCACTAGTGTTTCTTTCAGATGTTTTCATTTTGAAGCTTTTGTATTAAGGCCGTTTTGGCAAACTTATTATGATACTGATTCTTTCTTTTTAAATTGCGTAATCGATTGTAGATGGTTGTTTACTTTTGAGCTTAATAGCATATGAATCTACGTAGTATGTATATGAAGTCTAAGTACACTTCATTATGTTTTAAAAGTTTTAAGTTTTCTGCAAATTTAACTATATGAATGTGATGAAATCTAAGAAGAGGCTTGTCTGCGACCTCTGAGAGGTTAACGATGCCGGTCTCAATCCGGATTCAAGAATCCAGGTCGTGACAGCGGGGTTTAATTTTAAAAGGTAGGTTTAAAGAAGGCACGTCAGGTTATTTGGCGAGCTAGGTCAATCTCGCAAAACCACTCGGAGGTTCGCCAAAGTTCCACATATTGCCTTCAATTTCTTGCTAAATGTGAAGTTTTGTTCTTTAACTTTTGGCGAGAAGATGAGGTTGCCGAATCCACTCACTGAATCGCTAAAAGATTTTCTAATTGACCTTTGTCTACACCCTATATCCTTAATTGTACTATAATATTCAGCGGTCTAATCCTTGGCCGACGAATGTTGTCGCAGATTCACCATAACGCCTTCCCATCTGCGAAATTCCAAAATTTTCTGGGATATTCATGCAGATCCTTTCGGCGAGGCCTATGTAGCTCGCCAAACAGATTCAGCGACTCACTGACTAGTTCGGAGAGTTTTTTAGCAACTATTCTTCTGTGTATCTAATTGAAATGTTTTAACCTTTTCGTAATGTTTTGCAGATACGGCAAGGACAAACATAGACATGTCGCTCAGAAAAAGACAATGAGGTATTGTGATAAATGAAGCAGGAGCAAATCCTCCTAAAATGGGCAGGCTAGAGACACCAATGGGAGGCAAGGGAAAAGGAAAGACCCCTACATTAGAGGTTCATAAGCATAATAGGTATATAGTGCCTTCTCACTCCTAGGATGCATTATCTTAGCATGAGGATGTTCAGCCCTTATAGTCCCCGCGGTCTAAGATGTGTGCTAGATCTCTCCATGACTCAGCTAGAGTCCTCTAGTTTCCACCCTAGTAGATTTAGTGCCATCTTTGTTACTTATTCTGGCTCCTAAGGCACAAGTCCTCCCTTCTCCTAGGCTTTTCAACAGGTAAAACGATGATCGATTGTGAACTATTTATGAGGAGAAGTTGTTGTCCGCGGAAGGCCTAAAGGGAAAACATGTGAGTGTGAAGGAGATACTACGTTTGCACTAATTCCAGACATTCACCAGATCCCTAGTATAAGAACCCTAAAAATGAAATAGGTTAAACTAGAGGTTCACAAGTGTTTTATGAGGTAATAATGCGTTAATGTGATGAATCTGAGCATTTGAAGTGAGCTTGTAGAGTTTGGAAGTCAAACGTCAAGGGACGACCAAGACGTTTGACAACTAGACGCTTATTGCTTGTGTGTGTTCTAGTGTGCCTTTGCATGTTTTATGTGTTGTTTGGGGTATAAATTGATGGAAGGGGACCCTAGTACCTAGACGGGCATGTTTGGGGTTTAAACGTCCGGTTACGACTCCCCTAGGACCACCTTAAGGAGGACCCTAGACTTGGCAAGTAAACTGTCGATCACTGCCAAAATGACAACCATCATGAACGGCCAGTTTATTGAATGACGCCCCTTTGTTTGGGGGTGTAGCTCAAGACTTAGTGGTGGGTTCTTATCCCCAAAAATACAACCTCTGAATCAAACGACGTCTACTTAGGATAGACCATTGAGCAAATGATGATCCGTGCATGGTGTCCGTAGATTAAAGGCTTGCAACATTGCTGACGTTCGGCCAACTAAGGGGTGAATTGAGAAATTCACCCCACGTCTGAAGTAACTAGTGGAAAGTTATTTTAGGTAATTTTAGGAATTTTAAGTTCGATTATATTTCTAAAATATTAGTTAGATTTACTTGTCAAAATCAAAATCCCTTTCTCAAGAAAACCTTGTCAAGACTCCATGGAAGCTTGAAATGAAGGTAGAGCTAGGATTGAATGTATTGGGTTATTACTTCACCTAATTTTGTGGGATTTCTTCATAAAAGGTATGTTAGTTCATCCTTGATTCTTCTCTCATTTAAGGAGCCAATCCAATGGTTTTTAAAAAAAGGTTTAAAAATCCTAAGCATCGGTTCTTGCATGAAAATGTTTTAATGGATATATTATAATATTATCAATGTTAGTTGATAATTTTAAGGTAAAAAACTCAATTAACTTATGCTCATGCAGATTCTCAAATTTTGACTTATGTATTGGGCTTGATGTATATAATTAGACAATGTTAGATTCGAGTCTATATTATATTATATAGTGATTATCTACTACCATTTTTGCCTTATAATGATGAAATATTGTAGAAACAAGGAAAGGTGGTGAAAGCTTGGATGAAGGGTAAGTTGTTCTATATTGTTTGTTCTTATTGAATTGATCTTGAGTAGTATTATCCACTTCTGGTGGCGGTGTTTACTTCATGTATATGAAGTTATATGTGAATTTTGTTTATGGCTTTGAAGGCATTGAATGTGAAGTGAAGTGAAGTTATGATGAATATGCATGTGATGTCTTATGAAGTTGATAAGGTGTGTCTTCAAGACACTATGTCTAAAAGAAATATATGTGTGTGTAAAGAATTATTGTGTGTGATTATGATGAATGCAAGGTGAAAATGCTTAGAAATCCATGTTATGAAGGATAGGGTTATGTGAGTGGTGTCTTGATATATGCTCATACACACACCTAGAATGAATAAATAAATAAAGTTAATTACAATGTATGTATGAGAGTCTATTAAAAGGTTTTCTCAATAAGACTCTAAGGAATGAATGTGGGATTTTGGGGTGTGCACTATTCGTGAGTAGAGAATTAGTTTCTTGTATCATCACTTATATTCCTAAGAACTCTTATGAATTAAAAGGGGGATTTTAGGGTGGACACTCTTCGTAAGTTGAAATGAAGTATCTAGTAGAAACCTCACTATTCCCAAGATCTTGCCAGAAATAGATAGGCGGTTGGATACTCCTCGTGAGTTTAGATGCAGTATTCCAATGTAACCTCTTAGGATAAGTACTCTTCGTGAGTTGAGATATAGTACGAAATAGATTTCCCTTAACTTGTGTAGTAATGAATGTAAAGAATGATTTAGACTCCATGGGGAGGTTATGCTTAGCATCGAGAGGATTTGAAGAAGGGGTGGTTACTCTTCGTGAGTAGAGATGTTGTATCCAATTTACCTCTTCAGATGAGTGCTCTTCGTTAGTTGAGAAAGAGTTATTTGGAAGAAATCTTCTTATCCCTTAACTATGTGCCTGCATAGGTGTAGCTATTGGAGATCCATGTAAAGGCTAAAAGTATGACCCTACCTTAGGCAAGTGGGGATCCCTCTTTTGATAGGTGTTAATTCCTAGATTCCATGTCTATCTTACATGGTCTATGTCGGTTTAAGATAGCCCCCACAAAAGAATGTAATGAACTAGGTCTTCCTAAGGGTGTACTACTTAAGGTAGGTGGTGGAATGGGACGTCATCTATCCATTGCACAAGTAGACATTTGTAGGGAGTCTTGGTGTGTCCTTATATGAAATGAATGAATGTGTTACTATATGATGTTAATTAAGTAACACGACTTTAAGTCTAACGTTGATGAAGTATTTTGGTTATATGTCATATGTTATGAAGCATGTTGATTATATGCCTAATGTTCATGAAGTATGAAAGTCTTATGTCTAATGTTGGTGAAAGATATGTAAAGAAAATGATTGAATGCGATAAGCCTAGTCCAGGGTGATTCCTAAGGAGCACTAAGTAGAGGTAGTATATGGGATGCTACTTTCACATGTCACTTGAGTAACTTTGGGGTAGTCTTAGAGGATGGTCTTTTAGTGAAGTTCCTCAATGCATGTATGGTTTCCTCTCTTTTCTCTAGTAATGATTGTTGACTTGTTGAGTTTAAGTGAAGCATGCTTGTACCTGGTAGTCTTAAAGATTACTTAGGTGTGTATTGAGGAGGTCCTATGGGCGGTCTCTTCATGTCTTACCCAGGTGAGTCTTAGGATAACTTTGGATAGGAAAGTCTAATAGATAAATGAGTTACTTGATGAATGTGACTATATGTTGAGGATTATGGATGTTTTACTTTATATGATAAATGCGGACTTACATGATGTTTTGTACATTTGATTCATTAAGGTTTTACCAAATAGCATGAAAAGATGTTTCAACTAAAATATCCTCTTTAAGCATATTTTTGCACAATGCCATACTTAGTACAATGTTTGTACTAACTCCATACTATTCAATATTTCTAAAGTATAGGTCGAAGTCAAGTGAAGGTTTTTTTTAGGAGACAATACTTGGGAATTTATATTTTCTCATGATTGGTATGTCCTCATCTGTTTGAGGACATAGACTATATTTCTTTTAGCATTTCCTTCATGTTAAGACTTTTAAAGAATTATTATGTTTTCTTTCAATGTTAAGGGTCGTGACCCTATGATGTTAAGATGTGTCTAAGTTGGCTTGTGATGATGATACTTGTCCCTTCCCTCTTATGAAAGAGTTTCTTTTAGTTATGTTAAGAAATTTTAATTACGTACTACTTTTCATACCTATGTAATGAATGATAGCAAATAGGCTTGTACAAGACCTCAGTGAGGTCGAGTACGCCGTTTGGTGAATTGAGAGTGCTCTAACTTATAGGGTGTACTTTGGGTCGTTACACTAAGACCCCTATATTCCCTCATGGGTCTGGTAATTCTATGCAGCATATGGTGACTTGGTTCCATAGATAAGGAAGAAGGCTTTCGAGTTTAGACCGATAAAGTGGGTCATGATTCAAGGTGTGGAAGTCTAATGCTGCAATAATATCATAAATGTTGCCCTTGAAAGACACAGGGTTCGAGCATGATTATGAAGGCTTGGCGACTACTCAGTCCCTGGATGAGTTTTTAAGGGTTGGCTTGTCCCCTTTCTCTCTAATGTCACCCCGAGATGGATAGAGTCGGTAGTCTCGATCGAAGAAGTATCTGAATGTAGTTGCTTGGTATTGGTTTGGATTCTATTAGCATCTCAATCATGCCTTCACAGAACGAATCTAATATCCAACATGCAAAGGCAACTTGTTTAGGAACTATCTTAGAGAAGAGGCAAATCAACATGGGACTTATCATTGTGCAAGAGATGGCCATGAGGGCCAAACAGAAGAATACTTATCTTCTATTCCCGGTCGTGATCACTGTGTTTTGGCGACATGTTAGGGTGCCACATACTTATATGAGAGATATTGTGGTTATCCTATCTTCCTTCACTTACATCCGGCGTATTGTCGCTGAGTACACACTAGAGGAGGTTTAGAATATGAGAGAAGCTATGAAAGATACATCTTCGGAGGTTGATGTTTAATCTATACATGGGGAGACATCTTTGCCTACTCCGAATTCTGGGACTTTAGGTACATCTATCCGTTCTTATTCTTCACAGGCCTAGGTGCCTCTATTTCCTCCCAGCCATCCAAGATTACCCAAGAGATGATCTATAAGAATAGGCTATCCCACTATGTTGATGATAAATCTACTACATTAGAGGCCTCTTACAAGCCTCAAAATGAACGAGAATAATATAGATCCTCAAATGTGATTTAACATTTAATAACTTATTTATAAGGTGTGTCACAATTTGTGATGGTTGGTTTGAAGAGGTTTGAGGTCAAATGTCAAAGGATGACCAAGACGACCAGAAACTAGTTTTGTGTGTGCTAGAGTGACTTTGCATGTTTTGGGTGTTTCGATGTGTATTTTGGAGTCTGAATGTGTTGAAGAGACAATAGAATCTAGATGTCAAAACATCTGGATATCTACCCAAGGACAACCCTAATGATCCTTATGAAGGACCTAAGTGTTGGTCTTAATCTATCAAAATAGCCTTGACCATGGTCACAGTTGACGCCCGTCAACCAAATGACGCTCTGTCATAATGGGGAGTGGCTAAGCACTTACTTGTGGGAGCTTATCCCCTAGATGAAGGAGCCTCTGACCATGACGACAGAGCACCAGAACGAGCCATCGTTCAGTAGAAGCTCCGTCAATGGTGGCCGTCGTTGGCACCGACAAATTCTAATAAATTGGTGGATGGTTATTTTGGGTTATTTATTGTATTTTAAATTAGTTGAAACACTAAAACCTAGACTTTGACTACATTCTTTAAAATCAAAACCCCAAGTTCAAAATAAATTCTTTGAGAACCTCCGTGGAAGCTTAGAGTCAAAGTGAAGCTAGGATTGAACGTTTCCATTGATTTCTTCATCAATTTCGTGGGATTTCAACTAGTAAGGTATGGTGATTTCATCCTTTATTTTTCTCTCATTCAAGGATCCAATTCCAAAGGCATTTCAAAGATCACAAAAAGGATGAAAATCTATTTTGAATTCTAAGCATGGGTTTTTGCATAAAATGGTATAAATTTATGTTTTACGAAGTAATAAATATTAGTTGATGGTTTTACAATAAAAACTTGCATGAACTCATGTATTCCTTAAATTCCTAATTTTTGTTCTAAAGTGGGTGTATTGGTCATGGATTAATTGTATTGAATGAGTGTGTAGATTGTTATGGGATATTAAATTACATGTTGATCATTTTTTAAATTAGTATGTTTTATAGTATTGATATCTATATTGGGTTTTCTTGGATTATTGATATGGATGAATTTTTGTCCTAGTCTTATATACATTGTCGTTGGTAAGAGCTCTTGTTGTGTGAATTGGTTAGAAAGGCTAAGTAATGGTGATGGTGGTTATTGGAAGGCTGAAAGTTGACCTAATTCCGTTATTTAGTATAGAATTGATATCAATTTTTTATTGATTGGTATAATCCACTTATGTTGGTGGTGTTTAATTATTATAAATGTTATGAACATGGCCTTGTCGACATTATTATGTGAATGTGCTATTATCCTGATACAATATTAATGAATGTATAAAGTGAAGGCTCTCATAATATGTCCATATGATCTTGTGTGGGTGCTATAATGATATGATTGAAAGTACTTCCTCTCTAGTATTTGATATGATGATGAATTACTAAAGAGAGTCTTTATAGAATGTTATGGTATCTTGTGTTTGTAAAATTAGGTCTCTCTTTTTTATACATGAAAGCTTCTTGAATGTGGTCTCTTGACTTGTTAGGCTTATGCATCTTTTTCATATATGTATGGATGAATGAAAATATAGGATCGGTAGACCTAAAGTAGGTGTCCTTTATGAAAGACTAATATGGAACCTTGAATATGAAAATAAGGTTAATATAGAAGCCTTGAAGTGGTAAGACCGTAATGGTTCCCTTACTGAGTTGAATGATAAACTTAGGGTAGGTTGTTTTGAACGGCATGAAACCATCTCTAAGAAAGTCATATGAGCTATCCTAAAGAACCTTGATCGGTATATCCTTGTGGATCCCTTCTTGGTTTTGGTATTATGAGATAGTAGGACTATGAAATGGTACCTTCTCATTATACTATTATGTGAATGACCTTACTCTATGAGAACCAAGGCAAAACACCGAGTGGATATGCTTGTCCTAGTAGCTCTATTTGAGAATGAGAATAGAGTACGAAGAAGCACTTGATATCCCTTAACCATGTGCCTACAAGGGATGTGTCCTAGTTCTACCTTTGGTAAGTAGAACACCTTCTACGGTGTGGGGTCTTATGAAACCAGATTCCATACCTAACTAGTATGGTCTATGTTGGTTTCTCATCAGCTGAGATGTGCACTCTAGTATTGGATAGGTTCTACAACGTGTGGGTAGTGGAATATGACACTATCTAAACATGGCACGAGTATGGCTTGAAAATGCTAAAGTGAGTTTCCTAGGTCTTCCAAGACCATTGTGTGAAGTCCCCTAATTGGTTAGTTGTCTCTTAAATGGTTCTAATGAAAAATGTTCACTTAATGAAGCATGTTGAATAGAAAGGTTCTTATCTAGAGTAGCTTTGAGGATCCCTTATGTGTGCTTGAAGATAGTGTATGGGCGGTCCGTTCATGTCGTACTTAGGTGGGTCTTACAGAAACCTTAGGTAGGGAGTCTAAAGTGATGTAAAGTCTTACTTGTTGAATATGGAATATGTCTTATATGTGATTGTTGACTTATATCATGTCTTTTAAACTCTTTTGATAAAGGTTCTTACGAAAATAGCATGAAAAGCATATCTTAAAGTAATTGTCCCTTTTTGCATGGTTTTCTTGCATGTTCACCATACTTAGTGCATCAATTGTGATAATTACATATGTTCTCTCTATTTCTACATGTGTAGGTGGTGAAAAGTGAGGTTTCTAGAAGTTGAAGCTTGTGACGTAGAATTCTCTTAAGAAGTTTGGTATGACCTCATATGTTCGAGGACATGGTTTATGATTCTAGATATCTTTTATTGAAGACTTTGTAATAGACTATAAGTTTATTTTGATGTAAGGGCTATGACCCTATGATATTAATATGTGTGTAAAATGGCTTATGATTTGACTTAGATTTCTTAAATTCTATTAAAGAGTTTCTTATTGACTTTATATGAAGAGTTTTAAATTCCAAACTATTTCTATGACAAATGCAATGAATGAATGCTAGGATTGTATAAGACCTCCGAGAGGTAAAGTACGCCATGTGATGACTTGGGGGTGCTCTCGTGTCGTTACAAGGTCTCTATGCATTTGATGATTGAGGCTACCATTCTCGTTGAACTTACCCCTGAGCTTCTATTGATGATATGGCTGCTAGAGTCACAACTTGGGAGAGTAGACACGGAGAGACCTCTTAGTTTACGACTTTGATAGCCGAAGTAGAAGATTTGAAGAAGGACGTCGACTAAAAAGAGTCTACTGAATTCAATTTATTGCTGGAGGTTGCTGATGATGTGGATACTCCAAATATTCCTCCAACTACCACCGTAGATGTACATAGGGATGATACAACAGTTCATGAGTTAGAGACATTCACAAGGAGCAGATACATGTGGGAGATACAGAGGTGTATGATTATCTCGCTGACCTGGAGGATGCTATGTTTGAGACTGTACGCCATATCTCTTTGAGAGATATCACAATAGATGGTCTAGTGGAGCTGGTCCTTTTAAGGTGACTCCGTGCACCGATACCCAAGACTGGAGTGATGCACCGGGCACTAATTCCCAGACAAACAGAGGGAATGAGTAGACATTATTCCTTTTTACCTTTCTCGGTGTCTTACTTTACTAACTTTTGGATATTTTTATTGTTCACATGTGAGGACAAAAGATTTTTTTTATGGTGGGGGTGAGGCCTAATTTTTTATTTTATTTTTTTGTTCGTACATTGGGTTTTGTGTTAAATATATATATCCCGTAACTCCATTTTTTGTATGATTGATCTTGTCGCTACTTGTTTTTAATTGTATAAGATTTTTGGATCCTTCCGGAAAAAAATTGCCACCTCTTGTTTGTGTTTTACTGTGGTTGTTCTCTTGCAAATTTGAGTATCAGTCTTGATCAATACTGAATGTTTGGTTACGATGACGACAAATGAAGTTTCATATACAATATGTTAACTTTTTGCATCTCGTTGTGATTATCCAATTAACAAATTGAGTCTCTTGTGATGAACATTGCACACTAGACCAAGTGTGGTGTCTTGTTTTCCGTTTTGGTGTCAATGCCTTGTTTGATGAGCTTCCCGTGAACCATGTATGAGGACGCCTAGAATTTTCCACGTTGATTTGGTTGACTAAGTGATGCGATATGTTGAGATGATATTAGGAAACTTTGAAGTGTGTGAAACAATTTTACATTATACATATTTTGTGGCAAACCTTGTGAGTGTGTGATCACCTTTTAAGCCTTATCCTTTTCTTGGAAGAAACTTGATGAAATTTTTACCTTTCATTATCAGTTAAACATAATCCTTATGATATGTGGTTTGTTTGAATATTCAACTTACGACAAAAGCCTATGTTGGGGGTGTGGTGAAAAGACAAGGTAAATCAAGAAATGCAAGGAAGTCCCATTTGAACCATGGTTTTGAGAAAGATGGAGTCCTCCATATATGAATAAAAAGAGAAATAGAAAAGAATGAAAAAGGTTGTGGCATAAAGTTGTGAAAATGCAAAAACAAATGGGGTATCCAACAATCAATAAAATAAGGCAAATTGTGAGCACAAATGAGAATGATGAAGAAAAGGCAATAAAATGTTACTTACATCAAATTACATTAGAATTACATCCATTTATCCAAAATGGCATACCTTTATACTCAACCCCATTACAAGCCTTGAAAATACCTTTTTTTTTAATCTTGAATGAGCTGAAGCAATTGTTGGTTTGAAAATAAGGGCAAACCTATGGGTGAAGTCATACATTGTGTTTATATTTGTGAGTGTGATTGTTGAATTTTATTCGGAGCTTTAAATTGTTGAAAAATTGTGTGTGAATATGGGATCATTCTTTTAGTACCTTTGTTAAGCTTGAAATTGCATTTGAAGCAAGTATTGTGAACTTGAGAGTCATTGATAAAGGTGAGTCACAACCTGAATCTTTGAGCGCACAATTGATCCTTACATTAGAAACTTGAGTATTGTTTTGTGCATTCATGATTGAGTCTGGTGTAGCACTATTTGAGACATTATTTTTTAGATGCTAAACTTGAGTTTTACTTGAGGACAATCAAAAATTTAAGTTGGGGGTTTTGATGAGTCCACAATTTGGACTCATTTAGGGTTTATTTTAGTAAATTTAGTGTCATCAAATGCATATTTTTTGCCAATAACTGATATAAATTATTTATTTTAAAGGTATTTTTTAGAAACAAAACTTGGACAGTAATGAGCATAAAGGAACAAGGCACTCAAAGAACGAAGAAACGAACGCATGATAATCGTGTAACCCATGGATGAGTTGCCGAATGACTATCATCTCGCCTAAAGTTCCAGAGTGCCAAGTACTAAAGTATAAAATCAATTCGGCAAGATAAAGGAGCAGACTGTGTGTCGCTGAACGGTTCCGCTATGTAGTGATTAGATTTTCCAAAGTCACAGAATTTGAAGATGCTGAAGGTTAAAGCAAAAAGGCAATAGAACTGACCAACGGGCAGATTGCTGAGTGGATCGATCATCCAAACTTATTGAGCCAAGTGACCCTTCGCAACATAATTTTTGAAGACTATAAATACATTTTCAAACTTTTTTTTTTGGGAGAAATTTTTTGTTCCATATTGATTAGAGTAATTTTTGGGTTAGAACTCTTAGTATTGAGATTAATTTTTCCTTAGCTTGAACGATTGGAAACATTCCATTTTTGAGAAATTTAAAGTGGGTATTGAAGATTCTTCAATTTGGACCTTTGCAAAGAGGAAATTAATCATACCAGTTAATGGAAACACAATTCAGTAACGATTTCTATCATTTTATGATGTCCGGCTTAAAAACCAACTCTTGGGGCGTGATTATATAATTATGAGTTGATTTAGCTTATAGGTATTGCTAATGGATAGTTTAAATGCTTTTTAGAAGTAATTTCAATCAGTAATTGTGGTTCAATTTAAAGGGTTGCAGTTGCAAATGCAATTCTACCTTCATGTTTTTGACTTGCTCGAGAGAGATGTTATAAAACCAAGATTACTTATTTGATGGGCTGTGGGTATTGGGTTGTCATGGGTTAAGCTCGAGAGAGTGACTCCCAAATCCTTTTCCACACATTCAGCTCGAGGGAGTGAATGGACTAAAGCGTAGGATGTTCTTAATTGTTCCTTGTTGGTGTTCGAGAGAAACTAACTTGATTCGGGGTAAATTGTTTGAAAGACAATTTAATCCCACTAAAGTCAAGCGTAGTCACTGATTTGTAGTTATTGAATATTAGTTTTGATTACCCATTTGTTTACATTAGTCTATAATCAAATCACACCCCAAGAACCCATCTCATTAGTTGTTAATTAGTGTTATTTGTAGTTGTTACAGTTGATAGTTACAGTAAAAAAAACCCTTTATTATTTGATAAACGTGTCACACCTAATTTGAACTATGCTATTCTTCGTAAATGTTTATTCCTATGATTGATTTGAACATATTTGTACTTTCTATTGAAACTTAAACACGTACTACTCCCTGTGGAAACATCCAAGCCCAATTGGTTGGGTTATATACTGACTAACACGAATGCATTAGAAATAGTTTAGTGAAAAAAATCATGTTTTACAATTGCAAAAAAACTCGGTGACTAGTTCTGTGAGTCATCGAACACATTCTGGGAGTCTTAAAAGGCTTGCTGAAATTCTAAAAAGAAAATTGTAAGGAATTAAGCATATGTCGGTGAGGTCCAGGGTCAATTGAGAATCACTGAACATAATCGATGAGCAAAGGATAGCTTTCCAAATATCATAGGATGATTTTAAAAAATCTAGTTTGACAAAGGGCGATCACAAGGGCATTTGGCAAGTCTCCTAGTAAACTCGGCGAGTACATGAATATCGCTGAATGTTAAATAGGCTAATTTGTAGGGTAGAAAGGGAGATGTGAGGGATCAGTTGGTGAAACACCAAGTCATTCAACGAGTTCAATAAAGCTCGTTGAACCACCTCTCATCCAAAATATCTACCCCTACCCCCAATATTTAATGCACAACTTACGAGAACAAAGTTAAAGCCCTATTCCATGCAATGAACCCCTAGCCCATATCATTACCAACCCTAGGATACTCAAATGTCCCTCACTAATCTAAAATCGACCAATGCATGACTTTTGCCCTTAAGAATGACGTAACCCCATCTATCGTTTGGAAAATTCAGTTGATCAGTATAATTTGGGTTACTTAGACTTAACCCACACCAGACATATCATGTTACGACCACACAACCACAACTTCAAGTGGTTTGAACACATAATTTTCAATATAGGAGACTCAACATGAAATTTAACATGATTAATCAATACTGGATATTTCAAAATAAACCAACTACACAAGATTATACAATAGATCTATCAATTATATGAACAGGTTTAGTAAACGGTAAGAAATTGAAGCAAATTCGGAATACCAACCTCACAAGCAAATCGACACAAAACTCATGCCAAATTCTGAAAACAAGCACAAATTCTAACAAAAGCAATGACACCACACAAAAATTTGAAACAAAATATGATCTAGACAAAATGTGTAAGAGTGCAAGGGATGAAAAAATGTAAAGTGAAAGGGATTTTTGAATTTAAAACAGTAGGAAGCCATTTTTACCATTCACTTTGTGCCTCGATCAACAGTATCAACTTATGTCGCCGACCCATTTGGCGATGTGACAAGTGGCACTATTGACTTCCAAAGTTACCACCACTCCAATGTTTTCGTTTGTGAAAAAGGAGATCCATATCGGGCTTACTAACATGCTTGCCAATTCACAAAATTGTTCCAGAACTCGCCCAATTGTCTATTTCTCCTAAATTTTAATTTTTCAACCTTCACATATAAGAATTGTTATTCAAATAACAAAACCTAAAACTAAAACTTATGTTATCTCCCAAGAAGTGCCTTATATAACGTCGTGGAATGACGGAGACATGCTTTCAAGCTTCATTCTTTGGGTTAACCATAGTACCACTCAGTAAACCTCCTTTGGAGATTTCATCCATTTGTGATTCCGTCTTCTCTATAGATAGTGAGTTTGAAGTAAATCTTTGGTTTAGAGAAGAGTCGTCATCTTTCATTTCCCTTAGCACCTTGTCTGATCCTTCCACTTTGTTGAGAATGCGAGGAATCACATCTTTGTTGTTGAAATCAGGATCGGCCTTGGCTTTCTTGTCTTTTGAAGTTCATGTGAAGGAACATATCATTATTAATCATCATCCCACTCCCTCCAATTCGTACAAAGGTCACTCCATTCGCTATCTAAGTCTTTCCATCCAGCATCACGATCCATGTACAAACATTCATTCCTGCACAACCATGGATAGATCGAACGGAAACATCATGTCTTATTTTCCAAGAAGGGAAATTCTTTATTCTACATGCTTTCACAGTGTGCTTCACCAGGATTCAATACGCTAACACCGACAACATTCACAGCATTAGAACTACTTCATATAACATGTTTTGTCAATACGTCCATTTGGGTCATCATCTTGGACATATTTTCATCTCATTGTTTGTTATTTCTCCATTTGTTCCTTTGTCATCCCAAAGTTCAAAGGAGACACCTGATCTTCTATAGTGTACCAAGATTGATTTATTTTTGTTATCTGATCAATAAGGGTAGATGTTATATCAAATAGTTGTCGCATGATTCCTCCTCGAACAAGCTGGTCAACCACACCTATGTTGAATGAGTTGAGGATATAGTAAAAATATTGTAACAACTTTGTGACTTGCCGAGTTGGTTTTGTCCATAGGCTGGCCCGTTGGAAATTTATGCGAGTTAAAGTTCCACTCGGTGACTTGTCGAATGGCTTAGGCGAGTATCATTTTTGATTTCCTTTTGCTTTTTTAGATTTTTGCTCTTTTTTGCTCTTCACTTCTGCAAATTAAGATATTAACATCTGTAATAAGCATAAAATTTTCATTGAGGATACTAAATCTTTGTACAATAAGTCTAAAATGAGTCAAAATCCTTGACTATCAATCGCTCTAAATACCAACAAAGTTTATATGGTAAAGGTTCTTTAAATGATCCGGCTCCTATGTTCAACAGAGATTGTATGTCTAACCATAAGCCATAATGACGTGATGGAAATGAATGTTCTATTCCTGCTTGTAGAAAGTGTGGCTAGAGTCACTCGAGAAAGTACTTAGCAACTACAAATGTGTTCTTGTTGTGGAAAGAGTTGTCACAAGATGAGGGATAACATGTCGCAAGATAATAAGGTAAAGGATGGTAGTAAGGCGCCGCTTAGTGGTTCTAGTTTGGGTGTTTATCGTGAGAATAAGTTTGATGCACTTCAGATCTTACAAGCTCACGAGGGTTGTCAAGATGTTTTGATTGTTATGTTAAACGTCTTTAATTTTGATGTGTATTATTTTTTTGATCCAGGTGCTAATTTCTTTTTTGTCTCTACTCCTATTTGTGATTCTATTAATGATAAAAAAAAATTAAGTTTATTGAAATAACCCTATTTCTATTTCTTATAGAGTCACTCATTTTGATCTCTTATTGCATGATATGTTATATTTCGATTTTTTCTTGGGATGAATTGAGTTCAATCTTGTTATGCATCGATAGACTATAGGACCCGATTGGTCATATTTCAGGTTAAGAACAAACCTTTCTTAGAATGCAAAGGGGAAATTATTTTCTTAAGGGTCAGATCATATCTTTCTTAAAGGAATGAATAAACTTCAAAGAGTAATCATACACACTCATACCTCCTTGGCGGAGGTTGATGAATTCCACCACCTTATATTCTCTCATCTCTCTAGGGAAGAACCGATCAAGAAAAGCCCTCTTGAAGAACTCCCAAGTCACCGGCCCACCTTGAAGTGGCCTATTATCTCTCCATTGCACATGCCAAGTCTGAGCCACATCCTTGATTTGGTATGAAGCCAACTCGGCATTCACATTGGAAGACAGCCCCATAGCACATAGTATCTTATAAACCTCATCAATGAATTCTTGAGGGTCTTCATCAACCTTAGACCCATAGAATATAGGAGGATTCATCCTAGTGTTGCTTTGAATTATTGTTCATGGCCATGGGTAAGGGTCTTATGATGTTGGATTGGTTGATTTGGCGTTGAATTGAGGTGTGGATAAGGGGATGGAGGTATGCTGCCCCATTTTCCTTAATTTGATATTAATTATACTTCGATATTATTGTGATTGGTATGGTCCACTTATGGTGGCGGTGTTATGTGTTTTACTTGCAATTGATGTGGCCTTGTCGGCGTTACTTTATGCAATATTATGAGCATGGCCTTATTGGAAATTACTTGAAGTTATGTGGATATTTGTGTAGTTGATGATGTGAGTATGTCATTACTTATCTACATGTGAAGTTATATAGTCATGTATGTATTCTTCTAGTTATGTTGCCTTAAGTGATCATGTTAGACTTTGACTTGACAATATGAGTATAGTGTTAGGGTTAAGTCTTGGTTATTCCTACTTGACTTTGTGAGTCTATGTGAAGTATATTAATGATGTTATGATGATATATAGGATGACTTGAAGATGTTAGGTTATTTTAGAAGTGTTTCTAGAATGGCTTGTATTATGGGTTAAAAGTGAAGTATGTGATGTCTTGTCTTAGTTGACTTGTATCTCTTGCTTGATGTATATATGATTATGGATATGTGATGTCTTGATATAGGGTGTCATAACTCTTAGTCTTGAATAAATAAATATAAGTGAGGTCTTAATGATAAGAAGGTCAATGTTATGTGGAACCTTGAACTTAATGGCGAGGTTATGAATTGTGAAGTAGTTAGCCGTAATGGTATCCTTCATGTTATGAGTAATGGACTTAGGGATGGTTGGCTGGAACGGCATCATATCATACCTTAGGAAAATTGCTATGAGCTTCTTGTCGCTAAAGTGAGATATGCCCTAGTGGAACTTGCTTTGGTAGGGTGAATGTAAAGGGGGTCATGAAATAGATAAGGGACCTATTTATATGAACCTTAATGTGAACTAATCTATGAGAACGAAGTCTAGCACCGAGTGAGTATGAGTAGGGTTAAGTGGATTCAGTTAAAGAACAGACTGAATGCTTATTAAGCTCTTCATATTCCTTAACCATGTGCCTACATGGGATGTGTCCAAGTTCTACCATTGGCAAGTAGAACAACCTCATCGAAGTAGGATAGAACCTTGGATTCCATGTCTTGCTACCATGGTCTATGTCGGTTATTGACTATTCTCATCATGTGGAATATCTATTAGCATTAGATAAGTTTATGAGGTTTAGGTCGTCGTATGGGACGCTATCTAGATATTGCACAATAGACTTTGAAGGTGTTATATGGAGTTCCTAGGTCTTGTCCAAAGACCATTATGTGAGTGTCTTATGTGATGCTTTATGTTAGTGTATTATGTGATGTATGAGTCCTAATGAACTAATGACCTATGTTAGTAATTATGTAAATGGTTGAGTACCTAATATAAAGTGACTTAAGCATTCCTTAGCTAAAGTGTGAGGAGGACATGGAAGGATGGTCTCTTCATGTCTTATCTTTGGAAGTCTTGAGGATGACTCTAGTTAGGGAAGTTGGTTAATCTTGTTGACATGATCTAAACCTTAGGAAGTCTTAAGGACCATTTAGGTAATCTTGGAGAGGTCACTACACTATGTACTATATCTTCTTGATTTACTTAAGTAGGTCTTTTGATAGGCTTTGGAAGGAGAATGTCTTCTACCCCTCGGCCAAGGAAGAGAATTTTCAAAGGATAGAAATAAAAAGTAAATATTGATGTTGGGGCTCTATCTAGGGTCCCAATGTCATGTGGATCAAAATTAAATAAAAATAAAAATGGAAAGTATTGTCCAAGGGATTCGAAACCGGGTTCCCTTGCCCAAATTCCGTATTGATACATAAGTAATACGTGAATTAAATATTCAAGAATCATGATTCCTACTTAGATCGAAATCGAGATCTTGACATACATACAAGATGCATAAGTCTTGTACCACAATCTTAGGAAGATATGAATCACTTAAACGAACTATGAATGAAGCCTCATGGCTTGTATGTGTGGACCCATAAGTCTAACATATGTTTAAAAATAAGTGAACCTAAGATGTATGTAATGAAATGATGTAAACATAGACGGGTTAAGTACGAGTGTAAAACAAACTAAATGGCCAAGTGTATTGGCATAAGATGAAATGAATATTATGCAATGAAATGATGAAACCCTAGAAGGCTTAAGTAAGGGTATGAAAAACACAAATGGCCAAGTGCATTGGCATATGATGAAATGAACATTCACGTAAAAAGGGGTGAGTAATTATGAAGAGCAAATGTGCTAATGTTAATGAATGTGGTGACAACATGATAAGAGGCTAATGTGAAAGATGAGAGCAATCTCAAATGAGCCTAATTAAATGTACCAAAACGTACTCACCTATGAGAGTGTAAAGTTAATGAAGAGACCTAAAAGTGTTATGGAAGAACCACCTAGTTGAGGGTGCAACATGGGAGGCCGAGGACGACATAAAGACCCGTCATCCTCATCTTTTCGATGATTAAGGTTAGTCATTCTTTCTAATAATATAATAATGGCTAGGAATTGTGATTTCTTGATTTTTAGGTGAAGTTTTGTAAAAATTCAAATTTTAGAAACTTCACAGTGATAATACAGTGAAGTCACTGTAAGTTGACCTTGAAAGCTTGAAATTTGTTTTGCTTCTTGCATATTTGAGTTAAGTCATGTATTGAGATATAGTGAGTCTTTGTGGATATTATATTAAGCATATTGATAAGATGAACTTTGTGCTAATTGACTTATGTAATGAATGATGAGCTCATGTGTGTTGTGAGAAGGAGGTACCTCAGGATGAAATTTCAAGCCTATGTGTGATAAATTGAGTTTTGAAGTTTGCCTTATTGAAATGATGTTATTCATGCTAATTTGATATTGTGAATTGGTTGAGCTGCTAGTCATGAGTCTATTCCTTCCTTTAAAAGAGTGTTTAGTGTCATTCGGGGACGAATGTTCCCAAGGAGGGGGGGATAATGTATCATTTCGAAATCCCAAGGCATGTTGTAAAACTTAACCTATGCTCCATGAGGTCTAATCACTGTTCTATGTCGACTTAGGTGCATATAGAGTGGTTATGGTGTTTAAGAACAAAAATATTCAAGAAACATCCACGACGTGCGGAAAGATGGTTCATAAGGAGGCTAGTGTGTCTTAGCAGTTTGACAAGTTTTAGGAGTCGGAATCGAACGAAAGTTGGTAGAAATAGGTGTAACACATGTGAGGGATGTTTCATGATTGAAACGTCCGGGTACGACTCCCCAAGGACCAACCAAGGGTCCTTGAGGAGGACCTTGTAGCTTGGATGCAACACTGCCTGACAGTGTGCATCGACGAAGGGGTTGACGGGGCGTCGAGGCCACCGTTGTCCCAGATTTAGACAGATTCAAGAAGTCTCTTGCTACCTGGCTACTTTACACGCGACGGAAGGGAGAAGACGGGGCGTCGACTCACAGACGGACTATTGTAGAGGTCTCGTCTGTGAGGGCCCAACTTACTGTCAAAAATTCTAAAATGACCCTATGTAATTAATTAATGAGAATTTTGGTGGTTAGTTAGGGGATTAGGAAGTCTAATTAAGTAATTTAACCCCTCATGTAAATACCCGCAACCCTGATTAGTCTAAGGACAACACTCAAAATAAACTCTCTTCCTTCTCTGTACGTTCTCTCTCTATTGGAAGACACCATTGAAGTTTAGCTTAGGAGGTGAATTGGGGGCTGATTAAGGACGAATTCACCATAAAAAGTTCATCCAATCTTAAGGTATGGTATCTAATTCACCTTTGAGACTTCTTTCCTCAAAGGGCTCCCTCAAAGGTTTTACAAAAGTTGAGTTTTCAAGTGGGTTTCATTCAATTACGAAATTGATGTAATGAATTGAGTTTTTTATACTTTCTTAAGGGTACAATGATTAGATTATATGTAATGTAACTTAATTGGGATGAATGGAGATGGTTTGGTCTAGATTGTATATTATGACCCTTAACCCTTAACCCTAAGCATGATCTTGATATGAATTATGTTGGGTTTTATGCAATTGATTTTATTATTGATTAAATCATCCTTAATGGTTGTTATTACCTTGATCATGAATCTATAGTTATGAATTGAATTCCTTCATGCTAATCCTTGAGTATTGATCTAGGTTAATAAGATAGACTTAGATAACATGTTTTCAAGCTTTGATTTAGCATTGAATTATGGTGTAGTGATCCTTCTAAATTCATTATCATGATTGGTTGTTGAATTACAATTGTGTGATGACCCAAATTGGGTTGATCTATGGGTTGATGGTAAGGACTTTTATGATGAACTATGGAGGAGTGTTGGTAAGTCTTGACTATCCTAATTCTCACTTTAATTATGGTTAATTGTCATCAAGTTATGATGTTGTATTGAAGTATACCTTGTTTAGAGTGATAGGATGGTATGATGATTGAATTGAAATGTCTTATGCTTTGGTGGAGAGGTTGCTTAGGGTGTACATGCTATAAGAATGATATCATGAAATTATGCACCCTATTATAATGTGATATGCAAAAGGGTTGACCTCACTTATATGAATTGTGAATTAAAGGACTATTTCTCATACAATTCTTATTGAGCTATTATGATGAATATACAAGGGCTAGATCCTATGACTTAAGCTAAGTTATGATTATAATAAGACTAAAGGCATTTCAATAAAAAAGGGGACTTTGTTTAGCACCGAGTGAACTTGACAATGGGAGGTGATGACTTGTTCATAAAAGGAAAGATTCATCCTAAAGTTGCCCGTGTGATGTTAACTCCCTTGATTATGGGGTATGTCATCTAAGGGATTCCCATGAGGAGCGGCCCATTTACCACATGGTATGAATAGGGATATCTACCTCTTAGTTCTTGAAATATGTTGCCACCATAGGATACTAGCTAGTGGATCCACCTAGATATCTACGTTTATGCTAGGTTCTACCTTGTCTGGTACACCACCTTCCATCGGTGTAAGGTTTCATCACACCGGATTCCACATTAGCTCATGTTGTCTATGTCGGTTAAGGCAAGAGTTCCCTAAACTAAAAGGAATGAATGAAATATAAACTAATTGAAGTAACTTGATGGGTTTGACTTTAGCTTAGGTAGGGGTATGGGACTCTACCTATGCCTTGCACTAGTTTGCCTTGATAGGAACTTTGAGGAGTTAATATTAGGTATATGAATGATGATATAATGTAAATGACTTTATATGTTGAATAAGATGCTTATGAATATGAAATTGGTTATCATTGTTAAAGAAAGAATACTATATGAGATGGAAGACTATGCTATGTGAAGTGAACTGCTAATTATGATCTTTGGTATGTTACTTGATTAAGTAGGGTTATGGGGCTTTGCTTGGTCGATGCACTTGTGGCTTGTTAAGGATTATAGTTGGTTGGTTTGCTTTGCTATTTACATGATTTACTCTTATTCATGTTTGTGATGTTATTACTTGATGATAGAGTTATATGGGATTATGGGTTTAAGTATGATGATATGCATATGATATAATTAACTTGTTTAGTATGTTTAAAGGATTGGTTTAAATAACATGATTTCATTAAATGTTCCTTTTTAGCATACTTTGTTGGTATTTGTGCATATGGTCTCATACTTGGTACATGTGGCGTACTAACCCCATTTTCTCCTTCTTTCCCAAACATTTTAGGTTCCGTTCGTTGAAGTTTGACTTGAGGTGATTTGAAGAAAGACTTGGATATTCTATCATCGAAGTGGTAGGTCCTCATTTTCTCGAGGACGATGCCAATATTCTCTTATGAAGTTACTTAGTTACTACAACTTTTGTATTGACTCTATTTCCTATTTGAGATAAAGTTATATAAAGCCTATATCCGGCTTACTTTTATTGATGTAGGGGTATGCCCAATGTTATTGTTCTCGTTTAAATGGTTTATGAGATGAGACGGATTTATGACTCTATTTCTTCATTATATAAGTGTGTGAAATAAAAGTAGAAGACTATGTAATCTTCTTATACGAATGAGTCTATGTATACTCGATATTATTATGATTATGTGTATGTAGAGGTCTATGTAAACCTCCTATTAGATGTAGTTGTAAAGTTTTAAATTCTTCCGTATTTTTAGTTGATGAATGCAATGATGTAAGACTAAGAGGCTTGTCTTAGCCTCAAAGAGGAAGACGATGCCGGTTACGTCTAGGGGGTAAACCAGGATGTGACACTCTATGTGGTGACCGGTATGTACAAGTCTTCTCTATTGATGTTTATGATTTACTTGATCCGGGTGCTACATTATCTTTTCTTACTACTTTAGTAGCTAGGAAGTTTGATATTTGCCTGATGTCCTAAATGAACCTTTATGGTAACTACTCCAGTAGGTGATGCGGTGGTTGCAAAGTGGGTATATATAAATTATCCTATAATGTTGCCCTATAGAGTTAATCATGGTGAATTAGTAGAACTTGATATGGTTCAGTTTGATGTCATTTTGGTATGGATTAGTTGCATGATTGTTTTGCTTCCATTGATTGTAGAACAAGAAGTGTTAAGTTAAATTTTCTAAATGAACCCATCTTAGAGTGGAAGGGGGGAAATTCTATTCCTAGAGGTCGTATCATCTCTTTTCTTATGGCTTGTAAAATGATCTCAAAAGGGTGTTTATATCATATTGTACGAGTCAAAGATTTAGACTCCTAAAATCCTCCAATTGAGTTAGTCCCCGAGGGAACTTCTGGAGGTCTTTCTTAATGATCTTCCCCAAATCCCTCTCAAACCGGAAATTGATTTTGGTATTGACTTGCTACCGATACAAACCCCATTTCAATTCCTCCTTATCGGATGTCTCCAGTTGAATTGAAAGAGTTGAAGGCTCAAATCAAGGACTTACTAGAGAAAGGCTTCATTAGACCTAGTATTTATCCATGAGGTAAACTAGTATTGTTTGTGAAGAAGAAGGATGGCTCCCATAGAATTTGCATTGATTATTGCCAACTCAATAAGGTCACTATTAAGAATAAGTATCCTCTCCCTCGGATTGACGACTTGTTTGATCAACTCCGAGGGGCAAGCTACTTTTCTAAGATTGACTTGATATCGGGTATCACAAACCTAGGATGAGAGATGAGGATATACCAAAAACGACATTTCAAACTAGATATGGTAACTAAGAGTTCTTAGTAATGTCTTTTGGTCTCGCTAATTCCCTGACGACGTTAATGGACCTAATGAATAGGGTATTTCAAAATTACCTAGATTTGATTGTCATTGTCTTCATTCAAGACATATTGGTATATTCGAAAAATGAGGGTAAACACATGGACAATTTGAGAGTAGTTTTGCAAGTGCTTAAGGAAGACCAAGTATTTTCCAAATATAGAAAATGTGAGTTTTGGTTGACGTTGGTGGAATTTCTCGTTCATATCATCTATATTGATGGAGTTGATGTTGATCCAAGAAAAACAGAGTCGGTGAAAAATTGGCCTAGAGCATTGACTCCAACCGACATTAGGAGTTTCTTGGGTCTAGAGGGATATTATAGGAGGTTTTTGGATGGTTTTGTGTGCATTGCTTCTCCCTTGACTAAGTTGACCCAAAAGAGTGTGAAATTTGAGTGGTTGGAGGCATGTGAAAGAAGCTTCCAAATCATGAAAGATAGGCTTACTTTCGCTTCGGTATTGACTTTACCGGAAGTTACTAAATGTATTTTTGGTATATTGTGATGCATCCCGAGTGGGATTGGGGTGTGTTCTTATGCAACATAGGAAAGTAGTAGCCTATGCTTCTAGAAAACTTAAGGTGCAGGAGAAGAATTATCCAACTCATGATGTTTAGTTAGCGGTCGTGGTATTTGCCTTGATAATATTGAGGCATTACTTGTATAGTTTTCATGTTAATGTGTATAACGATCATAAGAGTCTTCAATACGTGTTTACTCAAAAGGAGTTAAATCTTCGACAAAGAAGATAGTTTGAATTGTTGAAAGATTATGAAATGAGTGTTCTTTACCACCCCGGAAAAGCCAATGTGGTTGCGGATGCTCTAAGTCGTATGACCATGGGTATTGTGTCTCATGTAGAAGAAGCCAAGAAAGATTTAGTTAAAGATGCTCATAGGTTGGCTCGTTTAGGTGTTAGAATGGAAGATTCCAGAAATGATGGTTTTATGGTCCATCATAACTCCAAATCGTCTTTGGTGGTTGAGATGAAGTCTAAGCAACACCTTGATCAATCATTGATGTAGTTGAAGGAATTTGTTCTTTGTAAGCTAAATGAGTCATTCTCCTTAGAGGGGGATGGTGTTTTGAGGTATCAAGAAAGATTGTGTGTTTCCAATGTTGATGATTTGAGAAAGAAGATTCTTGAGGAAGCTCATGGTTCTCGCTATTATATTCATACGGGTTCTACCAAGATATATCATGACCTTATATAAGTGTTTTGATGGGTTGGCTTAAAGAGGGATATAGAGAAATTTGTTGCAAAGTGTCCGAATTGCCAACAAGTGAAAGCCAAGCACCAAAAGTCGGGTGTCTTATTCCAAGAAATGCAAGTTCCCACTTGGAAGTGGGAAGATATGAATATGAACTTCATAGTGGGTTTACCTAGGACTAGAAGGTAAAATGACTCTATATGTATAGTGGTGGATAGATTGACAAAGTTTGCTCATTTTATTCCCATCAAGTCCACTTACTTGGTGGATGATTATGCAAGGATCTTCATAGATGAAATTGTGTGTCTTCATAGGATTATGTTATCCATCGTATCAGATAGGGGTGCACAATTTAATATAGGTTTTTGAGTTCATTCCAAAAAAGGTTGGGTACAAAGGTGAAGTTAAGCATCTCTTTTCATCCTCAAAAGGTTGGTCAAGCGGAGAATGTTATTCAAACCATTGAGGATATGCTTAGAGCTTGTGTGATTGACTTAAAAGGAAATTGGTATGAACATTTGTCTTTTTTTGAGTTATCTTATAATAATAGTTACCATTCTTTTATATAATATGGTAGGAGATGTGGATCTCCAGTTGGATGGTTTGAAGTAGGTGAGTTTTCACTTTTTGGTCCTGAATTGGTAAATGAGGCTTTGAAAAAAGTTCGTGTCATAACGGATAGTTTGAAGATGACCTATAGTCAGCAAAAGTCTTATGCCGACAATAGAAGAAAATAGCTTGAATTTGAAGAAGTTGGTAAAACTAACATAACCAATCACTATTGGCAAAAAATTTTAAAATATAACAAAAGATTGAGAAATAAATGTCGCTAAATTTGAGATTAAGCCAGTCCATATAAGAACAGAAGCAACAACAAGTAGGATTGTAATCGGTGTCCATTTAAGCGCGATGATGTGGATGCCAATGAGTAAATTTAGAACCTATTCGAGTGTCTTTAAAAATTTCAACCATGAAAGGGGTGATGAGGTTTTGCAAGAAAGGGAAGTTGAGTCCTCGTTATGTGGGTCCCTATGAATCTTTGCAAAGGGTTGACAATTTTGCATACGAGTTGAGACTACCTAATGAACTAGTTTCGGTTCATCCGGTGTTCCATGTCTCCATGCTTAAGTAGTGAATTAGTGATACCGAGTTCATACTTCCTATTGAGGGTCTAGGTGTGGATTAGAACCTCTCCTATGAAGATCTTTTGATGAAAATCTTAATCGTCAAGTGAATAAATTGAGAAACAAAGAGGTGGCTTATCTAAAAATTCTATGTAGAAATCACCTAGTTGAGGGAGCAACATAGGACGGCGAGGCCGACATGAAGTCCCATTAACCTTATCTCTTTGATAATTAAGGTTAGTTATTCCTAAAGATAATAAATTAATGAGTTAGTTTGAATTTGACTTGTTTTGAAAAGATATGCATATTATAGTAAGAATTGTGTTTGCTAAAATGATGTTCTTGGAAAAATGCTCTTTTCCTTGGTTTCCACTTATTGTGTATTTGGTATGTTGTCCTTTATGAAATGTCACATAACAATTTTCCTTAAAAGCCATTTTGTAAACTCTCTAACCAAAATGACGGTTGTGCAGGACGGTTTGTCCAAGGCACCATTAACTGAACTACGACCCGTAGGTCGGGGTCTCGTAGGTCAGGCCTGAGTTTTCACTTTTGAATATTAATTGTTTCAAGTAATTAGTTAGTTGGTTATTTGGTTAATTAGGGGTTCAATGAGGTCTAATTAAGTTAGTTAAGCACTTATACAAAGACCTAAGTCTAATTAAACTAACCAAACTCCCATAATTTTCCAAACACAATTGCTCTACCTTCTCTCTTCTTTCTCTCTCCCTAAAAGAAGAACTCCATTGGAGACCTAGTTCAAGGTCTTTTGGGCAGCAAGAAATCAATTTTCCTCCTTCAATCTTCATTAACTACAAAGGTATGGGAACTCTTCACCTTTGGGATTCCTTTCCCCAAAGGGTTCTTCCAAAAATGGTTTTCAAAAAGAGGATTTCTTATGGGGGGTTTTCCAATACGAATTTGATCTTCTAAAATTGTATTGTCTATCATTTCTTTTGATTATTATGCTACATTATTATGTATTATAATTCAATTTTGATAGTTCTTCATGAATTAACATAGTATGTGAAATAGATCATGATATTTACCCAAGTTCCTAACCCTAGGTTATGAACTAGTGTTGAAATGAGTTGTAGCGTTTCAATTGACTTTATTATTGTTTTAAGTACTATTTTGTGATGATATTACACCCATTTTTGGGTTGAATTGGATGGTTTATGGTAAAACCTTGGATGATGGCTTGTGAAGGAGATTGGGTAAGTCTTTGTGATCGTAAACCTTTACTTCATTTATGGTGGCTTGTACTTGGTGATGAAGTTTAATTGAAGTATACCCTATAATTGAATTAAGTAGGGGTTTGTATGATGATGAAATTTAAATGTCTTGATTATGTATTTTTTGAGATTATGTTAAGATGTAATGATATATGTTTGGTTATGAAGTACCTATGTTCCTTACTATATTATGGTGATGTTAAAGTGTTAATCTCACATGTGAGGGTTGCATTGAAAAAATGTTCTCATGCAATTCCTATTGAGATTAAGACTATGACTATATAAGGAGTAGTCTCTTATGAGTTAAACTAAGATATGATTGTTAAAGAAAGACATTTAAAAAGAAACTCTAGCTTAGCAACGGGTGAACTAGTAGTGATGAGTGTCCCTTCCCAAATAGGGAAGGTAGGCTAACTATTGTACTCATTAGATTGGAGACTATAATGCATGGAGCATAAAGAGGGTCCCAAACACATCTCCTAGTTCTTGAACTATGTTGCCCCCATAGGAATACTAGCTAGTGGATCCACATAGATGCTATGTTCATGTTTTGGTACTATTTTGGCAAGTAGTTCACCTTCTTTCGGTGTAGGGTTTAATGTCACTGGATTACACATTAGATCATGTGGTCTATGTCGGTTAAGGCAAGATGTTCCCAAAAGTAAAATGAAGTAATAAAGTGAACTCTAACTATGATGACTTAAGGGTTTTTACTTAGTCTTGGTAGGGGTATGTGACTCTACCTATACATTGCACTAGTTAGCCTTGAGGGAAGTCTTAGAAGGATTTTCTTATGTTCTTATGTGCTTATAAAATAAATGATATGCATATGTTTATATTACATGTTGATGATACTATATGATATTGGTTTCACTTATGAACATGTTGTTGGTCTCTATTGTTAAATATAATGATGACTACTCTTGATGTTATGGTATGTAAAGCTAGACATTTCTTATGGTCCTTGTTTGGTTCACTTGGTTGAGTGAGGTTATGGGTCCGTACATAGTCATTGCACTAGTGTACTTAATGGGGGTTTGTGAGTGAGTAAGGGTCTTGCTTAGGTTATGATGTCATGAGCTCTTATGCATGTTTGTTAATGTTATAACTTTATGTTAGAGTTCTTTTTATTATGTGCTCAATTATGTTGATATGCATGTTGACTTGACTATAATTGATGATGTTGGTCATGTGTTGTACATGATATTGACTAAAGTAATATGTGCTTATTGGCTTGTATCGGTTCTTGATTATGCATAAGGCTTTTCAAAGTGATTTTGCATGCTTTTGAATAAACGACCCTTTTTTAGCATGATTTATATTTTGTGTGTTCATATGTTCTCATACTAATTATAAGTGATGTGCCAACCCCTATTTCTCCCTTTTCCCCAACATTTTAGGTTCCGGATATTTATGAGGTTGTGGCCATTTGCAAGGAAGGCTTTGATTATTTCTCAAAGTGTGGGTATGTATGTAACACCCTAAAACAAACTAAGGTGAACTAGAGCTTCCTGATTGTTTATTGAATTAATTTTATGTTAAAATGAGTTATATTAGTGTCCTTAGGCAGTGTGTGGAATTTGGTTGAGTTTGGAGGTCAAACGTCCAAGAACGTCCGTGACGTTCAGAAAATATGCCTTACATAGTGCTTGTGTGTTCTTATGTGTTTTAGTGAGTTTTACAGGTTCGATTTATTTCAAATTGGTGTGGCATGTTACTAAAACATATACGACTATGTTTAGGGGTTTAACATCCGGTTATGACCCCACCTAGGACCCACGAGTGTCCCTAGAGAAGGGCCCAAGACTAGGACCCAAGACTACCTTGGCAGTGTCCACCAAAGAGACCAATCGACGGCCAGTGGTCCAACCAATGGCCCATCGACTTGGTCCGTCGATTGGACCTGCTGTCCTTCATGTTTGAAAGTTGCAGGCTCAACCAATGAACCACCATTAACGGACCTTCAATGGACAAACGGTCCGTTTGTTGGTCCCGTCAGTGAGACTACAAAAAAGTTGTTAGAAGGTTGCCTTGGATTATTTGGTTAATTCACCCCATGTCTTTTAATGACCTTGGACGTTTATTTTAGGGTTATTTAGGTATATCAAGGAGTTCCATACCCTAAGACCTAATTTTAGACCTCATTTTCTAAAACCCAAAACCCCTCCCTCTTCAAAGACTCTCTCAAGTCTCCATGGAACGTAGAAGTCAAGAAGGAACTAGGAGGACTGTTGGTGGACGTTTATTCATAAACAATCATTGGGTTTTATTCTATGTGAGGTATGGTAGTCATCCTTGAACTTTTTTCCATTCAAGAAGCCCATTTCTAAGAGATTTCAAAAAGAGTTTTCAACCCTAACTTCTTCTATCTTTGACTCTAACTATGGGTCTTGCATGAAAACATTTCTAATGATTCAAATATGATGTTTCAAATGTTAATTGGTGATTTTAATGCTAAAACTTCAGTGAAATCATGTCAAAGCTTTTTATCAGATTTTGGCTTAAGAAATGGGTTAAATGAGATTGGTTTTGTAGTCTTTGAGCTTTGCTTTACTTGTGTTGTTATTGATGTTTAGATACTGACCTAAAGGCTAATTTATGATGAATTGTTGAGTAAAATGTTATGGGTGATGGAAGATTGGATTAAAGGGTAAGTTGGTTATGATGTTTAGCTTTAATTATGAAATGCTCTTGAGTGGTATGGTCCACCTTCTTGGTGGCGGTGTTTACTTGAATTGTATGAATGTGTAGTTACTTGTGTATTGTGAATGAGGCCATGAAGGTATATTATGTGAAGAATGATGGAAATGAAGTTATTCTTGTTAATGTGCTTTATGAGGCTTATTAAGTGAAGTAGGCTAGAGAGTATGCCTAAATGAATTACATGATTATATGAAGTATGTTAAAGTGTGTGATGTGATGAATGAAGGTCTAAGAATGTATAGAATTAAATGTAAATGTAATGATGCTTATGTGCAAGGTGTGTTCACATGTATAAACAGTCACACTTGAATGAATGAATGAAGCTAAGTTAAGTAAAAAGGGGAGTTTTGGGGTGAACACTCTTCTTGAGTTGAGATGAAGTGTTTACTAGCAACCTCACTACCTCCTAAGAGCTTTCTAAGATAGATTGGAGGTTGAATGCCCTTCGTTAGTTGATATGTGGTGTTCACTAGTTATCCTTAACCTATAGTTTATAATGTTGAGCAACTGTGGGGAGTTATGCCTAGCACCGAGAGGATATGAAGAAGGGGTTGTTACACTTCCTGAGTTGAGAATTTGTACTCCAATGTACCTCTTGATATGAGTACTCCTCGTTAGTAGGTGTAGCTATTGGGAAATCCATGAAAAAGCTAAAAGTAAGACCTCACTCTAGGCAAGTGAGGAGACCCTCCTCCGATAAGGGAAGTATCGTGATTCTATGTCTAGCTCTCATGGTTTATGTCGTTTAATCTAACCCCACAAAAATAATGAAAGTACTAAGTCTTCTAAAAGAGTGTACTACTCAGGTTAGGTAGTGGAATGGACGGTATCTATCCATTGCACTAAGTAGGAATTCAGAAAGGGGAGTCTTGGTGAGTCTTATATGAATTGAATGAGCTAAGTCTTCTAAAAGAGTGTACTACTTAGGGTAGGTAGTGGAATGGGACGCCATCTACTCATTGCATTAAGTAGGCATTCCGAAAGGGAAGTCTTGGTATGTCTTATTTGATTGTTCTTCTAATGTCTTGTTATTGAGTTGTGACTAGTTCTCTCAAGTGGTGTAAGCCTAAAATGGGTAGTCTTAAGGATCTCTTAGGTGTGTATTGAAGTAGGTGTATGGGCGTTTCCTTCATGTCTTACTTTGGAGAGTCTTAGGATAACCTTGGTAAGGGAAAATCCTATGGAAATGAGTTCACTTCCTCTTGGCTTGACTTTGGGAGTTCACTGTTTTTGGAATGAATTAGTTCACTGTAATGTTCAAAATGGTTCATTGTAATTTTGGAAGGTTTACGGTAAAATGTTCATTTTTGTTAAAATTATGAAATCCTTCTCTAAGTGTTAAATGATGTTTCTTATGTTGTTTTACTTCTGTATTCATGAAGGTCTTAGTTCGTTGTTTTGTAATAACCCAATACTTTTCTATACTCTATAAGTATAGGTTTTGGAAGCAACATTGAAGTCTAGAAAGCAAAGCTTGGAAAAGATTCTCCCAAGACAAAGTATGTCCTCATATATCCGAGGGTATAGTTCCTATCTTCTTAGTTACTTTACGTTAAGACTTATTATGTATTTATTATATTGTAAATGGTTGTGTACCTAGGATATTATGTCGTGTCTTTATGTTTGGCTTGTGACGATGAGATTTTCTTTGTATTTATGAAAGAATTCCCTTTTATATTAAATGTCATGAAAAATTATAAATTCCGCACTACTTTTCATATCTTATGAAATGAATGAAAGTTATAGGGCTTTTACAAGACCCCAAAGGGTCAAGTACGCCTTGTCCCGATCCAAGGATTCTCCCTGACTTCTAGGGGGTACTCTTGGGTCGTGACAGACTTGGTGTCAGAGCATATGAGCATAAGGTTATTGTGCATAGCTTAGGGTCTACAGTTTCACAAGCCACATCTAGTAGAGTCTTGTTCATTGGTGTGAGTCGCGACTCATCCATGACAAGAGGCTATAGGACGATAGAGTTTCACTTTCTTCATTACTCTTGAATCGTGTCATAGAACTTAACTCCATAAAGGTCTCTCTCTCTCTTATGTTCCCTTGCCCGGTGGTCTTCTAGGTGTGATTGCTTGGAAGGGGAGATGTTTCTATGTTTGAGGGAGAGAAATGTGAGTTTTGATGCTTATGATTGATTTGTGGCTAGAAGAGTTGATATGAAGGTGAGTTTTGAGAATTGTGATGTGATGCCATTTATGGCTAAATGTGATTTATGAGATTGGAAGTGTTGTTATGAGAAACTTTATGGTGATGTAGTTCTAATCATGGTAAGAATTATAATGATTAAATAAAGTGCCTTTGAGAGAAAATGAGTTATCTTGTGATTATGTTCAATGATGGTAGAAATGCTTTAAGGTGTAAATTTGAGGAATGTTGAGAGGATGTGGAGATTTTGTAGGAGCTGAGGTCAACCCTCTTGTGTCGTTAATGTTTCCTAGTTGTTCTTATTTGGTTGATATTCTTGTGTAGGTTTACTCTAAGGGGGAAATGTGCTATGATTACCTAGTGAGGAAGTTGTGGAGTTATGCTACCTAAATGGTGGAGTTTATATAGTATGATTTTGATTTCAAAATGAATCTACCTTAATTGGTGGAAAGGAAAAGGAGGAGTTTTATTCCATGAGATTGAGTTAAGTGGTGCCTAAGAGTTGAATGAGATGATGTTTAAGAAAGTTTGTCTAGGGTTGAATCCTAAAAGGAGAGTGTTATGCTTGACTAGTAGAGTTGATGTTTAGTCTTGATGTGCATGGAGAGTGTTATGCTTGACTAGTAGAGTTGATGTTTAGTCTTGATGTGCATGAGTTGAGGGTAGTGTGAGTTCCTACCTTGTGAGAGCCATAATGGTGCTTTGATGTATGAGACCTTGAAGATGGATTTACCCTAAGTGGGGGAGAATGAGTTGAGTAGAAAAGGTTGTTGGTATCCTTATCTTTCCTTTTTATTCTTATTCAAGCTTGAGACCAAATCCTTAATAGTTTGGTAATGATTGAGAGTCTTTCATAATAGTATGAGTTGCATTTCTACTTTTGTTATGAGTGTCTTGATGGCAAAATGTTTGCGAAGCTCTTGAAGTTATCATGATGGGATGGGAAAGATTGGTAGTCAACCTATGCTCTCTTGTTCAGGTGTAGCTAATGATAATTCTTAAATGCTTCAAGGTTGTTTTGAATATGAAGTGTATGAATGAGTTATCATGTGTTGTATATAATGTTAGATGACTTAATTTCTAATATTAAAGAAGCAAATTAAAGCTAAGTTTTCACATGATGAATGCTAGGTAGGATTGCATGTAGTGTACATAGTCCAAGAGAATCCTCAAGGGTCACTAAGTGGGAGTGCTAGTATGGGATGCTACTCTCACATTGAACTTAGTGTAACTTACCAAGTCTCTTTGGAGTAATTTAGTATTGTCTTATCTCTCATATTATCATGCCATCTTCTTAAAGTTGCTTGAAAGGTGCATTATAGAATTTTTGAGAAAGTGACACAGTGAAGTTTTAAGTTCACTCTAAAGAAGATAAAATTTTGACAAATTCCATTTTTCATGGATGATGGTTTCAATGTGTATGAAAATGATGTGTATAAGCATGTTTAATGTTGGAGAATTTAGTTCCTCCATAAGTGAAGAAATGAAAGTGAGATTGAATTTGTGACGTTTTGCAAAGTTACCTGTGTTACAGTGATGCTCACTATGAATATCTTCATTTTTGAAAAAACTTGCTTTGTCTTGAATTTTAATAAAAATGTGTGAAAAATTGTTGCATATGAGCATGTTTATGTTGGAGAATGTAGTTCCTCCATAAGTGAAGGGTATGGGTGAATTTTGGAAAGTGAAACTTCTCGCAAAGTCCTTGTGTTGCAAAGTGTGTGAGTGTGAATTTGTGCTCCTTTTTAGTTGGTGCTTTGATTATGAATGTTTGACCATGATTATAATGTGTTATGTGTTGGTAATGGAGTCCTTGATGGTCTTAAAGTTTTAGTATCATTCGAGGACAAATGTTATTCCAAGTTGGGGAGAATGTAACACCCTAAAATGAACTAAGGTAAACTAGATCTTCGTGATTGTTTCTACAGTTAATTTTGTGTTAAACTGAGTTATATTATTGTCCTTATACAGTGTGTGAAGTTTGTTTATTTTGGAGGTCAAACGTCCAAGAACGTCCATGACGTTCGGAAGATATTCCTTAGATAGTTCTTGTGTGTTCTCATGTGTTTGAGTGAGTTTTACGTGTTCATTTTGTTTGAAATTTGTGTGTGATGTTCCTAAGACCTAGACTACTATTGTTATGGGTTTAACATCCGGGTACGACCCACCTAGGACCCACGAGAGGCCCTAGAGAAGGGCCCAAGACTGCCTTGGCAGTGTCCACCAACGAGATCAATCGACGGCTAGTGGTCCAACCAATGGCCCGTCGAATTTGTCCATCTATTGGACCTGCAGGACTGCATAATTTGAAGTTTCAGGCCCAACCAACAAACCACCATCAACGGACCGTCGATGGACAAACGGTCCGTTATTTGGTCCGTCACTAAGACTACCAAAAAGTTGTTAGAAGGCTGCCTTGGTTTGGGGTGTTTAGTATATTCACCCCAAGTATTTTGAGGACCTTGGACGTTTATTTTAGGGTTATTTAGGTTAATTAAGGATTTCCGAGCCCTAAGAACTAATTTTAGACCTCATTTCCTAAAACCCAAAACCCCTCCCTCTTAAAAGACTCTCTCAAGTCTCCATGGAAGCTAGAAGTCAAGAAGGAACTAGGAGGGCTGTTGGTGGACGTTTCATTATAAAACGTTATTGGGGTTTCTTCTATGTGATGTATGGTAGTCATCCTTGAAATCTTTTCCATTCAAGGAGCCCCTTTCTAAGAGATTTCAGAAAGACTTTTCCAACCCTAACTTCTTCTATCTTTGACTCTAACTATGGGTCTTGCATGAACATGTTTCTAATGATTCAAAATGATGTTTGAAATATTAGTTGGTGATATTAATGCTAAAACTTCAATGAAATCATGACAAAGCTTTTAATCAAATTTTGGCTTAAAAAATGGGTTAAATGAAATTGGTTTTGTAGTCTTTGAGCTTTGCTTTACATGTGTTGTTATAGATGTTTAGATACTGCCCTAAGGGATAATTTATGATGAATTGTTTAGTAAAATGTTATAGGTGATGGAAGCTTGGATTAAAGGGTAAGTTGGTTATGCTGTTTATCTTTAATTATAAAATGCTTTTGAGTGGTATGGTCCACCTTCTTGGTGGCGGTTTACTTGAATTGTATGAATGTGTAGTTACTTTTGTATTGTAAATGAGGCTATGAAGGCATATTATGTGAAGAAAGATTGAAATGAAGTTATTCTTGTTAATGTGCTTTATGAGGCTTATTATGTGAAGTAGGCTAGAGAGCATGCCTAAATGAATTAAATGATTATATGAAGTATGTTAAAGTGTGTGATGTGATGAATGAAGGTCTAAGCTTGTATAGAATGAAATGTAAATGAAATGATGCTTATGTGCAAGGTGTGTTCATATGTACACACACACTCACACTTGAATAAATGAATGAATGAAGCTAAGTTAAGTAAAAAGGGGAAATTTAGGGTGAACACTCTTCGTGAGTTGAGATGAAGTGTTTAGTAGAAACCTCACTACATCCTAAGAGCTTTCTAAGGTAGTTTGTAGGATGAATGCCCTTCGTGAGTTGACATGTGGTGTTCACTAGTTATCATTAACCTATATTTTATAATGTTGAGAATCCGTGGGGAGTTATGCCTAGAACAGAGAGGATATGAAGAAGGGGTGGTTGCACTTCGTCAGTTGAGAAGTTTTACTCCAATGTACCTCTTGAGATGAGTACTCCTAGTTTGTAGAGAATGAGTTACTTAGTAGCAATCTTCTTATACCTTAACTATGCGCCAGCATAGGTGTAGCTATTGGGAAAGCCATGTAAAAGCTAAAAGTAAGACCTCACTCTAGGCAAGTGAGGGGACCCTCATCCGATAAGGGAAGTATCGGGATTCCATGTCTAGCTCTCATGGTCTATGTCGGTTAAGCTAACCCCCACAAAATAATGGAAGTACTAAGTCTTCTAAAAGAGTGTACTACTTAGAGTAGGTAGTGGAATGGGACGCTATCTATCCATTGCACTAAGTAGGCATTTCGAAAGGGGAGTCTTTGTGAGTCTTATATGAATTGAATAAGCTAAGTCTTCTAAAAGAGTGTACTACTTAGGGTATGTGGTGGAATGGGATGCCATCTACTCATTGCACTAAGTAGGCATTCCGAAAGGGAAGTCTTGGTATGGCTTATTTGAGTGTTCTTCTAATGTCTTGTTATTGAGCGGTGACTTGTTCTACCAGGTGGAGTAAGCATATAATGGGTAGTCTTAAAGATCTTTTAGGTGTATATAGAAGGAGGTGTATGGGCGTTTCTATCATGTCTTACTTTTGAGAGTCTTAGGATAACCTTGGTTAAGGAAACTCCTACGGAAATGAGTTCACTTCCTCTTGGATTGACTTTGGGAGTTCATTGTTTTGGGAATGAATTAGTTCACTGTAATGTTCAATATGGCTCACTATAATTTTGGAAGGTTTACTGTAAAATGTTCCTTTTTTATAAAATTATGGAAATCCTTCTCTAAGTGTTACATAATGTTTCTTATGTTGTTTTACTTCTATATTCATGAAGGTTTTACTAATTTAGCATTAAAGTTTATTTATACTAAAATGTCCCTTTATTCATGTTTTTGCATATGCTATACTTAGTACATTGTTTTGTACTAACCCCATACTATTGTATACTCTATAAGATAGATTTTTGAAGCAAGGTTGAAGTCTAGAAGACAAAGATTGGGAAAGATTCTATCAAGACAAAGTATTTCCTCATATATCCGAGGGCATAGTTCCTATATTCTTAGTTTCTTTGTGTTACAACTTATTATGTATTTGTTTTAATGAAAAGGGTCGTTTCCCTAAGATATTATGTCTTGTATTTAAGTTTGACTTGTGACGATGAGATTTTCTTAATATTTATGAAAGAATACGTTTTTATATTAAATGTCGTGAAATTTTTTAAATTCCGTACTACTTTTCATGTCTTATGCAATAAATGATAGTTAAACGGCTTGTATAAGACCCCAAACGGTCAAGTACGCCTTGTCCCTATCCAATGGTTTTTCCTAACTTCTATGGGGTACTCTCTGGTCGTGAAAATGTCCTCAAGTTCCAAGGATGATGCCATTTCTTACTCTAGCTATGTTACATTGTTATAGTGTAAAGACAATCATTTCACTCTTGTTGTTTCAAGATATTGTTGTAAGTCCTAAGTGGCATTTATAAATTGTGTAAGGGCTATGCCCATGTTGTTCTATTTAGTTTAGATGGTTTAATATGAGACATCCCTTTTAAGACTATATTGTGTATCTTATATATATGTGCCATAAAAGTAAAAGACTATATAATCTTCTTATACAAGAAGTCTATGTAAACTCGCTATAAATATATTATGTGTAAGCGAGAGGTCTAAGTAAACCTCATGAAGTAGATGTATATGAAAAATTTTAAATTTTCTGCACTTTTTAACCTATAAATGTATGATGAATACTAAGAGGCTAGTTTTAGTCTTCTTCGAGGATGACGACGCCAGTTACGTCTAGGGGGTGCTTCCCGGATGTGACATTGATGTAGTGAACCTAAGCAGTGAAAATAAGGACAATCCTATGGCTTAAAGTACTAATTGTATTTGAATTTGTTCTTGAGTGCGAGTGTTGAAATACAGATCCTTGTACCCAAAATTCATAATCATTGTGTGAATAATGAGGATTTCTTTTGATGTGAGGGCACTAGTTCCATTGTGAGAAAGTTGGTACCTTTGTGAGAGGCAAAAATGTAGAAGTGTCTGTTGCATGTTTTTTTTTTTAATGATGTGATCCGCATAAATTAGCTTGTCGAGCCTCGGAGCGTATGCCTACACTAAATAAAAGAAAGAGTCGAGATTGATAGTCATGTGATTGCTAGAGCTTATAAATGTATACTTCTGTACAAGTGTAGTTTAGGGTCAAAGTGCGTTGCTTGAGGACAAACAACAAATTTAAGTTGAGGGTTTTGATGTGTCGTGATTTCACGGCATTTCTAATGCATTTCACTTAAGAGTTGTGTGTGTTTAAATACTTTTTGTAGTGATTTTTGTTTTCTTTTGTAGGAAAGTTATTCAGACGGCAAGATAAGAAAATAACAGAACTAAACTACGGATGAAATTGACAGTCCGTCGTTTGATCGATGGACCGTAGGTTGTGACCGTAGATGAACAGCTCAGGACCTTGGAGGAAAATCGGGAAAGTGTGACTAAATGTGGAAATATGAGAGGCAATGAAGGTCCGTCAATTGACCGACAGACCCTACTGGTGAACCGTCGTTTGGCTTAGACAAGGTTCTAGTACCCGAGTTTGGAAAAATTCTAAGTTTTGAGTAACTGAGCAGCATCGACGGACTGTAGATGGATCGACAGACCGTGTTGTTGGTCCATTGTTTTATTCAGAGAAGGTGCTATCCGAAGAGAGAAAAAATATTCTAAGTCATGACTGACAGAAGGTGTTTATGGACCGTCGATTAATCGATTGTCTGTCAGTTTGTCCGTACATTGAAGTCGCATCATCTGAACAAACTTTTCTTATTCTAATTCTTCTTTCCTTAGGACTATGTTTTCTATATAGGGCATTAAAACCTCGTTTTTATGGTTAGCTACTACTACTTTTATTCTACTTTGTGTTTTGGAGATTGGTTTTTGCAAACTTTAGCAATTAATCAATTTTTGGATTTGGATTGAACTATTTTTGTTGAAATTTCAAATGAAGATTTCCTGGTTTATTCTTCTTGTTAAAGTAAGTTCATGATTTCTTTATTTAATATTATGAATTGTGATATTTATAGCATGGGTAACTAAATCCACAACCAGGGTTGTGGGAACCATGGGTAATTAACAAATTAATATTAGTAATTAAGCAATTTTCGAATAGTGTTTTCGCATGAATTGATAATTCTTTCGCTTAGAAGTCTTTTTAACAAGTGCACACGTTAGAACTCACCTTGTTGCTACTTGCCAGACCAAGGAGGTAGTAATATTAAAAGAATTATCAACATAGATTTAGTGTGATACTATCTAATAGGCTAGTGTAGATTGGTGCGAAGTAATCACTAAGCCACACATCGATTATGATGTCTAATATGAGGTAACTATAAGGGTTAGTAAATTATACACACGTCGCCGGACCAAGGTGTGGGGTGAAATTCTCTAGATGACGGAACAATGATTTAGAGATATCTTGCTTATCACTTTGCATGTAAAACACTAGGAAAGAAATGTTACTTCTAGGAATACGACATTATAAACCTTTGGGGAACACATAAGCCCTAGTTATTCTCTCATCCTGATAAAACCAACGTTTACTTTTGTCCACTTGATATTTACACTGTTTCAGGAGATATTTTTTCACAAACCCCCCCCCTTTACTTACTTGTTTCGGAAAGACATTGACTAAATTTGTATAATTGTGAATTAAAGTTAAGTCTAAACAATATTCCTCATCGGATCGACCCCAACCTACTAGTTGTGTTCTGTACTTGAAAACGATCGCCTATACTTCTTTAGGGAGGTGTAATTTGAGCGTATCATGTGGAAATTTCCTTTCTTCTTTTTAAAATTGCATTTATATGTTTCCAAAATTTCAACAGCAAAGGTACTTGGTGAAGTAAATCGGGCTTCACCGACATGGTCGGCTATGTATCAACTGCTCCGTTGCTTACCTTTTTGGCGTGCCTTTTCAACAAAATTATTATTTAACTATAGGCAATTGAAATCAGACTCAGTGATGCGTCCGACGTGTCATCGAAACACCAGTTTGCTGTTGAAGTTGTTTTCTTACATGGGCTAGTCTGCTTGAACATTAGACGAGCGGAATGTCCACTAGGCGACTTGCCGAGTGGCTTTGGGGAGTATCATTTTCGCTTCCCTTCAACTTTATTTGGGGGTGGAAGCGGAATTTAGAAAAGAGAGTGAAGAAGAGAGTTGATTGAAAGTAGCTTATTCTATTTCTGAGGGAGAAGCCCTCTATTTATAATAACAACTTACAACTTAGGCCAATAAAGCATGACTTAAAAAATGCGGAGCTAGAAGGTGACGATGGGAAACACCTAAAAACCCAAAACAAAAAATTATATACACTTGCAGGAAGCTCAGTTACACCAAGAAGTACATCTACTGCAGGACCATCTACAAAAAAGGAGGAAGAAAAGGTAACACAGAAAAAGTTAAAAAACTTATATATGGAATATGAGCTATTACAACTTACTAAAAAAGATAATAGCAAAACAGACTTTTTGATAAATACAGCTTTTCGCTCTCTTTTTACCTCTTAATATCCTATCCTTGCTCTTTTGCCTTCACTTATACAAATTAATATCTTTTAACATCACTAATGAGCATAAATTAGGCATCCAGGACACTAATCTTTGTATATTAAGACCTAAATGAGTCAAAATCCTTGACTCATAAATACCCCCAACTTAAACATTTGTTTGTACTCAAGTAAAACAAAAGATAGATCAGGTCAATAGGGATGTCTACAAATAGTACAATGTGAGACTCAACATGAATGCACATGAGGTTTCATCTAACCATGAAATTTTCAATTTTGCACTACAAGTTTCAAACTGTGACTAGTCATCGTCGAATAGAAGTCAAGCTCACAATGCTAACTTGAAATGAAAATTCAAGTTTAACTAGATTATTTGAATGCACTCACGTCAACAATGATTCCATGCCCATAACAAGCTCATACAAATTTAAGATTTAAGGAATCAACATCAACTACCACACTGTCAAATATAAACACAACAATGATTATACAGATATGCTCGACAATATTTTCCCACCAACATGTCAGTTGGCTAAATCAAGATCAACAAAGTCGTTCAAGGTTTGTAACGAGGCTGAGGGTAAAGGTATAATTTTATTCTTAGTTACTTCTTACTCAATGAAGCATAGCTTGAATTTCACTTTTTCTTCTTTTCTTCTATTCTTTTGATTTTCACTATCAACCCTAAGTACATCCATACTTTCAAGCACAAAGATTCTACATAGCGCTCATTGGACACCTTTTTTTTAATCTATGAATGAATCACATTCCAACATTTTTTTCACTCCTTTTTTTTTTTTTTTCTCTTCTTTTTTTATATGTGGGTTCGATTTTTTTTAACACAATCCTTTAAGGGTGAATTTCACAAACTTCTTGACTCTCCCCATTTTTCACCACACCCCCAACTTAGCCTTTTGGTCACAAAGAGGTATAAAAGAAATTTGACGCAATGTTAAAAATTTGTTCCTCAGATCATTTGTTTCATTCACTAATGTTAGTCAATTGGACAAACCGGGCATGTTCTTGGTATAACTAAACACATATATCAGTGAAATCTAACCACACAAGGCATTCAACACAATCATCAATCATGACTCTACAAATTCATCTCGTGTACACCGTTTATCACAAGACTCATTTCAACAGTTGACTAGACACAATGAGATGTTAAAAGTTTACACATTACTCATGCCAAATGTTCCTCATTTAAATTGCAATAACATATCGTTCAATCAAGATCACTAATCAAGTCATTTTTATTGATTGCAAACGATACTCAAATATGCAAGATAACCGCCACACAATCATAAATAAAAAAATTAGGAGGCCAACCATATTTCATTTTTTTTTGATCAAAAACCAGAATTCATAGAAAAACAACATTCACAATAATAAGCTTTCAAAACAAGATAGATACAAAAAAAAGATAATACAACCTAAGGGGATCAGTAAAACTATACCTCAGCCTGCAGGACAAGAACAGTTAATGTCCTCGATTTAAAATAAAGTTAATGACTAAAAAATAAAATAAGAAGAGAGTTAAGATCCCATGTCAGGCTAAGACTAAGTCAAATGCTATACATCTAGGGCTCTCTCGATTCGGGCAACAGTGATCGTCTAATATCCAATAGCTGACTTGGCTCCACGGGAGCCAATCAATAAGGAGTCCGAAAGTGAGGCATCCATTGTCGTATGCACTATCGCACCCTCCAAAGACTAAAGATAATCATATATTGCCACCGCATGGGTACCCATCTCCTTCTTATCTGTCTGAAGAGTGTCCAACTCATCACCCATATCAGTTAAAACAACATCTCAATGTTTTGGCCGGAGGGATCTCATAAATACCTTATATCTCTGAACATAAAACTTTATAAAGGTCAAGAGTATCGAATAAAAAAAATAGATCAGTGGATTTGAGCTCATCCACATAACATTTCAATCTTGCTACATCATCAGACTAGCAACCTCCCTGTTCACATGCCTCAACTTGCAAGGTGAGGGCATCAAAAGGTAGGCCATGTGTGGTAACCAAATACACATGCCCTCAAAAATGAGTTTAGATAGGGGCTAGAGTAGAAACAATGGCCTTCTCAATCAGTCCAGGCAAAATTGTGTAGACTCGAGAAGCTCATTGATCATCACAATGGACTAGATGGCCCATATTTTAAGCATCACATATGTCAACGAGGGGTTAGAAGCAGCAACAGAAACAATGGGAGCATAAGTAATTGATGTAGATAAACTAAGTGTACGTGAAGTCTAAGTGGCTTGTGTGGAAAGAGTATTGTCTAACTCCAACATATCTACACAGACAACTGGGATATTTCCTTCAGCGCTACTCTCCTCCACTCAACCTTAGCCCTTTTCTACTCAGCCTCAATCCTCCAGATGCCACTAGAGGAAGTGAGAGACACTTCCACATCCGTCTTTGCCACAAAATGCACTCTAACTCACCGGCATAACTTTGTGAGCATCACCACAAATACATGCGGTGTCTGGCTCTGCTTCGCCCTCATGTATATATTCTTTTCAATGATCATCTTGAGATTTAGTCTATCCCGGTCAATAATACAACCCAAAATGACTCCTTCGGACACCAAATTATGGGCTCATTTTATGACGGCATGAGTGTGTTGCTAATTAACGTGAACCAGTACCTCACAGCTACATCCATGACCTTCTTTTCCATCTGGACCCCTAACTTGATTCGCAATTGTTTAATATCTAAACCCATGGAGCTAACCATCCTTTAAAGGCGTCGACTATTTTCTTCTAAATCTTTTATGCCAAGACGTGTATCACTTTGACTGTGCACACAAACACCTCATTGATGTACGATCTGCTTAGATTTACCTTTTTCCCTTTAACACTACTAAAAACTGCTAAAAAGAGATGGACAAAAGAGACACAGTCTGTCGCTTTTTTGGCAAAAAGCAACGGAGATGCGACGCAATTACATCTATCATTTTTTGTCTCGATTCTTATCCAAAAGGGATGGACTGTGTCGCATTTGGATTATTTTTTTAAAAAAGCGACGGACTCCGTCGCTATAGTTTAATTTTCATTTATTTTAATTTGAATAATGTGACGCAGTCTCTCGCTTTCACAAAAAAATGATTTTTTAAAATCCCACAAAAGCAACGGAAAAAAGGACGGACGAAACCACGTTGTCTGTCGCTTTTTTGGGTCTTAAAAAAATTAAACCCAGATAAGCGACAGACAAAACCACATTGTCCGTCGCTTTTTTGCAATTTTTTTGACAACAAAAATTGGCAAATTCTTTTGCCTACCTTAAAATTCAATTCAATTCAATTGATCTATACAATTCAGCCCAATCAAAGATAATTATTTACATAATCTACATAACATAAAACAAGAAACTTTAAATAACATTTGAAAGTATCTAAATCAAAATTTAAATACTTATAAGTTCTTTCAAATTTTGGTTCAAAATATGTTTCAAATTTACAAAAAATTCATCACTATCCAGAGATGTAAAATAGGGAGTGACCCCTACACAATCATCCTCATCATCTGAACTATCGTCGTAGATTTCATCGGTAGCCAATGTAGTAGGTCCACTAGAGAGGTTCATCACTCTTTCATTGATTTGCTAAACAGCCGCACTCATGCTTTCTTATTCAGCTACCCTTTTTGGCTCCGACTCAGCAAGTGCCGCTGTAAATTTAGCTAATTGATTTGACATAACAACAATCTGAACACCGTCAAGGGCCTCGGCTTGACTAGATAGTCTAATTCCTTTTAAGAATGACTGGAGTTGTCTTACACCAGTTTGAGACCCTAGACCTAAACTCTACCCTTCTGTATCCTCCCTCACCTTTTTCTGTCTAAATTTGGGTAGAAAGTTGAGGTGTCAATTGGATCGAACTATCTAAATTCTTAGCAATGTGATGCTGAAACTCATTCTGCATATTTAATCTAAAAATTGACATTAATATATATACTTATCATAAATATATTCACTATTCTTATATATTCTTCATATTAAATAACTTACAAAAGTTTGTTCGGGTCTTTCCTCCACCCGGACATTCGGATCCGACTCATTTTCTTTCTTCCTTACATGAGTCTTCTTGAAAAACTCCGGTGCAATGGGTGTGTGTCCCAATTATTTTTCCTATACCTAAAAAACTAAAGTTTAAAACGATATATATGAATAATCTAATTATTTATTTGAAAGTTTGAATGAAAACTTACCATCTCTTGCAATTGTTCCGACAAACTTTCCACCTCCGTTGTGCAACGAGAAACACTTAAGACTTCCTCTAGTCTTTTTGGCTTTATCTTATATTTCCTTAACCTCGTATGTGTTCCAATACAGACCATTTCATCATAAACATGTGATAACATCCAATCCAGGCGTTCACCATCATCCCGAACTTTCTTTTGCCATGTGACAGTCTGGCGGATGCCTTCCTCTCAAATGTGGTTGAAATGACTTGATTATGTATCGGCTACCAAGTACACATAGTCTGAATAAAAAAGTTGAATAACATTAATTAGATAGTAAAAAAAATGCAAAGTATACAAAACTTTAAAAAAATGTATACCTTGATGTTATTAAACATCGCTTGACTATTTGGCATCTTACCCCAGGAGTGATAAGCATGTGTATAGAGTCTCCTACCACTTTCTTTTTATAACTTCAAAATCATTCTTTGCTGCATTCCACCTACAAAACAGATAATAAATATGTTATTTCGTTAATGATATAATAAAGTATACGATACAAAAAAAATACACTAACACATAGATAACAAAAAAAACATACGATGATACATCCGGCTCAATCATGAGTCTACCAAGTCTATCATTCTGCCCTGGAACTAGAGAAGGCATCTCATAATTTGGAGTAGAACTAGGTGTAGCTGAAGTTGAGGATGATAAATGAGGATGCTCAGAACACGGAGTCAATGGAGGCGTACGAGCCATAGCATCTAACTACTCACTACTAGAATATCTAATCCAATTAGTAGATAACTGAGGACATGTACCTGTGGGAGATGGATAACTTGTCAATAAGGGTCGTCTTCAACGAATAGCCTGTAAAGGTAGGTCCTTGTAGAATATTGAAGGCAATACATGTGAAGTATACGAAGCACCGACAGATCAACGGAAATAAAGATAATATATTTGAGGATCTGCTATACCAAATGAAACAACAAGAATATGTTTATCATTGTTAATGCGCTTTGGCGTATAAAAAATTTATCCTACAGTATCCTCGGGATCTATGGATCACCTAGACTTCTTCTTTTAGCATGTCTAGTCTGGCTAACTCCAAAATGCTTGCGATGTCTATCATTGTCACCGCCTGATGATTTCTGTATGCAAATTTACATGTATAATATATATAAAGATCATAAATTCAATAAAATTAGCAAAGTACACTTACATATATATACTAGCTAACTTTTTTCTACACTATTCTTCCTAGCTTTGTTTCAATCCATCATTCTCAAATTATTCATCATCAAATGATTCATTTTCCACATTCTCGGATATTTCTTCCTCAACATTCAATATCTCATCATCATATACTTCTTCAAATATGTGTTGAGGATGTTGTACTGTTGTTTCCAATTCAATATCAACTTGTTGTTGACTAATTGCAATTATTTTTTATATGCCACATCTAAGACATTGTCAATTTCAATTCTTCCTAGAAGCTTACTTTTTATAAAGACCCACCAACGAGCTTTATCTCTACGTAATGGAGATGAAGTGTAATATACTTATTTGGCATTTTGTGCAATGATGAAAGAATCATAACTTCTGTATTTCTGGTGTGATTAACTTCAATTATATTATGTTGATGGTCCACCTTTGTGCCTCTATGTGATGGGTGAAACCACTCACACCTAAACAATGCAATCTTCTTGTTTTGCCAACTTAAATACCACACTTCAATAATCTCATGAATGATACCATAATAGTCAATGTTTGACCATTACCATCAACATCACCTTGTATGTAGAGACCACTATTATTTGTTTTCTTGTTCCTAGAAACTTTTTCAGTTTGAAACTTCAACCCATTGACGCAATACTTATTCATTGTCAGTATTTGAGATTCTGGTCCAAGTGCTACTTCTTTCACTAATGGCAATTGTTGGATACTTGAGGATTGATCGCAAACCTACGTGATAGTTATTTAAAATAATATATTTAGTATAACATGAATATATTATTAAATTGTTAGTTATTTCACACTTACTTAGTTGTATATCCATTTGGAAAATTCTTTATAGATTGATTCATTACACCATTTGTTTACGAAAAAGTTGATCATTATACATTCAAGTATTTAGTTACTTAATGAACACTTATTATTATGTAATTTGATAACATATTTTTAACACTTACTTGAGATATGATTTAATCTCTGGAACATGAAGAAAAATATGTGTCACAACTGATTGCATTTTCATATCAGTGAAACCTCGCTTTCCACACTTTTTAGATCCTCGATAATGTTTTATAAAAAATTGATATCGGTGGAAATGAAGTAAAAATATGTCCTCCATCATTGCAATTGCGCCTGTTAATCCTATATGACACATCATCACTAAATTAATAAGAAAAAAAATCACAAGTTTATCTCCAGTATGACCTTGAACAATTGATCCTTCAATCATTCCCCTTTGCTAAATTGTTTTCTTGGATCTGCAAATATTTATGCATGTATATGTGTATATATATGTTAATAAAAGAATTGGTAAATAGATATAAATTAGTGAATATTTCAACTGGATACCTCTCAAATGGATACATCTATCTTGTTTGAACTGGACCTCCAAGTCTGGCCTCTTGTACAAGGTTAATTGGAAGATGATCCATTACATCAAAGAAACTAAATGGAAGTATCTTGTCCAACATAGTAGTAATAACAACAACATTTTTGTCCATTCAATCTAAAGTACTCTCCAACAACTTTCCAGAATACAAGTCTTTTAAGAAAAAGACTTACCTCTGCGATTGGTTTCCATATCCTTTCTGGTAGATGGCTTAAAGAGAGAGCAATTAAAGTTTCCACGAATACATGGCAATCATGACTTTTCATACCTATCAATTTCGTTCATTCATATCTGCCCTCTATTTCAAAAATTCGAAGCATAGCCCTCCGACATCCTCAAATTTTTAACCCCAATCAGAAATTTCACGTTTCTCATCCAATGTGAGTGAAAAGTTTGCTTTTGTCTTAACTATTCTACCATTAGGTAATTCATGTAGCCATATCTCTTTTCTCCTAAAATATTCCTTTATGTCTATTCTTGCTTTCCAATTTTCTTTTGACTTATCCTTATCATCCATCACTGTGTTAAACAAATTATCAAAATATTTTTTTTCAATGTGCATCACATTATTATTATGTCGTAGCAGATTGTCACGACCGGAATCTAGAACCCAGACGAGACCGGCGTCGTTGACCTCTCAGAGGTCGCAGACAAGCCTACTTACGTCATTCTTACTTCATCTAGGTTAATTTTAGCGGAAAATTTAAAACTTTTTGTTCCTTAACATGCATAAAGGTCATTCTACTTACATTCATAATGTTCACCATCAACCATCTAACATTAAGATTATCAACTGAAAGAACTAGTTCAATACTGCATTAAATGTAAAATTGCCAAAATGGCACAAATACAATGTCTGAAATAAAAATGGAAAGAAACACTAGTGGAACATACTCCACAAGCTAAAGCCTACATCTAAGCTAGATAGTAACGGTAGACATCCTCGAAATCATGAGGGAATACCAAGTCCGGATGAAAGCTCTACATCCGGATAGCTGCAACGTCAACATGTAAGCTCTAACGTCCACCTGTGCCTGCACCTATAATATAGAGTTGTATGGGATTAGTACACACTTTTACTAAGTATGGGTATATGCAAGCACACACCGAGGACATGCATGAGTAAGAATAACACTTTCCTAACAACATGATTATAGAAAGTCAAGTCAGTGGACTTGCCAAATTGGGATTAGGAAAGTTAGTGAGCTTTCCAAATTTGGATTAGGAAAGTCAGTGAGCTTTCCAAATTAGGATTAGGAAAGTCAGTGAGCTTTCCAAATTTGGATTAGGAAAGTCATGCCATGAGAGTAACATGCATCATCATACTTATCATATTGTACACAGAACATAACATCTTACACATAGCACATATCATATTGCATATAGCACATAACATCTTTCATATCATTCATTCATGTGCCATGAGACCTTGGAATCATGGACTTAACATCAAGACTTACCAAAATGAGGGCTCAACATATGGGACCTCAACTAGGGAGCCTTATTTACCAAACACAGAGTCTGCTTCATTCATTCCTACGTACTTTATTTCATTCATTCATAAGCTAGTGTAAACACCAGCTATACCTAGGATGTAGTTTAAGACTGTCATCTGGTTTGCTGTGCAATGATCAAGAATAACCTAGTGTTATTACTTGAGTCTAGCTCACCTCTTGATTATCCTATCCTAACACCTTTGGTATCGTTCATTTCATCATGTGTATCATTTGTGGATGACCTCATTCATTCATTGGGAACTTTAACTTTAACCGACATAGATAATGTGAGCATCATGAAATCCAGTGTCTCCCCCACACAAAAAAGAGGTGGAATCACCGTCCAAAGTGACCCAAAACATGCTAGCGTACATGGGAATTGAACCCCGCCAGATCCCTGTATTGGTAGTATAGGTTCGAAGACTAGGAGATATAAGGAGACCCATACCCGGCATGCCGGACAGTATCATCTCATGAGAGTTACATGAACCTCCGCCCTTCCCGAAAGAAGGCATCACCGCTCATAGCTAGTCTATCGGTGCTCAGTATAAAGTTCCATTGCATTCAACTCATACGTCATGGAAGCTGGTTTCTAGTATGAGGACATCATAACTCAATAGATGATTTCTCATCTCATCATTAATATTAAGTATACATTATTCTAAATACTTTCATTCGAGTGTTTATAGAGACTGGTGTCTTCATTAACTTTACACTCTCATAGGTGAGTACGTTTTGGTAACATTTACTTAGGCTCATTTGATATTGCTCTCATCTTTCACATTAGCCTCTTATCATGTTGTCACGACATTCATTAACATTAGCATATTTGCTTTCATAATTACTCACCCATTTTATGTGAATGTTCATTTCATCATATGCCAATGCACTTGGCCATTTGTGTGTTTCACACTCTTACTTATGGGTCTATACATACAAGCCAAGAGGCTTCCTTCATAGTTCGTTTAAGTGATTCATATCTTCCTAAGATTATGTGGTACAAGACTTATGCATCTTGTAAGTATGCCAAGATTTCGATTCTAGTCTATGTAGGCAACATTATTTTTGAACATTTATTTACGTATGACTTATGTATCAATACAGAATTTGGGCAAGGGAAACCGGTTCCGAATCCCTTGGACAACACTTATATTTTTCATTTAGTTTATATTGGTCCACACGGCTTGGGGACCCAAGATCGAGCCCAACACCTTCATTTTATTTTTCCCTTAGTTTTTCTCTTCATTTTTCGCTCAATGGGATTGAGAGGATGTGGGATCGAACCCCCACAACCTCATTTTCTTTTAATTTCTTTTCTTTAAACTCTCTCTTCCTTGGCCGAGGGGTTGTGGGATCGAACCCCCACAGCCCCTTATATTTTTTTTTTATTTCTTATTCCTTGCCTTTTTCGAGTAGACCATGAGGTTGTGGGATCAAACCCCCACAACCTCTCTTTATTTTTCTTTTAATTCTCCTCTACTGCCTAGAGGTCGTAGGTTCAATTCCCACGCCTCACATCTCCTTTCTTTTCATTTTCTCTTAACTCTCCTTTTCTGCCTAGAGGTCGTGTGTTCAATTCCCACGCCCCACATTTCTTTTCTTTTCATTTTTTTTATTCTCCTTTACTGCCTAGAGATCGTGGATTCGATTCCCACGCCTCACATTTCTTTTCTTTTCATTTTTTCCTTTCTCCTTTACAGCCTAGAGGTCGTGGGTTCGATTCCCACGCCTCACATTTCTTTTCTTTAATCATAGCTTTCTTATAGTGAGGTCTTGGGTTCAATCCCAACTGACCTCACATGTTTTAAACATTATTTTCAAACTCTCCTAAACCTCAAAATTAGCCGAAACTAAACCATCAAAATGCTGGAAATTTTAATCACATTTTGCAGCCTACTTTCTTCAACCTTTATATGTAAATTCATAGGGTAGTTCGTAGATCATTTAATACGTTCTTAGGTGCATTTTTTATGGATTCGTTTAGCCAAGAAATTATCATTCAAATCATACACATTTCAACTAATATGAAATTCACGATTTACATCAATATGTGTACATGAAATATAAAGAACTATCATGCAATTTCAAGTCCTAAACCATGAACAATAGCCACGACAACACACACAAACACACGTAGTTACATTTTCGAAAAACATCAACATAATTCACATAATTCCAAACATACATATAAACACATAATCATCACGAAAACAAGTTTCATCCCTAGTTTTCTACCAGCAAACATAACCAACCTATGATTTAATGGGAGCTAGTACAGGGACATGCAACGGGGAAAAACCCTAGTTTTCGGAATTGACTCGTCTGAACCTTAGGGTTATCTTGGGAAAGGGACCAAGAGAGAAGAGAACCCATACCTTTTGGACGCTCAAACCTCGATTTTCTGCCAAAAGAACTCCTCCAAACACACGTCCAACACCAAAAGTTCAACACTAAATTCGACGGAAAACCTTCTCTTTGCCTACGTGATTGATTATTTGCTTGTTTATAATTTTTCGTTTTGAGTTCTTCAAGTGTGAAGAACTTTGGTTTACCTACTGTTTTTTTTAAAGTTATTTGGTAAGAGAATCGTGAGTGAGAGTGATAGAGACATGAGAGAGAGATGAGCGTGAGAGGAGAGAGTTAGCTTAGGCTTAGGAGTCTAGTTTAGGACTTAGTCAAATAAGGTTTTTATTAAATATTAAAAATTTGATTTCCCTTTTAATTTAATCAGCTAATAAATAATAAATATTAATTAATTACATTAATTTTTCAACTTAAATAAAAACAACTTTAATTCATTGCTTCCACCTAGGCTCGAACCCTGGTGGAGCAAGACTTCACTTCAAGAGCCAATTTTGGGCCCTCTCTCCCCAAATTGCCCATCCACCTTATTAGTTAAATAATTAATTATATATTTAGGGTAATTACGATACTACCCTTAGCCTGGAAAAAGACCATTTTACCCCTAGACCCTCCAAAACTATGATTTTCCCTTTTTATGTCCGGTAAAGACTCATTCGAGTAAATCTTCGTATTCGAGAGCCCTACATGGTTGCACCCAACCTTTCCAATCTCAACTAACTCCCCAAGTTAGTTGGCTTGGCAGTAGCAAGGGTTCAGAGGTCTGGTTCTACGCGCATCAATCCGTGTGAACCCATTCTAATCGTAGTAATTCTAGACTCATTAAGCATTACTTAGCATATTCATTTTTAGGGTTGTTACATTATGCCCCCCTTAGGAACATTCGTCCCCGAATGACACTACTCTTTACTAAAAATAAGTAAGTCATCTATAGAATGTATGCATACATAGGTAATTCAATACTCCCCATTGGTGAATATCTTATTCACATATTAACATGATGGTGCACATCCTTGAAACCTACTAGTAGCTTCACAATAATAGACTAAGGAACTCTTTCCTAAACTAGTCTCATCAAAGCATACAACATAAGTAAACATATAAGTCATACAAATCAGCGACCAACATGATGACTCAAACATATTAACCTCATACTAGTGCATAAACACCATACACAGTCAAATACCTGAAAGACTAATTAAGGCTACGCACCTGAGACTTCACCAGAAGTGCCTTCCCCTGCACCCCTAGACTTGAATGCAAAGAATCGTTGCCTCCTTGGAGCCTCTTCACTTGGACCATTAGGCTGAACTCTCTCCTTCCCTTGTTCTTGACTTCTCCTATTCGGACAATCCTTCACCGTGTGACCCGGTTTGCCACAACTGTAACAAGCATTAGTGCCCATCATACACTCTCCTCCATGCAGTTTGCCACACTTCCTGCAAGGTGGTCTCTCATGAGGTGTATCTACTTCATTGTTTCTCTTAACTATGGACTCGGAATTCCTATCGTAGTGACCCTTAGATGAACTTGACTCCCCTTGGTGGGAGAGTCCCTTCTTAAACCTGGGCTTATCCCTGATTCCAGCACTACTCTTCCTTGAAAAATTCTCCTCAGCTTGCCTTGACCTGTTCCCTGCCCTAGTGTGCTTCCTCTTCATGCTTTCCTCCACTTGCTGGACATGGAACATAATCCTGGAAAGGTCCATGCATTTATGCAGCATACTTTCCCTACACTCCTCCTCGAGATCCTCAGCAATCCCTGTCAATAATCTACTCATCTCGTCACTGATGTTAGACACAAGAGAAGTGGCATACCTTGATAATTTCACAAACTTCAGGGAATACTCCTTGACTGTCATTGATCGCTGTTTAAGGTTGATAAACTCCTCAACCTTGGCATCCATCATCTCCCTGGGGAAAATCTCTCAAGGAAGGCTGTCTTAAACAGCTCCCAAGTGACCGGAACTCCGCCCAAAGCTCGGCTATCCTGCCACATCTTCCACCAAGTCTGTGCAACATCCTATAGCTGATAGGAAGCCAGCTCAGCCTTCTTAGTATCTGTGGCCCCCATGGCCACCAAAATCTTATGTGCCTCGTCCACAAACTCCTGGGGGTCCTCTGAAGTCTTAGAACCTGTGAAAATAGGAGGATTCATCCTTGTGAAATCTCTCATCCTGTCAGCCATGCTACGAATCGGTGGGTTCTCCCTCTAAACATTCTGCCGATTGACCCGGTCAGTCATGTCTTGGGCCTGTATAGTGATTGCCTGTGCCATCTGGGCCAGAGATGCCCGCACCGCCGCATCAGTCAACCCAGCTGGGTTAACCGGCATAGCCACTCCTTCAGCTGGAGCCTGGGGTGGAACCTGATTGTCCCTAGAAGCTGCACCTCCTCTCCCCTGACCAATGGTTCTCCTAGTATTCATTCTCTGAAAACAACAAAGATTGATGTTGGACACGCTCATAACACCAAGAAATTAGACATTAGGAAAAGCACGATAAGATCAGAAGAAGGGAAATTTTCCTATGCATCATGCAGTCTCTAATTCAGGATAGTGGTGCACTTCACTACCATGACTTATAAACTACTCAATGTGGTTGATGTGAACTTATTATCCTCAGAATTTAACCTAGTGCTTTGATACCAAGTTTGTCATGACCGGAATCTAGACCCAGACGAGACCGGCATCGTTGACCTCTCAGAGGTCGCAGACAAGCCTAGTTACGTCATTCTTACATCATCTAGGTTAATTTTAGCGGAAAATTTGAAACTTTTTATTCCTTAACAGGCATAAAGGTCATTCTACTTACATTCATAATGTTCACCATCAACCATGTAACATTAAGATTATCAACTGAAAGAAATAGTTCAATATTGCATTAAATGTATAATTGCCAAAATGGCACCAATACAATGTCTCAAATAAAAACGGAAAGAAACACTAGTGGAACATCCTCCACTAGCTAAAGCCTACATCTAAGCTAGATGGTAACGGTAGACATCCTCGAAAGCATGAGGGCCTACCATGTCCGGATAGCTGCAACGTCAACCTGTACGCTCTAACGTCCACCTATGCCTGCACCTAAAAATATAGAGTTGTATGGGATTAGTACACACTTGTACTAAGTATGGGTATATGCAAGCACACACCAAGGACATGCATGAGTAAGAATAGATATTTCCTAACAACATGATTATGGGAAGTCAAGTCAGTGGACTTGCCAAATTGGGATTAGGAAAGTTAGTGAGCTTTCCAAATTTGGATTAGGAAAGTCAGTGAGCTTTCAAATTTGGATTAGGAAAGTCAGTGAGCTTTTGCAAATTTGGATTAGGAAAGTCATGCCATGAGAGTAACATGCATCATCATACTTATCATATTGCACACAACACATAACATCTTACACATAGCACATATCATATTGCATATAGCACATAATATCTTTCATATCATTCATTCATATGCCATGATACCTTGGAATCATGGACTTAACATCAAGACTTGCCAAAATGAGGGCTCAACATATGGGACCTCAACTAGGGAGCCTTCTTTAGCAAACACATAGTCTACTTCATTCATTCATACGTACTTCATTTCATTCATTCATAAGCTAGTGTAAACACCAGCTATACCTAGGATGTAGTTTAAGACTCTCATCGGTTTTGCTGTGCAATGATCAAGAATAACCTAGTGTTATTACTTGAGTCTAACTCACCTCTTGATTATCCTATCCTAACACCTTTGGTATCGTTCATTTCATCATGTGTATCATTTGAGGCTGGCCTCATTCATTCATTGGGAACTTTAACTTTAACCGACATAGATCATGTGAGCATCATGAAATACAGTGTCTCCCCCACACCGAAAAGAGGTGGAATCACCGGCCAAAGTGACCCAAAACATGCTAGCGTACATAGGAATTGAACCCCGCCAGATCCCTATATTGGCAGTATAGATTCGAAGACTAGGAGATATAAGGAGACCCATACCCGGCATGCCGTACAGTCTCATCTCATGAGAGTTACATGAACCTCTGCCCTTCCCGAAATAAGGCATCACCGCTCATAGCTAGTCTATCGGTGCTTAGTATAAAGTTCCATTACATTCAACTCATACGTCATGGAAGTGTCTTCTAGTATGAGGACATCATAGCTCAATAGATAATTTCTCATCTCATCATTAGTATTAGGTATACATTATTCTCAATACTTTCATTAGAGTGTTCATAGAGACTGGTGTCTTCATTATCTTTACACTCTCATAGGTGAGTACGTTTTGGGTAACATTTACTTAGGCTCATTTGAGATTGATCTCATCTTTCACATTAGCCTCTTATCATGTTGTCACCACATTCATTAACATTAGCATATTTGCTTTTAATAATTACTTACTCCATTTTACGTGAATGTTCATTTCATCATATGCCAATGCACTTGGCCATTTGTGTGTTTCACACTCATACTTAACCCTTCTAGGGTTTCATCATTTCATTACATAATATTCATTTCATCGTATGCCAATACACTTGGCCATTTAGTGTGTTTTACACTCGTACTTAACCCTTCTAGGTTTACATCATTTCATTACATACATCTCAGGTTCACTTATTTTTAAACGTATGTTAGACTTATGGGTCTATATATACAAGCCATGAGGCTTCCTTCATAGTTCGTTTAAGTGATTCATTTCTTCCTAAGATTATGTGGTACAAGACTTATGCATCTTGTAAGTATGCCAAGATTTCGATTTCGATATATGTAGGCAACATTATTTTTGAACATTTATTCACGTATGAGTTATGTATCAATACGGAATTTGGGCAAGGGAAACCGGTTCCGAATCCCTTGGATAACACTTATATTTTTCATTTAGTTTATATTGGTCCACACGGCTTGGGGACCATAGATCGAGCCCCAACACCTTCATTTTATTTTTCCCTTAGTTTTTCTCTACATTTTTCGCTCAATAGGATTGAGAGGATGTGGGATCCAACCCCCACAACCTTATTTTCTTTTAATTTCTTTTCTTTAAACTCTCTCTTCCTTGGCCCAGGGGTTGTGGGATCGAACCCCCACAACCCCTTATATTTTTTTTTATTTCTTATTCCTTGCCTTTTTCGAGTAGACGATGAGGTTGTGGGATCAAACCCCCACAGCCTCTCTTTATTTTTCTTTTTATTCTCCTCTATATTGCCTAGAGGTCGTGGGTTCAATTCCAACGCCTCACATCTCCTTTCTTTTCATTTTCTCTTAACTCTCCTTTACTGCCTAGAGGTCGTGGGTTCAATTCCCACGCCCCACATTTTATTTCTTTTCATTTTTTTTATTCTCCTTTACTGCCTAGAGGTCGTGGGTTTGATTCCCACGCCTCACATTTCTTTTCTTTTCATTTTTCCTTTCTCCTTTACTGCCTAGAGGTTGTGGGTTTGATTCCCACGCCTCACATTTCTTTTCTTTAATCATAGCTTTCTTATAGTGAGGTCTTGGGTTCAATCCCAACTGACCTCACATGTTTTAAACATTATTTTCAAACTCTCCTAAACCTCAACATTAGCCGAAACTAAACCATCAAAATGCTGGAAATTTTAATAACATTTTGTAGCCTACTTTCTTCAACCTTTATACGTAAATTTATAGGGTAGTTCATAGATCATTTAATACGTTCTTAGGTGCATTTTTCATGGATTAGTTTAGCCAAGAAATTATCATTCAAATCAAACACATTTCAACTCATATGAACATCACGATTTACATAAACATGTATACATGAAATATAAAGAACTATCATGCCATTTCAAGTCCTAAACCATGAACAATAGCCACGACAACACACACAAACACACGTAGTTACATTTTCGGAAAACATCAACATAAGTCACATAATTCCGAACATACATATAAACACATAATCATCATAAAAACACGTCTCATCCCTAGTTTTCTACCAGCAAACATAACCAACCTATGATTTAATGGGAGCTAGTGACATGGACATGCAACAGGGAACAACCCTAGTTTTCGGAATTGATTCGTCTGAACCTTAGGGGCCTCTTGGGAAAGGGACCAAGAGAGAAGAGAACCCATACCTTTTTGATGTTCAAACCTCGAATTTCTGCCCAAAGAACTCCTCCAAACACAAGTCCAACACCAAAAGTTCAACACCAAACTCTACGGAAAACCTTCTCTTTGCCTACATGATTGATTAGTTGTTTGTTTATAATTTTTCGTTGTGAGTTATTCAAGTGTGAAGAACTTTGGTTTACCTACTCTTTTTTTTAAGTTATTTGGCAGAGAGAATCGTGAGTGAGAGTGATAGAGACGTGAGAGAGAGATGAGTGTGAGAGGAGAGAGTTAGCTTAGGCTTAGGAGTCTAGTTTAGGACTTAGTCAAATAAGGTTTTTATTAAATATTAAAAATCTGATTTCCCTTTTAATTTAATCAGCTAATAAATAATAAATATTAATTAATTACATTACTTTATCAACTTAAATAAAAACAACTTTAATTCATTGCTTCCACCTAGGCTCGAACCCGGGTGGAGCAAGACTTCACTTCAAGAGCCAATTTTGGGCCCTCTCCCCCCAAATTGCCCCTCCACCTTATTAATTAAATAATTAATTATATATTTAGGCTAATTACGATACTACTATTAGCTTGGAAAAAGACCATTTTACCCCTAGACCCTCCAAAACTATGATTTTCCCTTTTTAATTCCGATAAAGACTCATTCGAGTAAATCTTCGTATTCGAGAGCCCTACATGGTTGGACCCAACCTTTCCAAGCTCAAATAACTCCCTAAGTTAGTTGGCTTGAGTGTAGCAAGGGTTCAGAGGTCTGGTTCTACGCGCATCAATCCGTGTGAACCCGTTCTAATCGTAGGCATTCTAGACCCATTAAGCATTACTTAGCATATTCATTTTTAGGGTTGTTACACAGATTGTCCTTCCAATACGGCAATACCAAAATAAACTTTGTTTTGTCCAATTATATTCAACAACATAGCCAAAAAGTGTAGAAGGTTAAACTTCTGTAACTTTAGGTAATTGAGATATTCTCTCCCAAATTTGATACCCAGTGAGAAGTGGAGGAGGTGGGTGGGGTGACTTTGAACTTTAATTTTCCTAAATGCATTTTTCATCTTTCTAAACTCCTCATGGTCAAGTGGAAAGAACTAGTGATGACAATCAAACTATTATTTTTCTGCCATGCTTTAAAGTGAATGTCTTACTATTTTCCATACAATATGAAAATTCTAGCTTTCAAGATGTCATTCAGCCAATCAACATCCCATATGCAGGAAAATAATTAATAGTCCACATAAAAGAAGTATGCATAACAAAATTCTTTTTAGTGTATATATCATAAGTCAAAACACCTTCAATGCACAATTGTTTGAGCTCATCTATGAATGGCTGTAGATATACATCAATCAAACCTTTTGGATTACGGGGAGCTGGAATAACACAAATTAGAAAGATGTAGGGACTGGTCATGCACATATTAGGAGGAAGATTATACGGAGTAAGAATTACTAGATAGCATGAATAAGGCGAAGCTGCATTAGACAATGGTGTAAATCCATCTGAACACAACCCCGATCTATCATTTCATGGTTCTTAGAAAAATCAGGATATACATTATCAAAATGTTTTCATGCTTCACCATAAGATTGATATGATAAGACACCTGGCGGCCTTCTATATTCAAGATGCAATCTGATATGTGGTGTAGACCTCCTCGGTGCATACAACCTCTTTAACCTAGGAATGAGAGGTAGATAAAGCATCGCCTTAAGTGGGACAATTTTTCCAGCCAGAGTCCTCTAATAACAAGCATGTTCACAAAACTTACAATTTTCTAATTCATTATCATTCTTGGTAAAGTACATACAACCATTAATACAACAATGAATTCTATGATACGTTAATTCTAACTTGGATACCAAAAGTTTTGCCGGATAATAGATCTTTGGTATGTTATAGTCCGGATTAACTAATTTACCCAAAAGAGCAAACATTGAGTCCATATACGCATTAGGAACATTCTAATCTGATTTAATATTGATTAATCTAATCTCAACATACAATGCAGAATGACAACTCCTTTCACATAGTGGACGACTAGACTCTACTAACGGATCATAGAATCGTCTTACTTCATAATTAGGAGTTTCATCAAAATATTGTTCCGGTTCCATCCCACCTTGAACCCCAAAAGCATCGTTGATCATTTCATCAACCCTATCATGTTCAACCCCAACCTGCTCAACCCTAATTTGCCAATTTCGTGCAATCCTATTATATAAATCTACATGCATCAACTTATAAAACATACAATCCAATCCATCAATTTATAAATGATAAATCCATACAAAATATGAAGACATATATTTATGATGGTATAAATGAAGCATAACCTTATTTGGTTAAAAAACATTTAAACACTTACATGACCTACAAGGGCACCTAACCAATCCATTATTCTTGAAAACGTCAAGTGTTATTTTACGTTCTATAAAATTTCTAACACCGTCAATAACTCGGGTTTCAAACCAGCACCAGTTTTATAATTCATATTATACATCCACAAACGATGATCCATCTACATAAATATAGATATTCAATTAGTTTTGACTTAATTCCACCAACTAAATCACATTATATTTCTAACTTATTTAAACAACTTAACAATTTTTTAAATTTAACTAGTTTAGTATTGATAACTTAATTCCAACAAATAAATCCACCAACTAAATAACATTATTTTTCCTAACTTATTTAAACAACTTAACAATGGTAACTAGTTTAGTTTTGACTTAATCTAACAAATAACTCCACCAACTAAACCACATTATTTTATCTAACTTATTTAAACAACGTAACAATTTTTAAACTTTAACTAGTTTAGTATCCATGACTTAGTTCGAACAGATATATTCACCAACTAAATCACATCATTTTTTTCTAACTTTTTAAAAAAACATAAAAACTTTATCTAGTTTAATTATGACTTAATACAACAACTAAATTCACCAACTAAATTACATTATATTTCCTAACTTATTTAAATAACTTAACAACTTTAACTAGATTAGTTTTGAATTAATACAACAAATAAATCCACCAACTAAACCACCTTATTTTTTCTAACTTATTTAAACAACTTAACAATTTTTTAACTTTCACTAGTTTAGTATTCATGACTTAATTCCAACAAATAAATATACCAACTAAATAAAAATATTTTTCTTAATTTATTTAAACAACTTTAACTAGTTTAGTTTTGACTAAATACAACAACTAAATCCACCAAATAAATCACATTATTTTCCCTAAATTATTTAAACAACTTAACAACTTTAACTAGTTTAGTGTTAAATTAATACAACAACTAAATCCACCAACTAAACAACAATGTTTTTTCTAACTAATTTAAATAACATAACAATTTTTTAACTTTAACTAGTTTAGTAATAACGACTTAATTCCAACAATTAAATCCACCAACTAAACCACATTCTTTTCCTAACTTATTAACAACTTGTTAACTTTAACTAGTTTAGTCTTAAAGCTAAGTGTCAACACTAGATGAACAGAAATCGATCTTGCAAGAAAATTAATTTTTTTTATCAATAGGATCAACTAGTATTGGTACTTTTGCAAAACAAACACATTATTCCTAAATTAAAGATTTACATCAACACTAGATGGAAACAAATCGATCTTGCATGAAAATCAACTTTGTTATTTATAGGATCAACTAGTGTTGGTATTTATGACAATCAAACAAATTATTCCTAATTTAAAGTATAATATCAACATTATATGGACACAAATCGATCTTGCAAGAAAATCAATTTTGTCATCAATAGGATAAAAAAGTGTTGGTACTTATGCTAAACAAACACATTATTCCTAAATTAAAGTTAAGTGTCAACACCAGATGGATACAAATCGATCTTGCAAGAAAATCAATTTTGTCATCAATAAGATCAACTAGTGCTGGTACTTATGCTAAACAAACACTCGATAGACACAAATTAATAAATTATCACAAAATTAAAGCAAAGTATCAATACTAGATGGACACAAACATATTATTGAAAACAATTGTAATTGAACTTTAGAAATTTAGAAGCACCAACCTTATCTCCTACTTTGATGAAAGAAGAAATATGGTCTTGTGTCAACTTTTTTAGATGTTGAGCTTCCTCAGTTGCTCAAGTTTTCTGTTCAAGTTCATATCTAATAATTTCTAAACTTAATTAGTTATATATTCAAGCTAATTATTTAGTTCCAAGTTCAAGTTCTAATTTCATGTTCAAGTCTAAGTTCATCTTCAAATTATAAGTTCAAGTTCAAGTTCTAATATCAAGTTCAAATTCTAAGTTCGAGTTCAAATTTTAATTTTAAGTTCAAGTTCAGATTCTAAGTTCAAGTTCAAGTCTAAGTTCAACTTAAAAATATGCTTTGTATGTATAATTAAGTTAAATTTGTTCAAGATTCACAAAGTTAAAGCTTAATTAATTAATCAATACTAATTAATTTAGTTCAAATTAAGTTGAAGTTAGTTTTAATTATAAGTTTAAATTATAAGTTTTAATTAAGTTGTAACTCAAATCCCTAGTCTTAAAATCACAGGTTCAAAGTACTCCTAGAATTCAAAAATTAAACTAGTCCTAATATCCCAAATTCAATCTAGTAATTAATTCTAAATTCAAACTACTCTTAAAATCACAAATTTAAAGTACACCTAGAATTCAAAAATCAAACTAGCTATAGTGCTAAAATGCCAAATTCAAACTAGTAATGGTCCTATATATAAAATCTCAAATATAATTCAAACTATTCTTAAAATATAAATTCAAACTAGTCTTAAAATCAAATTTCAAACGAATCCTAAAATCTAACTAGTGCTATAATCCTAACTAAAACTAGCCAGCGATTCCTAATCCCAAATTCAAACTATTAGGCTAAAATCTCAATAACAATTCAAACCGTAGTTAGTCCTAATATCCAAAATCAAACAAACTCAAATAATACCTAAATTCAAACAACTTCTTAGACTAAACCCTAATCAAAATCATACAATCCCAAAATAAAACAAATTAACTAAAAAATACACAAATTCAAACAAATCCTAAGACCATACCCTCATTAAAACTAACCCTAAAAATAAAATTTTTAATTCACTAACTAACTAATAATCCTAATTCAAACTAACAATAAATAACACAAATTCAACAAACTAATTACAACTAAATAGCTATCAAAATCCAAATATAATTCAATTTTTTCAAAAAAATTGAAACATTATTTAACCCTAACTTTAAAGGAGAAGGACTAATTGAGGAACGAGAAGAGGAAGGACAATGGAGTCAGTAGCAACGATCATGGTGTCTACGAGCGGCGGGTCCAGCGGGTCAACGTTAGTGGATGTGTGAGGAGTGGGGAAATTTCACAATGGGGAAATATAAATATTTTATATATTTAACAAAAAGCGACGGACAGCTTCTCAAAGTCCGTCGCTTTTTTTAAAAATAGTTGACCATTATTTTTACCAAAAATCAACATACTAAGAGACACAGTCTGTCCCTTTGTTAAAATAGTTGACCACGTATTTTGACCGAAAACGACGGATAAAAAGATGATGTTTGTCTCCATAGTGAAAAATAAAACATAAATTTTAAAGTAAATTTAAAGCGATGCACAACGTCGTTACTGTTATAATTTCTATAAAATTATTTTTAATAAAAGCGACGAACATGTTCTCTATTTATATTAAATAAAATATTTTTATTACATTTGTGTTTGGCGCATATATCCGATTAAAATAGCGACAGACTAAACGATGCTATCCGTCGCTTTTTTCAAACAATGTACAAAACAAATATTTTAACTAACAAGCAACGGACAACATGGCAAAATTCATCGTTGTTTTTGGGTGACGCAGTCCGTCGCTTTTCAGTGCATCTTTTTTAGCTGGTTTTTAGTAGTGGTACCATCATAGGATCAACATGTGCAAATGAGATGAATTTCTTCTTTTCTTTTGGGACCAGCATCCCGTGTTCTGCGTAGAATTCTCGACCCCAATAGTTATATAAATGCCTTAACGCTGTGTAAACCTCTCGAATTTTTGGAACCGAATGGTGTCCCACACATATGGATACCTGTACACTACCCTATTAGTGGACAACCTCTTCTGTTACACAATTGTATGTAAGTCATCAACCTTCAATCTATTCATCGTATAAGACGGAGGTGCCTATATCGAGGGCATTGGTGATGCCTGCTTAGATTTCTTTTCTAGAGGTAGAGGAGGTATCAGAGTGATAGGAGTCGAGATGGATCATGTAGTACTCAGGAGATTAAATATTCTCTTCTCCTCTAAGAGGTTTGATTGACCTCGTGTTTAGACATGAAGGCCGACAATCTAGACCCAAACTCAAATAATACCTAAATTCAAACAACTCCTTAGACTAAACCCTAATCAAAATAATACAATCCCAAAATAAAACAAATTAATTAAAAAATACACAAATTCAAACAAATCCTAACGTCATACCCTCATTAAAACTAACCCTAAAAATAAAATTTTCAATTCACTAACTAACTAATAATCCTAATTCAAACTAACAATAAATAACACAAATTCAACAAACTAATTACAACTAAATAGCTATCAAAATCCAAATATAATTCAATTTTTTCAAAAAAATTGAAACATTATTTAACCCTAACTTTAAAGGAGAAGGACTAATTGAGGAACGAGAAGAGGAAGGACAACGCCGTCAGTAGCAACGATGATGGTGTCTACGAGCGGAGGGATCAGCGGGTCAACGTTAGTGGATGTGTGAGGAGTGGGGAAATTTCACAATGGGGAAACAGGGAAATGGGGGAAAATCGTGATTTTATTTTATATATTTAACAAAAAGCGACGGACAGCTTCTCAAAGTCCGTCGCTTTTGTTTAAAATAGTTAACCATTATTTTTACCAAAAAGCAACTTACTAAGAGACACAATCTGTCCCTTTGATAAAATAGTTGACCACGTATTTTGATCGAAAGCGACAGATAAAAAGATGATATTTGTCGGCATAGTGAAAAATAAAACATAAATTTTAAAGTAAATTTAAAGCGATGCACAACGTCGTTACTATTATAATTTCTATAAAATTATTTTTAATAAAAGGGACGAATATGTTCTCTATTTATATTAAATAAAAATATTTTTATTACATTTGTGTTTGGCGCATATATCCGATTAAAATAGCGACAGACTAAGCGATGCTATCCGTCACTTTTTGTCAAACAATTTACAAAACAAGTATTTTAACTAACAAGTAACGGACAACATGGCAAAATTCGTCGTTGTTTTTGGGCGACGCAGTCCGTCGCTTTTCAGTGCATCTTTTTTAGCAGGTTTTTAGTAGTGGCACAATCACAGGATCAACATGTGCAAGTGAGATGAATTTCTTCTTTTCTTTTGGGACCAACATCCCGTGTTCTGCGTAGAATTCTCGGACCCAATAAGTTATATAAATGCCTTAACGTTGTGTAAACCTCTCGATATTTTTGGAACCGAATGGTGTCCCAAACATATGGATACCTGTCCACTACCCTATAAGTGGACAACCTCTTCTCTTACACAATTGTATGTAACTCATCAACCTTCAATATATTCATCGTATAAGACGGAGGTTCCTATACCGAGGGCATAGGTGATGCGTGCTTAGATGTCTGTGCTAGAGGTAGAGGAGGTATCAGAGTGATCAGGAGTCTAGATGGATCATGTAGTACTAAGGAGATTAAATATTCTCTTCTCCTCTAAGAGGTTTGATTGACCTCGTGTTTATACTTGAAGCCCAACAATCTAGACCCAAAATTTTCCTCATGATCAGACTCACAATGGTGAGGTAAGTCATGTCTATACCCCTGCTATCAGAGCTAGAATCAGTCGGACTCTGCTTCACATGTCTTTTCCTTTATCAGTTACCTTCCCCCCATTTATGATGTTTGGGTCTCATTGGTCATTGAGGGGAAACCTCCTTAGAAATGATCACTCCTCATGCACTCTTTTGGGGTGGTTGGTTGTTTTTGAACACCTTAGTTCTAGCCATACATGCAAGACAACATGATGAGTCCATTTTTTGGACTCATTAATGGCTTTAATATATTTAGTTTGCTCAAATGCATCTTTTTTGCAGTAACTGATATAAATCCTTGAATTTCAGGTATTTTAATTGAAAAACAAAGCTTAAGCACTAATGAGAAAGAAGGAATAAGACAGGTGAAAGAACAATGAAAAGAAGTCATGATGATCGCCTAATTTATTGGGTTAGTCGTCGAATGATTATGGTATTGCCTAATATTCAAGTGTGCTAAGTCCTAAAAGAGAAAATCCATTTGGCGACATATATGAGTAGTCGACGCGTCACCGAACAGTTCTATGATGCAGTGATTAGATCACCCAAAGTAACAGAACATGAAGATGCTGAAGGACAAAGCAAAAAGGCAATAGTAGTGGGAGATTCACCGAGGATGTACGATCCACGGGACCCACAACCCTAACACAACTACAAGGTCAACTTTAACATTGTTGATTCTGATGGACCTATTGTCCTACCCCATCTACCACTGGGTCATACCTTTGTGGTAACTAGTAGCTTGATGAAGATTCTCACAAGGAGAGGCTTATTTGCAGGGTTGGCGTCGGATGACCCTCATGCTCACATTACCAAGCTTAGGGTGGTATGCAAAAGTTGTGTAGGTCGACCTCACTGGGACATTGTTGTTATCGGGCTGCGAGTATTTCCTCTATCATTTATCAGGGATGCAGTGGTTTGGTTTAATAAGCTTCCCTACAACTCAATCTACACATGGTATCAATTGACTGAAGTATTATTATTATGGTTTTTTTCCAGGTTCAAGAAGCTGAACAAGAAAGATAAGCTAAACAATTTCATGGAACTACTTGAGAGTCTCTGGGTAGTTCTATGGATCGGTTCACCACTTTCATTAGAACTGTTCTGAATCACTAAATTAATGATGAGTCGCTGAAAGAGTATTTCTATCGAGTAGAGGATTAGAATAGTAAGGAGGTTCTTAACAATATTCCTGGGTGTTCGTATGGAGAATGAACTTTTGAGAAGATTGTAGAGAAATTGTAGAGGATCTCCAGTAAAAACAAAAAACTTGGATCAGTAGAAAGTTTGATACAGGGAAAAACACATTTGCATTCGAAGCCACAAGAAACCAATCCACATATAATACGCATGAGAAGATGGAACAAATGAGAATGAAATTGGGGTTGGTATTAAAGCATGTGAGCGGGGGTGCTGAGAAGGTAAATATTGTGAAGTATTTGACAAGAACTCCACCACCAGTTGAGGAGTGTTATTATGAGGAGGATGCATATGCAGTGAATGATTAGAGGGGGGGAGGGGGTTCTGACCAAATTCCCATGGTTCGAACATGGATAATTGGCGCCAAGGTCAAGAAAATGAATGTTAGATTATGGCAATTGCAATCGATAGGGTCAATATGTCAGAGATCGGAGCTACAATGATGACAAAAACTACAACCAGAATAAGTATGGCAACAATAACGATCATGTTGGACCTTATTTACTCTTCAAAATTGGGAATCTTGACCTAGGGAAGCTGGAGGTAATATTTATCGTATTGAGGATATGATGCAGAAAATGATGAGAAGGTTTGATGTGACTAATGAGAATGTTAAGGATATGGAGAATAAGTTGTCTTGTATTGGTCAAAAATTTGACGTCCATGTAGTGTCCAAAAAGCATCTTGAGAAGAAGATGACACAATTGTCTACCAGAGTAAACCCATGCCAACCTGGCACTCTTCCAAGAAACATAATCGAAAATCCAAAGTATGATGGGAATTGTATGGTAGTCACTACTCGCATGGTTAAGAAAACTATTGATCCACCAATGTCGTCTAAGGTGGAAATTTATACTAGTAGAGATGATGATGTGGTTGAGAAGGGGGAGAGTCTAAGAATGCGATAGAGAAAGATGTTGTGGTAACAAAGAAAGTTGTTACCATACCTAGAGCTCCGCCTCCTATTCTGTAGAGATTAGCAAAGAAGACAGAAGAAGGAAAATACCGCAGGTTTATTACTATGTTAAAACAACTTTCCATCAATTTTCCGTTGATAGAAGCTTCGGAGAAAATACCTGGGTATGCTATGTTGATGAAGGACATTGTGACAAAGAAGAGGTATGTGGCTTCAAAGATGATGATAAGTTGCAACATTACACTGCTATCACTTTAATGTCCCTTGTGAAGAAAAAGGAAGATCCCGGTGCTTTCACTATCCCATGTACCATTAGGTTATTGCACTTTTCTAAGGCATTTTATTTTATTGGTGCTACAATTAATCTCATGACATTGTCCATTTATAAGAAGTTTGGATCGGGTGATCCAAAACCAACTATAATGCGGTTACTCATGGCCGATAGAACTGTGAAGAGGACTATAGGAGTACTCGATCATGTGCTAGTAAAAGTGGAACCATTCATCTTTCCGGTCGATTATGTTATTGTTGATTGTGAGGTTGACTTTGAGGTTCCAATTATTCTTGGGAAAACTTTCCTTGCCACGGAGTGTGCTTTGGTTGATAAGGAGAAATGATAGATGAAGTTCAAACTTAACAATGAAGAAGTGACTTTCGAAATTTGTAGGTCCATGAATCATAGTGGTGCTCCAATCGGTATCTACTATAACATATAGAGTTGAGAGTTGTTTAGAGGTGAAAATTGACGAGAAACTAGGTGTTGAGGCATTAGAAGCAGTTATGATGAACTTTGAGAGTGATTGCATCGAAGAGTATAATGAGTTAGTGGCCTCTCTTTAAAGCTGGGAATATCGGTCGAAGCCAAAGATGTTGGAGTTGAATATAAAGAATCATGAGTTCCACCCCCTAGACTGTCCGTGGAAGAGGCACCTAAATTGGAGCTCAAGGCTCTACCTCCACATTTGAAGTATGCATTCTTGGGTAAACATGACACTCTCTCAGTTATTATTAATGGGTAACAAGTAAAGTGTTTTGTATCAGTGTTAAGGAGGTTCAAGCGAGCTATAGGGTGGACTATTGTAGACATTATTGGGATCTCTCCCGGTATTTTTTCTTACAAAATCCAACTCTTGCCGGATCATAACCCTAGTATTGAGCATTAGAGAAGATTGAATTTGCCTATGCAAGAGGTAATTAAGAAAGAGAGCATCAAGTGGTTGGATGCTAAAGTTATCTATCCCATTACAGACAGTAGTAGGGTATGCCATGTTAAGTGCATGCCTAAAAAGGGTTGTATCATTGTGGTCCCTAATAAAAGAAACGAGTTTGTCCTTATGTCGCCGGTGACCAGATTGAGAGTTTGCTTGGACTACCGAAAGTTGAATGTTTGTACAGAGAATGACCACTTTCCAATTCCCTATGCATCAGATGTTGGATAGACTTGCAGGAAAGGGTAGGTAGTGCTTCCTTAATGGGTATTCAAGCTACAATCAAATCTCTATAGCTCCATAAGACCAAGAGAAAACAACCTTCACTTGTCCCTACGGGACCTTCGCTTTCAAATGCATGTTATTTGGCTCCACACTTAGTTGTAGGAGCTTACGCCCCAAATTGTGTGTCTCTGACCAAAACCATGGACCAGCAGGACGGTCTGTAGCTCATGTGACGCCCAGATTTGCAGCCATCGTTTGGGACCTGCAATTCTGGAGTTATCTCAGCCAACTTAGGGGTGAATTGGTAAATTGAACCCACTTTCCAATTACATCATCGACAGTTATTTTTTGTGTTTTTATATATTATAAGTATCTTTATCAATAAAATATCCATTTATACTTCATACTCCAAAACAAAACCTTTCCATCCCAAAAACTCCCTCAAGATCACCATCGAACAAGAAGAGATGAAGGATGCAACTTCTAGGACGATTTTCACCAAGGTTTCTATCTTAGATTAAGGCATATATTAGAGTTATTTGAATCTCGTTCATTCATGGATTCTTCCATCCATTGAGCCCCCATAGTTTCACTCAATTGTGAATCCAAAATACCCTAATCTAGCTAGGGTTGTGTTTGCATTGTGGATAAGGCTTGTCTGTGATCCCTATCTAGTGGGTAGCGTTCAATTATGTTTATATGATGATTATATGATATTTTCATGTCGTTTCCTTGATGAATTCTATTCTTAGATGATGAAGGTAATCATGCTGGGGTTAGGTAATTAGAGGCATGGTTGAATGTTCTGAGTTAAACTTCTTAATTCAATTGTCTTGAGTAATAATTGATCATAGTAAGGATCATCTAGATTTGAAATAAACTAGGCCTAATAGAATAAGAAGAATATTCAATGGTAAAGTTAGAATTGGACCTATATGATCAAGCATGACTAGAATTACCTTCTAATGATCAAGGTGAATGAAATAACTTGTAATGAGACATGCATCATGATAGAATGAATCCAGTATTGAAATTAGGGCTTTTAGACATTGTTGATAGGGATTTTGGGATGATTCATACTCTTCCTTCTATACACTACAACATGAAAAGTCAAGGAGAAAAAAGTTCCCTCACATAGATGGATTCTAGGTTGACTTAAGAACCTAAAATAATTAAACCATGATAGATTAGACAAGCTTGAGGTGATACATCTCATGGTAGCTTGGATTTCATGCAAGGTGAATTTCATGGAATCTTTAGATGATGAATCTCATGGTGGCTTTGATTGCATGCAAGGTGCATTTCATAGAAGCTTGATATGATGAATCTCATGGTAGTTTGGATTGCATTCAAGGTGCATTTCATGAAATCTTGAGATGATTAATCTCAAGGTAGCTTGAATTGCATGCAAGGTGCATTTCATGGTATCTTGGGGATGGTGATTCTCATGGTAACTTGGGATGGAGGATTTAAGCTATCCCATGTAAGATTTATTTGGTTAGCCCAAAAAACTTCATAATAGCTTAGGATTGAGACATGTGGCTCTCTTAAGAATAGATTAGGGTTGAGGAATTATGGTCCCTTATGGTTAGATTACTTCTACATGATTTGTTGCATGGTGGCTAGGTTGGTACTCCTATATTCTTCCTCTATTAGCTTGGATTGAATGTTGTGATACTATACATTGTAGTAGGTCGATTATGTCAGTATGTTAAGCTTAATAGACTAGAATAAAAGATGAATTATCTTGGATATGGATAGCCTAGAGAAGTACTTAGTATGAATTGTAGAATGGGATGTCATTCATACATGGCACAAGTATGACTTGAAGCTACATATGAAATGACCTCTTATATGAGATATGCATAGCTTGGATGGTAGCTATAGTAGCTTTCTATGCAATGATTGACTTAGATTGGTTGTTCCTTCTCAATATGAAGTAGGTCTATTAGTGACACTTAAAGTTGATGAAAATGAATAGGGCGACTTCAAGATATGCTTAGTGTGTGAGGTAGATAGGGATTCCTCACATACATAGCACAAGTCTGCCCTGAGGTGATCTAGGGATATAATATCCTTAATTACAAAGAATTTATGTGTTAATTATGAAAGTGGATGCTACCTCGTCCTTGCACAAGTATACTTGGAGGTGGCTTGTGATGTAGTTCACTTGAGTAAGAAGGACAAATGATTGAAGTATGGACTTAAGTATGCCTTATGTTGAATTACTATGCTTATGATATTCATGTTATGTTTATGCTATTATCTGTTATGATTATGTCTATTATTTACTAACCCTTTGAAATATCTTATGTTTTATATGTTAGATTTAAACATTGGTACATTTTGTAGTAGCACATATTTCGTACATTCTAATCCATTTTATGGTGTTGAAGAGATCGTGTTGCTTTTAATGGTAGAGTTCCCAAGGCTTTCAAGAAGTGAAGATTGGTGAGTCCTCATAGAATTAGAGAACAACACCCTTATGTTCTGTTGATGTCATTTACTATGTTTTAGACTTTTGTGGGCAGCGTCCAAAGACATTATTACTCATGTATTTCGTAGATGGTTTTGAGACATATGTTAGAAAAACTTTTGTTGTTAGAAATGATTCTGTATTATTTTTAAAGAAAAGCTTTTAATTCCCTCCATATTGACATTAACTTATGTAATGAAGCTATGTGACTTGTATAAGACATCTGAGAGGTCAAGTACGCCATGTTACTTTTAGAGGGTGCTCCCCGATCGTGACAAACTTGGTATCAGAGCATAAGGTTGTCAAATGATCTTAGGATGTCTCAAAAACCACGTCTAGTAGTGTCTTATTAATCGTTGTGAGTCGCGACACATCTATAAGTAGGTGGTCATGTGATTCATACAAAAATTTCACTTCTTCATTCTCTTAGTCGTGCCATACACGTTGGGTTTAGTAGGCCCTTTTCTAATGTTTGCCTATGATTTTGTCCAGGTTATGGATAACACTAGGGATAATTCTATAAGGGAAAGAAATGGAAAAGGGGATCAATATATTCATCCCCAAGTGCTAAATCAAGCTCCTCCCCAAGGAGATTAACTTCCTCCTCATGTTCCTAATGACACTCCAATGTGGAATGTCGTACTAGAGGAGTTTAGGCATTCTATGAACTTGTTGGATCAAACCTTGATTGCCAAAGAAAATATTGAGGTGGTGGTTCCGGCAAACCCTATAGGAGGAATAAGTGCTTATAGGATTATAGAGTTCTTTAGAATGAACCCTCCATTATTTAATGGCTCCAAGGTGAATGAGGATCCAAATGGGTTCATATGGGGTTTATAAGAGTCTTGCTATTATGGTATTAACTTCTAAGGAGAAATATGAACTAGTCACTTATCAATTGAAAGATTTAGCTCAAATTTTGTATGAACAATAGAAATATTATAGGCCGGTAAAAGGCGGGTCTTATAGAGTGGGAGACTTTGAAGTTGGATTTCCATGATAGGTTCTTTCCGACAGAATTAAGGGAGGCTAAGTTAAAGGAATTCATAACCTTAAGCAAGGAAATTTGAGTGTTAAGAGTATGCCTAAAAGATCACTTTTTTTTCTATGTATGCTCCATCTTTGATAGCAAGTTCTAGGTATTTGATAAATAGGTTCATGACGGGGGTGTCCGAACTAATAGAAAAAAAATGTCGTATGTCAATGCTTGTTTATGATATGGATATCTCACGTCTCATGGCATTTTCCCCACAAATAAAGGAGTTAAAGCTTAAGAAGGAGCGAAAGAGGATTAGGATGGACAATTATGGGTGCGATGGGCATGGTCATTCTACGAGTCGACAAAAGTCTTCCGAGCAAGATTATTCCAATGCTCGTAAGTATAAGGATGAGAGGGTGTGTAACCATAGACCATAAGGAAAAAGTAATGATTCCTCGAGGACTGATTTCCCTAGGTGTGGTAAAAGACATAAGGGCATGTGTTTTTTTGTTAGGGATGGTTTTTATGGGTGTTTGAGAGTGGCCACATGAGAAAGGATTGCCCTAAGGCAAAGTCTAATGTGAGGGAAGGCAATCAAGTCGATCCTATTGATGTGGAAGATGGTTCTCTAATGGGGAATAGGTTTTAAGTTCTCCAATCTAGAGAAGATCAAAAGTGATCTTCTCATGTACCTTTCTGGTATGTGATTCCTTAATGATTTACAAATATTTCCAAATTTGCTTGTTTTTATGACTTGTTTGTTTGACTTGATGTTTTCCTAGTTATGATATATTTTAATGTTAGAAATACATGTGTGGGCATACTCAATAGTGGGGGGATACCGAGCCATTTTCATAAATTTTTCATATGCTTATATGTAGCCATGGTATTCTTTGAATGTTATGAAGGTGTGTAGACCTTGAACCTAATTGCATGGAGTTCTTTGTTGTTCCATGATTGAGTAAATGAACATTCTAGGCTCCATAAAGTTATGTTGAGCATGGTATATCTAGGAGATGTTAGTTTCTCCTTGGAATTTAGTAAGTATATTTCCTTCATGCATTTTGAGTTGCATTAGGTATGTCTAGCTTGGAATTGATGTTTCATTTGTTGGGTGTGTGATTTTAGAAACAATGCATGCACGATGGGCATCTAGTTTAGAAGTAGTCCTCCAAGAAAGTTTAAGGAAGGTGTCATTCGAGGACGAATGTTTCCCATGTGGGGGATATTGTTATGACCCCAAAATGAAATAAGGTTAAATGGAGCCTATCATGTGTTTTAACAGTAAATAACTAATTTATAAGATGTGTCAATGCTTTTAGTAGTTGGTTTGAAGAGATTTGAGTTCAAACGTCAAAGGATGACCAAGACATTCAGAAATTGTCTTATGTGTGTGGTAGTGTGCTTTAGCATGTTTCTTGTGTTTTGGTGTATTGTTTGAGGTCTAAAATCATAGGATGGTACCCTAATATATAGATGGTCGTACTTAGGGTTGAAACATCCGGTTACGACTCCCCAAGGACCACCCTAAGGTTCATTGAGGAGGTCCCAAAGGCTGGCAAGAGGCTACCAAAACAATGCAAAACAATGACTTGCATTATCTTATTCTTATCATGATCTCACAATTAACATGTTCATAGACCAACATATATACATAGCAACATCATACATAAATCAATAGCATTGTAACATCAATTATGGGCAACATATCCACATGGAGTAATCACACCATTAGAAGACTTACCTCTCGCTTCCGAGTTCCTTATTCAAGAATTTACGTTCAACTTACAACATTCATAACCATAACATAGTGAAATACTCAATTTCATAACCAATAACAACTCTTCCAATCATATTCAAGACCAATCCATAATGTAGGATAAGGGAAGGGGTCATTTATGAGTTCATTTAATTCTTAGTTCCAATCTCAACATATTTATATTATCAAGTAGTGGTACAACCTATTCGAAACAATCAGATTGATAATAAACATGTTTCACACAAAAATCTATCATTACAAGTCAAACACTCAACAATACATGCTTAATTAACCATAGAAAATAATTTCTTTTCATCGAGAATCATAAATCTAGAGTTAGGAAGAAAATCCGCTTTGTAGAGTAAAAACCCTAGATTGAATGTCTTGAAAACTTATCTTTGAAATTACCTCTTGTGGAAAGGAATCCCAATAGTGAAGAACACATACCTTATATATGAAGAATGCACGAAAATTTTGATGAGAACCTTGAAGTCTTTGTCTTCTTGCTTAAGCTCTTCTTGTTGTTCAATGGGGTTAGGAAAAGAGAGCGTTCTTGAGAGAGATGAGAGAAAAATAGTTTTATCTGATTTGGAACGTGTAAAAGTTTTCTAAAACTGACCTAATATCCATATATAATTGTCCTATGAATTACCCAAAAGACCCTCCACTTAAATGGGTCTTTTTTTATGAAGTTAAATTACCAAAAATATGACTTTAACGATTCTGGGAAGTGGCTGCGCGTCGCGGGGATAAATCCTGTCATTTTTCTGAAATTTTGGGTTGAGGCAGTAGCCTAAGTGCTACTTGTGAGTCACACACCTTACCTCCACATCTGCTTGTTCGCAAGCTGCCAGGCAGTCTGCCCACCCATGTTTGGGTCCTCCCAAAGGACCCTTCTGGTAGTCCTTGGGGTGTCGTTCCCAGACGATTGGACCCTTTTTATTGCATACTACCTATAAAAGGTCTCTTAACATAATTTGGACTTCATTTGACACCTCGAAACCTTAACCAAACATAGGGACGTCAACTACTTCAAATTAGCTAGTTTCCGGACGTCAAGGTCTTTCTTTGTCGTTTTGTCTCTAACCTTTTCTAAATGAATTTATTACATTAATATAAGTATGGAAACATCAGTTTAAATATTATTAAATAGATTAATCTCTAGTCTAAGTCATGGAATTTCTGGAGTGTTACATTATCGCCTCCTTAGGAACATTCATCCCGGAATGACAATAAAATCTTTTGGAGGGTAAGAATAGACTCAATACTAGCAGCCCAACCAATCAACAATATAAAATCATCATGAGTCAGAGCTCATAGGAGTACATCACAACTCCTTACAACACATACCATAACATTACACATAGCACTCAATTCATAACGCACACATAAGAGCTACATATTAATAACACATAGTGAGAAACTTCCTTTTCAACATTACCATGAGCTCAAAATACATCAAGGAGTTACCATGCTATGATTCTTATCAAGACAACAAAAAAAAAAAAAAATCTCAAGAAGACACATGCATACATATTTCATATAAGTGCAAGAATAGAGTATGAAGACATTTTTTTAGAACTCTAGTTGTTACAACTTTTACCAAACATGCACCTACTTAGGAAAACAAGTAGATTTCATGATTATGCATTACTTTCTCTATTAATAGGAATGTCTAACCTCATGAGTAAATAGATGAGGGTAGCGGGAATTCATGTCGGTTTCAGCCTCCCATGTTGCACCCTCAACAAGATGGTTCCTCCATAGAACATTTACAGGCAACCTCATTGTTTCTCAACTTCTTGACTTGGCGATCTAGGATATCAACTGGAACCTCTTCACAGGAGAGGTTCCCATCCACCCCTAAGCCTTCAATAGGCAGAATAGACACCGGGTCGCCTACGCATTCCTTGAGCATAGAAACATGAAACACCGGATGAACCAAAGCTAGTTCTTTAGGTAGTTTCAAATCAAAAGCAACATTTTCAACCCATTGTAAAACCTCTAAGGACCAACATACCGGGGACTTAACTTCCCCTTCCTACAAAATCTCATCACCCCTTTCATAGGTGAAATCTTCAAGTAGACATGATCACCTATTTCAAAATAAAGATCTATTCTTCTATTGTCGGCATAAGACTTTTGCCGACTATAGGCTGTATTCAGTCTATATATTATGATAAGAACCTTTGCTATAGCCTCATAAATAATCTCTAGACGAAGGAGTGAGGACTCACCAACCTCAAACCATCTAACCGGAGATCTACACCTTCTACCATAAAGAGCTTCAAAAGGTGCCATGGAGATGCTCGAATGATAGCTATTATTGTAAGAGAACTCAATCAAAGGTAAGTGATCATCCCAAATTCCCTTGAAATCAATGACACAGGCTCTTAACATGTCCCCAAGAATCTGAATGGTACGCTCCGCTTGACCATTCGTTTGAGGATGAAAAGTGATACTAAGTTTCACTTGAGTACCAAAACCATTTTGAAAAGCCTTCCAAAAATGAGAACTGAATTAGGTACCTCTATCCGAAATGATGGACAAAGGAATCCCATGAAGACTCTGAATCTCATTAATGTAGATCCTTGCATAATCTTCCACAGTGTAAGTACACTTAACAAGAATAAAATGGGCAGATTTTGTCAACCTATCCACAATAACCCATATTAAATCATTTTGCCTCCAAGTTCGAGGCAACCCAACAACAAAATCCATATTGATGTCTTCCACTTCCAAGTAGGAACATCCACGATCTTGTTTAAACCACCCAGTTTAAGATGCTCAGCCTTAACTTGTTGGCAATTTGGACACTTAGCAACAAACTCTGCTATGTCCCTATTTAAACCATCCCACCAATAGACCTCTCTAAGGCCATGATACATTTTGGAGGCACCCGAATGTATAGCATAGCGACAACCATGGGCTTCTTCTAGAATATGATTTCTCAAATCCTCAACATCGGTTACACATAATCTCCCTTTGTACCTAAGAACACCATCCCCCCTTGGGAGAATGACTCATTGATCTTACTAAGTACCGATTCCTTCAACTTCATCAAAAGAGGATCAAGATGTTGCTTAGATTTCACATCAACCACTAATGATGAGTCGGAGTTATGATGGACCATAAAACCATCATCTGGAGAATCTTCTAACTGCATACCTAAGCTACCCAACCTATGACCATCTTTCACAAGTTCTTTCTTCTCTTCTTCCATATGAGACACACTACCCATAGTCATCGACTCAAAGTATCCGAAACCACATTGGCCTTGCCAGGGTGGTAAAGGACACTCATGTCATAATCCTTCAACAATTCTAACCATCTTCTCTGCCGGAGGTTCAACTCCTTTTGTGTAAACATATATTGAAGACTTTTATGGTTAGTAAACACATGAACATGCACACCATTCAAAAAATGTCTCCATATTTTCAAGGCAAAAACTATAGCGGCTAACTCAAGATAATGAGTTGGATATTTCTTCGGATGAATTTTGAGTTGCCTAGAAGAATAAGCTATCACTTTTCCATGTTGCATAAGGACACATCCCAAGGATACTCGGTAAGCATCACAATACACTAAAAGCCTTCATTACCCTCCGGTAAGGTCAACACCGGAGCGGAGGTAAGCTTATCTTTCAACTCTTGAAAACCTTTCTCACAAGCTTTTGACCACTCAAACTTAAGCTTCTTATGGGTCAAAGCATTCAATGGAGAAGCAATGGAAGAAAAATCAACAACAAATCATCTATAATAGCCGGCTAGACCCACGAAACTCCTTATGTCTGTGGGAGTCAAAGGTGTAGGCCAATTTCTGACCGCATGCGTCTTATTTGGATCAACCTCTAAACCATCACCAGAGATAATATGGTAAAGAAAAGCAACTGACCTCAACCAAAATTCACACTTGCTAAATTTTGCATAAAGTTGGTGTTCTTTGAGGACTTGCAAGGCTAACCTCAAGTGACTCTCATGCTCATTTTCATTCTTGGAGTATATTAAAATATCATCAATGAACACAATCACAAATGAGTTGAGGTAATCTCTGAAAACTCTATTCATTAGGTACATAAATGTCACCGGGGCATTCGTTAACCTAAAAGACATAACTAGGAATTCATAGTGACCATATCTAATTCGGAAAGTTGTTTTGGGATCATTTTCACCTCACCCTAAGTTGGTGATATCCCGACCTTAAGTCAATCGTTGAAAAGTATCTAGAACCTTTGAGTTGATCAAAGAGATCATCAATCCGATGGAGAGGACACTTGTTCTTTATGGTGATCTTATTAAGGTTGAGATAATCAATGCACATTCTAAGGGACCCATCCTTCTTCTTAACAAACAAGATCGGAGCACCCCATGGAGAAATACTAGGTTGAATGAAACCCTTGTCTAGTAAATCTTTGAATTGGAGCTTCAACTTTTTGAATTCAGCCGGAGCCATCCTATATGGAGGAATTTAAATGGAATTCATATCCGGTAATAAATTGATGCCAAAGTCAATTTCCTATTCGGGAGGAACTCCTGGAAGGTCATTAGGAAAAACCTCTAGGAATTCTCTCACTACACGGACTGAATCAATAGAAGGAGTTTCATATTCTAGGTTCTTAACCCTCAGCACATGGTATAAACAACCCTTGGCTATCATCTTACAAGCCTTCAAACAAGAAATGATTTGACACCTTGGCATAGAATTTCCCCCTTCCCCTCTAAAATGGGTTCATTAGGGAATTGAAACTTCACAACCCTTATTCTACATTCTATGGATGCAAAACAATCATGAATCCAATACATACCTAAGATGATATCAAAATCAAACATGTCAAGTTCTACCAAATCAACAAGAGTAACTATATTGAGCAGCATTATAAGACATTTCCTATAGACTATTTTTGCAATTACAAAGTCACCCATTGGGAAACAAACCGAAAAGGATTCAATCAAAACATCGGGAAGTACATCGAACTTACTATCTACAAAATGTGTAACAAAAGAAAGGGTATCACCTGGTTAAAGAAAAGCATAAGCATTAACAGAGAAAACTTGTAACATACCCGTCACAACGTCGGGAGAGCTTTCTTGTTCGCCCCTAACCTTGAGTGCATAAAAACGGTTCCTTTTTGGAACTTTAGAATTAGGACCGCTTGGTTGAGCTTGGCTATTTACCTTACCTTGGCTACTCACATTAGGACAATCTTTCACCATATGGACACCTTTGCCACAACCATAGCACCTATTAGTTCTAACAAGGCATTCACCCACATGTTTCCTACCACACTCACCACAAGTTCTTCTTTATCTTGGTGGGTCAATATTTCTCCCCTTTTGAGGTTTAGGCTTAGAACCTCTATCATTGCGATTCTTGGAGAAATTTGAAGGAACCTGGTGTGAAAACCTCTTCTTAAACTTAGACTTGTTTTGAATATCAAGTCAACTCTTAGAAGAACCACTTTCAAAAGACTTTACCTTCTTAGCTTCCCTATTCCTCTTCCATAGACGACTTTCCTCAACCTGTTGAGCATGAACCATCAATCTAGAAAGATCCATATTGTCATGAAGCATGGCTGCACATCATTCTTCTTCAGGCTCTTTGGACACGCCCGTTACATAACGGCTCATTTCATCCCTAGCATTAGAAACAAAAGAAGAAGCATATTTGGATAACTTAATTAATTTTAAGGAGTATTCCTTGACACTCATACCTCCTTGACGAAGGTTGATGAACTCCTCTACCTTAGCTTCCCTTTGTTCCCTTAAAAAAATCTGTTAAGAAATGCCTTTTTGAAGATCTCCCAAGTCACAGGACCATCTCCTAAAGCCCGATTATCCTTCCACTTATTGTACCATGTCTAAGCCACGTCATTGAGTTGATAAGAAGCAAGTTCAGCCTTCTCAGTAGTACTCACCCCCATAGCAAACAAAATCTTATAGACATCATCAAGGAAATTTTGGGGGTCTTCATCAACTTTAGACCCAAGGAAATAGGAGGATTCATCCTAGTAAAATCTCTCAAACGGGTATCCATAGTACTAGCAGGTTTGTTCTCTCAAGGAACAACTTCTCTGTTAGCTTGTGCCGTGATGGCTTGAGCTTGGGTGGTGATGTCTTGGGCCATTTGGAACAGGGATTCCCTCACCTCACCATCCGTCATAGCTGGAGGATTAACCGGAACATGATCATTTGCAGCAGCTTGCACTTGAGAAGGAACTTGATTGCTTTGGGGAGTATCTCCCGCATTCGCAATCTTTTCTGCTACTTTTCTCGCGGTTGTCTTTCTTGTGTTCATCGCCTATAATCACAAGAAAGATATTAGATGCTAAAAGACGCATATTGTCAAAACTCTAAAGGCAAGACATAGGATTACCAAGAAAAAAGAAGTTTCCTAATCATCACATAGCCCCTCGTCCATAATTATGGCGTGCTTCACAACGATGAACAAGACACTAGGTAATGTGGTTTAGTGAGACATTGATCCTAAAGATATTTAACCTCATGCTCTGATACAAATCTTATCACACCCAAAGAGCATACCCCAGATGAGACCAGCGTCGGCGTCCTCTTAGAGTACTGAGATAAGCCCTTAGCATTCCTCATAACATGTGATCTATAAAAATTTCGGAGAAATTTAAAACTTTTACATTCTATTTGAAGTATACTTAGACTTCATACTTAACCTTTATAACGACACACAATATTCTAAAAACTTGTCTCACATATATTAAAACCATCTAAGAGTACAAATCTTGACTTAGCCAATAAATAGTCAATATGCCATATATGCCTTAATACAAAACAATCCAAAAGAACATAAATGGAAGTAGAATATTCTTACAACTACTAAGTCTTCATAAGATTGAATATAAAATATAGCATCCCCGAACATGAGGACCTATTAGGGCTTGGAGAAAGAGTTCTAAGCTTCTTCAAATCGACCTCCTTAAACTTCCCAGAACCTACAGTTGTAGTAATATAAAGTAATGAGGTTAGTACGCTACATGTACTAAGTATGATTATATGCACATAACACTTCAGGATATGCATGAAAAAGGATCAATTATCCTATATTTAGAAAACATGCTAAGACATGTGAATGTCTTAAATGTTCATACCATAGAACATATACAAGATAAGGATTCCATAAACATAAGGCACGATCATAAGCAAAAACTTATCATCATCGAGTCATGTGAACATTTCATATTCAAAGTATAATAGAATATAACATACAAGTCACTTACCAATGATCCAGTCCCCAACCTACAAGGTCATGTGAATCACCATAACCCCACACAATCAAATAGATAAGATGATAGGAGACCATGAGTAAAGCTTTGTTTTATATAACTTGTAACATAAGTAGCCATTAATTCATATAATAATATAACCCAATAACATTTTCATCATAATGACCAACATCATATAAGAGTAACATAATGTATGATAAACATATATCTTTCATGTGATCATATTACATAAGAACAATCTTCTAGGACTTCCCTTAGAGTCAGCTTGTGCAATGTCTAGGTAGAGTCCGATACCCCTACCTATACTAAGTAGACTCTTCAAGTCACCCTAGTCAATTTCCATTTACTTGTCTTTCATTTTAGATGAGGGAACATTCGCCTTAACCGACATATACCATGTGAGATAAACATGGAATCCAGTATCATAAAACCCCACACCGACAGAAGGTCGTATACCGGCCATAGTAGAACCAAACATGACATAGCATTTTAGGTGGATCCACTAGCTAGTATCCTATGGTGGCAACAGAGTCAAGAACTAGAAGATGTATTAGAGGCTCATAGTTCCACATTACATGGCATCCTCTTTATCATGAGAGTCATTGTGAACCTACATTCCAACTAGGGAAGGTACACCTCTCATATGTAGTTCATCGGTGCTTAGCTTAAGTCCCTTTCTTGAATAACCTTTAAGTTATCTTTTATCATAAACTTATCATAGGTCATAAGAGATTAATTCCTTGTATAAACATGGTCATGAGCTCTTAGGTATTAGATGAGAATTTCCTTTCATTCTAACCCTTCGTTTGTGAGATTACCATAACATGGTCATCTTGTGTAAAACATACAAGAGAATATCATGACTTGCATTATCTTATTCTTATCATGATCTCACAATTAACATGTTCATAGACCAACATATATACATAGAAAAATCATACATAAATCAATAGCATTGTAACGTCATTTATGGGCTAACATATCCACATGGAGCAATCACGACATTGGAAGACTTACCTCTCGCTTCCATGTTCCTTATTCAAGAATTTACGTTCAACTTACAACATTCATAACCATAACATAGCAAAATACCTAATAGCACAACCAAAAAAACTCTTCAAATCATACTAAGGACCAATCCATAATGTAGGACAAGGGAAGGGGTCATTTATGAGTTCATTCAAGTCTTAGTTCCAATCTCAACATTATCATATTATCAAGTAGTGGTACAACCCATTCGAAACCATCAAATTGATAATAAACATGCTTCACATAAAAATCTATCATTACAAGTCAAACACTCAACAATACATGCATATTGAACCATGGAAAACAATTTCTTTTTATCGAGAATCATAAATCTAGAGTTAGAAATAAAATCCACTTTTAGAGTAAAAACCCTACATTGAATGTCTTTAAAACTTATCTTTGAAAGGAAATCTTGAGGAAAGGAATCCCAAGAGTGAAAAACCCATACCTTATAGACGAAGAATCCACAGAAATTTGAATGAGAACCTTGAAGTCTTCGTCTTCTTCCATAAGCTATTCTTGTTCATCAATGGGGTTTGGAAAAGCGAGCATTCTTGAGAGAGTTGAGAGAAAACTAGTTTGATATAATTTGGAACGTGTAAAAGTGTTCTGAAATAACTAATATCTATATATAGTCGTCCTATGAATTATCCAAAAGACCGTCCACTTAAATGGATCTTTTTATGAAGTTAAGTTACCAAATATATGACTTTAACGATTCTAGGAAATGTCTGCGCGTCGCGGGGCTAAATCCCATCATTTTTTTGAAATTTTTGGTGGAGGCAGTGAGGTGCGTGTCAGCCTCGCATTGTCATAGGTAAATTTAGCAGAAAATTTAAAACTTTCATAACACATCATATGCTAGAAAATCACTTCCAATATATATATATATATATATATATATATATATAATATCATAAAACATAGTTAGACTCTAACTCTCTTTGACATATTAGACTTAAAATTATTAGAGTACATTAGGGATACGACCCTTACAACATAAATCATAAGTAAACTTATTACACAACTTTACTGTAGAGTAAGAGTTAGGAAATCCTTGGACTTAAGGATTTCTTTCATTGAGCTTGGGAATCACATATAAAGTTCCTCACCATTAAACATATCCTTTAAGCATCCATAACCTAAACTTTGTTTAAAAAGGTAGAGATGAATGGAGTTAGTACAAGAATTTACTAAGTATGACAACCATGCAAAAACAAGCATTAAAAAGGGACATTTTACTTGAAACCATGCAATATACCTTTTTGTGAAATGTTCATAAAATTTGATGTATTGAGCATCAGACAACTTATATACTTCATTTAGGCATATACCATAGTTTGAATATCACATAAAATCACACATAGCATTTAAGTCACAATTTGCATCATTTTACAGTAAGCACCCTTTCCTTTACAGTAAGTACATTCATTTTACAGTAAACATAATTCCACCTTACAGTGAATCCTTTTATTTTTAATTCCTTATTCCTCCAAGTGGTTCCTCTAGTTATACTTGGTGCAATGCATCACCTTAAGGTCAAAATGAAGTCTTATATACAACCTACATAAGCCAAAACATACCATCATAGAAGTATAGCACACCACAAGTCACATTTTAAAGTCCATAAGGACATTACAGTGAACTCTAGTTATTATGCACATATACCAACTTCAAATGACATAGAACATTATAAGACCTTACTCACAATCCCAAACTAAGTCCACTAGTGCAAGGTACATGTGAATCCCCATAACCTCACACATACTTAGTAAACGTATCATGAAACCACAAGCCTTAACATTCACTTCATTCATTAACATGACACACATAGACAAATTCACTCATGCCAAGAAATACCTTCATCATATAGATTAAGACCAACATTATGCACACAAGAATAAGACCACATCATATAGGCTAATACCATGAATTCATCACAATAAGTAGACAATACTACAATGACATGCATAAGGAACATAAACAAAGTCATACACCTTAGAACACCTTCCTAGAACTTCCTAAAGAGCTACTTGTGCAATGTATAGGTAAGTTCATTACTCTCACCAATCATAAGCAACTTCCCTTAGGTCATCCTAGTTATGGTCTTAGTAATTTACTTCCATTGTCAATTTTACTTTAGGGAAACTATAGCCTTAACCTACACTAAGACCATGGGTACTAAACATGGAATTCGGTGTTGTAGAGTCTTACACCAATGGAAGGTGGTCTAACCTAGCAAATGTAGAACATTAACACATGCTAGCATAGTAAGTTACATAACTTGCTAGATCCTATGACGCAAGCATAGCTATATATATATATATATATATATATATATATATATATATATATATATATATATATATAAACCCTCTACATGATCAGTAGCATTGAAGCCTCATCTCATGAGAATCCATAGTGTGAGTATCTCTCATAGGGAGTCAACGCCTAATGTGGAACAAATGGTAAATCTTCCTTTAAGGAAAGCCAACACCCGTCATTGTCAAGTTCACTCGGTCCTAAGCTAAGTTCCCTTTATTGAAAGCCTTTATTAACATTACTTTATAAAACATAGTCTTTTAGAGATAAACTCCTCATATGCTTAGCTCATTGGTCATAGATGAGAAGTTTCATTTCATCAACCTATATCATGTTAGAAGCCCTTTCAAATGGACATAGGAAATGTAAAGCACCATCTAGTTTAGGGTACTCTTGGGAACATATTACAAGCGCTAGATTGGCATACATGTCTGTATACATATATGTGAGCAATCTTTCACATAACACATTAACACCACACATTTTCATACATCAATGCATAAGTATATAGGTGTAACTATATGAGCAATCCTTACATATAAACACTTTAAGACATTATACACATTCATAAAATAACCATGCATTCATACTCATGTACATAGAAAACCAAACCTAGGAACTATCCTATCAAGGCACACAAGTGCAATGCATAGACAAGGTCCAATAGCCTTTCCCATACTAGAAAACCTATCAAATCATCCTCGTTACGGGAATACATAACATGTTTCATATACATATTTTAACATCCCGAAAATAACTTAGGTGAAGATAGATCCTAACATGGTTTTAATGATGGTCTAAGGTCCTCAATTGGTCCATAATGTGGTATTGAGGAAGTATCTAAGTTTTTTGGTGCATTGGAAGTCAAACGTCAAGGGACGACTAAGACGTTCGATGACTAAGTCACCTATGTGCCTCCTATGTTTTTATATGTATTTATTGGGATTCATGAGGTTGTGAGGTCCTTAAATGAGTTATTATGGTGTATATAGGCAGTCTGTCATGTTTCGTGAAGTTTGGAGGTGAAACTCCCAAGAACGTCCATGACGTTCGAAAGGTTTGCCTTGAAATGACCTTATTCATTTTGAATGAAATTCATGTGAGAGGTTGTAAACTCGTATACGAGCATGTTTGGATTTGAAAGGTTTGGGAAAACATCCCCAAGCACCATCCAAGATTCCTTGAGGAAGTACCCTTTCATTGAGCCAAAGCTGCCCAAGAAAGCCCAACCTACGGATGGCAATCGACGCCTAGTGGGTAAGTCGACGCCCCGTAGGTAAGGGGCCGATTGTGGACAATTAGGCGTGGGAGAGGTGTAACACTCTGAAACGTCAATACCTAATCTAGAGCCTAACATGAATGTATAAGGGTTAAATACTGTTTTAAGATCTTAAATTATGTATATAAGTCATCCAAAAGGTTTTAGAGCCATAACGTCAAAGAACGTCCATGACGTCCAGAAACTAGCTTAATTAAACTAGTTGATGTTGCCATGTTTGGGGATGGTTTCGGAGGATCAAATGATGTCCAAAATCTTAAATACTTTGTTTAGGTAGGGTGTAATATAGAGGATCTAAACATCCAATAACGACGCCCCAAGGACCACCAAAAGGGTCGAGGAAGAGGACCCAAACATGGGTGGGCAGGCTGCCAAAGCAGCCTGCGAAGTGTCAATAATCAGTGGGCTACTGCGCGAGGCCCAGCCCACATGGACCGTACTGATCCAAATTTAATTTTTGGGAAAAAAGTGTGTGTTAGCCCCGCGACGCAGAGCCACTTCCAGATCCGGTAAAATCGTATTTTTGACATTTTGACTTCACTAAGAGACCATTTTAAGTGAGGGATGTTTTGGGTAATATAGGGGGGTGATTATATATAGTATAAGGGTAATTTTAAGTTATTTTTCACTCATCCAAACCCAATTAACAAAACAAAACCTAAAAGCTCTCACGTCTCTCTACTTTCTCTCTCCCCAATTCTTCCATTGAAGGAAGAAATCTTGAAGAAGAAGGTCAATTTGTCTAGGATTTCACTTCAATTTCGTGGATTTATATTCATTAAGGTATGGGTTCTTCACTCTTGGGATTCCTTTCCCCAAGAGGTCCTCTCAAAGTAGATTTTCAAATTACCCAATTCCAGAGGTTTTCCAATTCTAATGGGTTTTCTTCTAAACTTCAAATTGATGATGAATTGTGATTTCCTATGATTAATTGAGTATAGATTGTTGATTAATTGATGTTAATTGATGCAATTTTATGTTGATCATGTTCCTTTCTCCAATTCCCCAAATCTTGGATCTTGGTCATGAATTGATGGGAATTGAATTATGAATTGCTTATTAGACTTGTTTTATCTATTCTAATTCATCTATGGATTGACTAGGGTAATGTATTGTTGGGATTTGGATCAAATTCATGATGAACCCTAATTCCCCTAATCCCTAGGTTATGAATTCATGTTAATTGGGATAGTGATGATGCAATTGACCTAGTTCTTGTATTAATTACTATTGATTGAGATTACTACACCTATTATTGAATGAAATTGGTTGGTTGATGGTAAGACCATGATGATGGGCTTTTGAAGGAGATTTGGTAAGTCTTCGTGATCCTAACATTTACTTAAAGTATTATGGCTTGTGATAGGTGATGTCGTTCAATTGAAGTATACCTTGTGATTAGCCTACATGGGTGTTGGTATGATGTTGAATTGAAATATCATGACTATGTGATAGTGAGATTATGATTAAGATGAAATTATATAAGGTTGGTGATGACTTTCCTATGTTTCTTATTATGACACGATGATTATGATATGATAATCTCACATATGAGGGTTTCCATGAAAGGATATTCTCATCCAATACCTATTGAGCTAAATGATTATGATTATACAAGGGATAGACCCTTTGACCTAAACTAAGTGATGATTAATAAAGAAAGACATTTTAAAAGGGACTTAGCTTAGCACTGAGTGAACTTGACAATGGGAAGTGTTGACTTCCTATAGAGGGAGATTCACCCTATAGTTCCATATGAGGTGTTGACTCCCCTATGAGGGACATTCACCCAATGGATTCCCATGAGAGGAAGCTCCAATTTCCAAATGGCATGTAGAGAGATTATACCTATCTCTTAGTTCTTGAACTATGTTGCCACCATAGGAAGACTAGCTAGTGCATCCACCTAGAAATCTACGTTTATGTATGGCTCTACTTTGGCCGGTAGACCATCTTCCGTCGGTGTAAGGTTTTACAACACCAGATTCCACACTTAGCTCTTGTGGTATATATCGGTTAAGGCAAATGTTCCCAAAAGTAAAATGAAATGATGTGAACTCTAGATAGGGTGACTTGAGATGTTAGCTTAGTCTAGGTAGGGGTATGGGACTCTACCTAGGCATTGCACTAGTTGGCTTTGAGGGAAGTCCTAGAAGGATGTTCTTATGATATAATTATCTTACAAAGTAAATGTTATGATTATGTTAACTTTACATGTGATGAGCCGATATGATGTTTGTTTCATTGATGAATGTGATATTGGTCTATATTGCTAAATATGATGATGGTTATTATGTATTCTATGTTATGTTAGGTTAGGCATTGTTTGTGATTCTTTGTTTGGTTTACTTGATTGAGTAAGGTTATGGGGCTTTGCTTGGTCATTGCACTTGTAGGATAAATGGTGGGTTATGAGTAAGGGTCTTGCTTATATTATGATGTTATGAACTCTTGTATATGTTGACTTGACTATTTCTTGTTGATGTTGGTCTTGTGTCGTACATGGGTTTGACTTATTGATTATGTGACTAGAATGTCCTCTTTAGCATGATTTAACTTGTTTTGTGTGCATATACCCATACTTAGTACAAGTCTGTACTAACCCATGTTTGATGTTTACTACAAATGTAGGATCCGGCTGTTGATATTTGAGAAGGCTCGAAAACTACTTGGATTCTTATCTTCCAAGTTCGGTAGGTCCTCACATTCGGATGACAATGCAATTATCTACCTATTGGATGTTGTTTAGTTTCAAATACACTTTGTTCATTCTCTTTCATTTGGTACCATACTTGTAAAGCCTATATGTGGCTATAATTATTGATGTAACGGCTATGCCAAATTGTGATACTCTTATCTAGATGGTTTAATATGAGACAATGTTATAGAAATCTTATGAGACTATCTTATACTATGTATGTGCAATAAAAGTAGAAGGCTATATAATCTTCTTATACGAAGGGTCAATGTATACTTGATAAACATATACATTATGTGTATAGATGTCTATGTAAACCTCAATGTAGAAGTAATCAAAAAAAGTTTTAAATTTTCTGCATTATAACCGATGAATGTAATGTTGTAAGCTAAGAGGCTAGTCTTAGTCCTCTTCGAGGACGACGACGTCGCTTACGTCTAAGGGGTGCTCCCCGGATGTGATAAACTTGGTAATCATAGCATGAGGTTGAATACCTTTAGGATTGATGTCTCATTAAACCACGTCTGCGTAGATTCTTATTTATAATTGTGCAGCACGCCACACTTATGAATAAGACACTATGTGATGCTTAGGAAATTATCATCTTCTTGTAATCATATGTCGTGCTTCTAGAGTCTACTTTATATATGCTTTCACCTAAACCTTGTATGGTGGTTATAGGTATGAATACTCAAAGAGCAATCGCTACAAGGGACGAGGAAGGCATTGCTAATGCGGGAGCACAAGACAACAAAGTGCCTCCACTTGAAGAAGTTGTCATTGAAGATCAAGTTCCGGTTGCTCCTCCTCCCATGGCGGATGGGGATATAAGGGCATCTTTTCTAAAAATGGTCCAAGCCATTACTACCCAAGCACAAGCCATCACTACTCAAGAACAATCTATGATGGCCCAAGCTAATTGGGAGGTGGTACCCCGAGGAAACCAACAACTTAGCACCATGGCCTCCCGTTTGAGGGATTTCACTAGGATGAATACTCCTTCTTTCTATGGGTCCAAAGTTGAGGAAGACCCCCAATAGTTCATAGATGAAATTTACAAGATTATCTATGCCATGGGGTTGACTACTAGTGATAAGTCCATGTTAGCCACTTACCAACTCAAAGATGTGGCCCAAACTTGGTACGTCCAATGGAGAGACAATAGGCCTCCAAGGGATGGTCCGGTGACATGGGAGACTTTCAAGAAGGCTTTTCTTGATCGTTTCTTTCCTAGAAAGAAGAGGGAAGCCAAAGTGGAAGAATTCATCAACCTTCGTCAAGGAAGTATGAATCTACTTGACTACTCTTTGAAATTCACTAAATTGTCAAGATATGCTCCTTCTTTGGTTTCCGACCCTATGGATGAAATGAGCCGCTTTGTGACAGAGTGTCGGATGACTTGAAAGAAGAATGTCGTTTGGCTATGCTACATGATATTATGAACATTTCTCGTCTCATGGTTCATGCACAACAAGTTGAAGAGACTAGGGTGAAGAGGAAGAGTAGAGATGCCAATAGAACGAGGACTTTTGATGGTGGTTCTTCAAAGGGTAGACTTGATATCCACGACAAGCCTAAGTTCAAGAAGAGGTTCTCCAATGAAGTACCTTCTAAGTTCCCTAAGGCTCGTGAGGATAAGGTTACTAAATCTAAGTCCAAAAAGTGAAAGAGTTGAAACTCACCTAATGAGAAGCCTACTTGTACAAAGTGTGGGAAAGGTCACTTTGGTGAATGATTAATTGGAACGGGAAATTGTTTTAGTTGTGGAAAATGGGGTCACAAGGTGAGAGATTGCCCTAATTTGAAGGGGCAATAGAAGGGGAATGAACAAGCAAGTGGTTCAAATGAAGATGCTTCGAAGAAGAATCGCTTCTATGCTCTTCGCTCTAGGGGTGAACAAGAGACTTCTCCCGATGTGGTGACCGATATGTTGAAAGTCTTTTCTATTGATGTATATGCTTTACATGATCCAGGTGCTACTTTTTCATTTGTTACTCCTCTAGTAGCTAAGAAGTTTGACATTTTACCCAATATCTTGAATGAACCTTTTATGGTGACTACCCCGGTGGGTGAGTCGGTTATTTCTAAGAGAGTATATAGAAATTGTCCTATAATGTTGCCCAATAGAGTTACTTATGTTGAGTTAGTGAACTCAATATGGTTGATTTTGATGTTATCTTGGGAATGTATTGGTTGCATGATTGTTTCGCCTCCATAGATTGTAGAACAAGGGTGGTGAAGTTTAACTTCCCAAATGAACCCGTTTTAGAGTTGAAGGGGGGGAATTCTATTCCTAGAGGTCGTATCATTTCTTTTTTGAAAGCTTGTAAGATGATCTCTAAAGGGTGTTTATACCATATTGTAAGATTCAAAGATTTAGACTCCAAGATTCCTCCCATTGAGTCGCTCCCCGTAGTGAGAGAATTTCCGGAGGTCTTTACTAATAATCTTCCCGGTATTCCTCCCGAATGGGAAATTGATTTTGGTATTGACCTGCGATCGGATACAAATCCCATTCCAATTCCTCCTTATCAGACGGCTCCGACCGAATTGAAAGAGTTGAAGGCTCAACTGAAAGATTTACTAGACAGGGTCTTTATTCGGCCTAGTATTTCTCCATGGGGTGCTCCGGTTTTGTTTGTGAAGAAAAAGGATGTGTCCCTTAGAATGTGTATCAATTACCGTCAACTCAATAAAGTCACAATCAAGAACAATTATATTTTCCCTCAGATTGATGATTTATTTGATCAACTACAAGGTGCAATTTACTTCTCCAAGATTGACTTGAGATCGGGATATCACTACCTTAGGGTGAGAGGTGAAGATATTCCCAAGACGGCATTTCGAACTAGATCTGGGCACTATGAGTTCTTAGTTATGTCCTTTGGTCTCACTAATACTCCGACGGAGTTTATGGACCTAATGAATAGGGTGTTTTGATATTACCTAGATTAATTTGTCATTGTGTTCATTGACGACATCTTTGTATATTCGAAGAATGAGGGTGAACACATGGATCATTTGAGAGTGGTGTTGCAAGTACTTAAAGAACATCAATTATTTGCCAAGTATAACAAATGTGAGTTTTGGTTGAGGTCGGTAGCGTTTCATGGTCATATTATCTGTAGTGAAGTTGTGGAGGTTGATCCAAAAAAGACTGAAGCGGTGAGAAATTGGCCTAGACCTTTGGTCCAACGGATATTAGGAGTTTCTTAGGCCTAGCCGGATGTTATAGAAGGTTTGTCGACGGGTTTGCATCCATTGCTTCCCCCTTGACAACCTTGACCCAAAAGAATGTTAAATTTGAGTGGTCGGAGACGTGTGAAATGAGCTTTCAAATGTTGAAGGATAGGCTTACTTACGCTCTGGTATTGACTCTACCGGAGGGTACTAAGGGTTTTGTGGTCTATTGTGATGCATCCCGAGTCGGGTTGGGGTGTGTTCTTATGCAACATGAAAAAGTTATAGCCTATGCTTCTAGGCAACTCAAAGTTCATGAGAAGAATTATCCGACTCGTGACATTGAGTTAACGGCCGTGATATTTGCCTTGAAAATATGGAGGCATTATCTTTACATGGTTCATGTTGACGTGTATACGGACCATAAAAGTCTCCAATATGTATTCACTCAAAATGAGTTAAATCTCCGGCAACTTAGATGCTTAGAGTATTTGAAAGACTATGATATGAGTGTTCTCTAGCGGATGCTCATAGTAGATTGTCCATGGGAAGTGTGTCTCATGTGGAAGAATTTAAGAGAAACCTAGTAAAAGATGTTCATAGGTTGGCTCGTTTAGGGGTTCGAATTGAAAGTTCTCCAAATGGTTGTATGGTGGTACATCATAACTCCGAATCATCTTTGGTTGTTGAGGTGAAGTCTAAGCAACACCTTGATCCATTGTTGATGGAGTTGAAATAATTGGTTTTTTGTAAGATGAATGAGTCATTCTCCCAAGGGGGGCGGGGATGGTTCTCTTAGGTACCAAGGGAGATTGTGTGTGCCTAGTGTGGATTATTTGAGGTATAGGATCCTTGAGGAAGCTCATGGAGCCCTTTACTCTATTCATCCAGGTTCTAAAAAGATGTACCATGACCTTATAGAAGCGTTTTGGTGGGATGGCCTAAAAAGGGATATTGCGGAGTTTGTTGGAAAGAGTCACAATTGTCAACGGGTGAATGTAACAACCCTAAAAATATATATGATAAGTAATGCTTAATGTGTCTAGAATGACTATGATTAGACCGAGTTCACACAGATTGATGCCCGTAGAACCAGACCTCTGAACCCTTGCTACAGCCAAGCCAACTAACTTGGGGAGTTATTTGAGCTAGGAAAGGTTGGGTCCAGCTATGTAGGGCTCTCGAATACGAAGATTTACTCGAATGAGTCTTTACCGGACTTAAAAAGGGAAAATCTTAGGTTTGGAGGGTATAGGGGTAAAATGGTCTTTTACCAGGCTAAGGGTAGTATCGTAATTACCCTAAATATGTAATTAATTATTTAATTAATAAGATGGAGGGGTATTTTGGGGAGAGAGGACCGAAAAATTGGCTTCTTGAGGGAAGTCTTGCTCCACCCGGGTTCGAACCTAGGTGGAAGCAATGATTTAAATTGTTTTTATTCAAATTGGTAAATTAATTTAGTTAATTAATAATTATTAGCTGATTTAAGAAAAAGAAAAATCAGATTTTTAATTAAATTAATAAAGAGTCCTAGTTTGACTAAGTCCTTACGTAAGCCTAAACTACTTTCACGTTTCACTCTCTCACGTCTATCTCACTTCACGATCATTCTCTCTTCTCTCTCACGTTCTCTCTGCCTAAAAAACTACAAGAACAGAAAATTGACTAAAGTTCTTCACACTTGAAGAAATCACAACGAAAATTATAAACAAACAAATAATCTAACACGTTAGGCAAAGAGAGGGTTTGTCCATCGAATTGGTGTTGAAGTTCTCGGTGTTGGACGTGAGTTTGGAGGAGAAACTTTGGGCAGCAGGTCCAGGTATGCTACTTCCCTTGTATCTAACAGCATGGATGAGATGAGTACTGAATTTTGTTAAATTATCCAGGTATGCTACTTCCCTTGTATGTAACAGCAGGGATGAGATGAGCAGGTTCCTCACAGGAATACCAGAGATCTGGAGGAGGAGTGTCGGTCTGCGATGCTCCACGATAACATGGACCTCTACAGGTTGATGGTGCATGTCCAGCATGTGGAGGACAGCCGGAAGAAGAGGGGTGTCCGTGATGCTAGGAGGCCTAAGCCTCATAATCAGGCATGTCCTAGCAATGGAGGCAACAGGAACAACTTTGGTGTCCGTGAGCAGCCCAGATTTAAAAAGGGGCATCAGAGTTCAGGGAACTATAACTTTCACAGGAGTACAACACCTAGAGGAGGCAGACCCGAGTCCAAGAAGGGCAATGGAGGTGAGATGTAGCGTCCCAAAAAGGACTGTGCTAAGTGTGGCCGTGCTCACAGTGGAGATTGCAGAGAGCGCACTAATGCCTGCTTCGGTTGCGGTAAGAGCGGGCATATGGTTAAGGACTGCCCACAGAACAGGGGTAAGGCTGGAGGTAATTCTCAGCCTAGGCCTAATCCACAGGGTGCAGCAGCAGCCGATCCTCCTAAGAGGAACAGATTCTATGCCCTGAAGGGCAGGGAGGAGTAGAAGAAATCCGCTGATGTGGTCACAAGTATGCTGCAAGTATTCTCAACTTCTGTTTATGCTTTACTTGATCCAGGGTCTACGCTTTCCTTTGTAACTCCTTTGCTTGCTCTCACTTTTGAGATGTTTCCTGAAGTTTTGCATGATCCTATAGTGGTTAGTACACCCTTAGGTGAAAATGTAAGAGCTGATAGAGTGTACAAGGATTGACCAATAGTTGTATGTGGTAGGACTATGTGTGCAGACTTGGTTGAGTTACCTATGAACAATTTTGACATCATTCTTGGCATGGAATGGCTTCATAGTTGTTACGCTTTTATGGATTGCCGTAGTAGGGTTGTGAGATTTTGTTTCCCTAATGAGGTAGAGCTGGTCTGGGAGGGGTACAACTCGAGTCGTCCTAATCCCTTGATTTCTAATCTTAAGGCCAATAAAATGATGTCCAAGGGGTTATTGTGTCATCTTGTGAGTGTTAGTGATTTAGATCATGACATTCCTTCCATAGATTCAGTGCCTGTAGTGAATGAGTTCCAAGATGTATTTCCTGATGATTTGCCTGGAGTCCCTCCCCCTCGAGAGATTGACTTTGGTATCGACTTAGAACACGATACTAAACCAATTTTAATTCCTCCTTACAGAATGGCTCCAGCTGAACTCAAAGAGTTGAAGCTGCAGTTAAAAGATCTCACTGATAAGGGTTTCATTCAGCCGAGCATATCCCCTTGGGGCGCTCCAGTATTGTTTGTGAAAAAGAAAGAAGGAACCCTTAGAATGTGTATCGATTATCGACAGCTCAACAAAGTCACTATAAAGAATAAGTATCCACTTCCCAAATTGATGACTTGTTCGATCAGCTCCAAGGGTCTAGTTTCTTCTCTAAGATTGACTTCGTTCAGGGTACCATCAGCTTAGGGTTAGGGATGGAGATATCCCAAAGACAGCCTTTCGTACCCGTTATGGTCATTATGAGTTCTTAGTCATGTAATTTGGTCTCACTAATGCACCAGCTGCATTTATGGACCTCATGAACCGAGTCTTCCGTGAGTACCTTGATTCTTTCATCATAGTATTTATTGATGACATCCTCATCTATTCTAGGACCAAGAAGAGCATGAACAACATTTGAGACTAACCTTGCAGTTACTTAACAACATCAGCTGTATGACAAATTCAGCAAGTGTGAATTCTGGCTTAGATCAGTGACCTTCCTGGGTCATGTTGTGTCCGATCAGGGTGTGGAGGTGGACCGCAGGAAGACTGAGGCTGTAAAGAACTGGCCAAAACCTCTTACTCCCACCGATATCCGTAGCTTTCTGGGATTGGCTGGTTACTACCGCAGGTTCGTGGAGGGTTTTTCTTCCATTGCTGCCCCACTGACAGCTTTGACTAAGAAGAAGTCCAAGTTCGAGTGGACGGAGACTTGTGAGAAGAGTTTCCAGGAGCTCAAAGACAGACTCACTTCAGCCCCGGTGCTTACTTTGCCTAAGTGTGGTGAGAATTACACTATTTATTGTGATGCATCTAGGGTTGGATTGGGTTGTGTTCTTATGCAGGTTGGTAAGGTGATAGCTTAGGCGTACAGAAAGCTCAAGGTTCATGAGAAGAATTATCCCACGCATGACCTGGAGTTGGCAGCTATGGTTTTTGCACTGAAGCTGTGGAGGCACTACCTATATGGAGTGCATGTGAATGTGTTCACAGACCACAAGAGTCTCCAGTACGTGTTCACACTGAGAGAGTTGAATCTACGTTAGCGGAGATGGTTGGAGCTGTTGAAGGACTATGATATGAATGTCCACTACCATCCAGGTAAGGCTAATGTTGTAGCTGATGCTTTGAGCAGGATGAGCATGGAAGTACAGCCCACGTTGAGGATGAGAAGAAGGAGTTGGTGAAAGATGTACACAGACTGGCCAGACTGGGTGTGCGGTTGGTTGACTCTACTAGTGGGGGTATTTCAGTTTATCCTAGTTCTGAATCATCCTTGGTAGTTGAAGTCAAGCAGGGTCAGCATCTTGATCCTGTGTTGATGTAGCTGAAGGACTCAGTGTTGATAAAAATGAATAAGTCTTTTGCTTTGGGAGGTGACAACCTACTTAGGTACCAAGACAGGCTGTGTGTACCAGATATGGATGATTTGCGGACCAGGATTATTGCAGAGGCCCATGGTTCCAGATATTCCATACATCCAGGTTCCACCAAGATGTATCATGATCTTAAGAAGATTTATTGGTGGGATGGCATGAAGAAGGACATTGCAGAATATGTGGCCAAGTGTCCTAATTGTCAGCAGGTTAAGACAGAACATCTTAAGCCTGGCGGTCTTACTCAGATTATTGAGGTTCCGACTTGGAAGTGGGAGGCCATTAATATGGACTTCATGGTTGGTCTTCCGAGGACTAGGAGACATCATGACTCCATATGGGTTATTGTGGACATGATGACTAAGTCTGCCCACTTTATCCCTGTGAAGTCTACTTACAGAGCCGAGGATTATGCGAGACTCTACATTGATGAGATTGTTAGATGGCATGGGATTTATTTGTCTATCATTTCAGATAGAGGAACTCAGTTCACTTAACATTTCTGGAGATCCTTCTAGAATAGCTTAGGCACGCAGGTAAAGCTTAGTATTGCCTTTCATCCTTAGACTGATGGGCAGGCAGAGCGCACCATTCAGACATTGGAGGACGTGTTGACGGCGTGTGTGATTGATTTCAGGGGTAGCTGGGATGACCATCTGACTTTGATAGAGTTCTCGTATAATAATAGCTATCACTCCAGCGTTGGGATGGCACCGTTTGAGGCACTGTATGGTAGGAGGTGTAGATCTCTAGTTGGGTGGTTCGAGGTTGGAGAGACATCCATTTTGGGTCCAGATATCATTCATGAGGCCTTAGAGAAGGTCAGGGTGATTAGGGACAGGTTGGCTACTACTTACAGTCGGCAGAAGTCATATGCATATAACATAAAACGGCCCTTAGAGTTTGATGTTGGTGACCAGGTCTATTTGAAGATATCACCTATGAAGGGGGTGATGAGATTTGGCAGGAAGGGTAAGTTGAGTCCGAGGTATGTTGGGCCTTATGAGATCCTACAGCGTGTGGGTGAGGTGGACTATGAGTTGGCATTGCCTGCGGAGCTAGCTTCTGTCCATCCAGTCTTTCATGTATCCATGTTAAAGAAGTGCCTAGGTGATCCAGCATCGATTCTACCTGTGGAAGGTTTGGGGGTTGATGAAGACTTGTCCTATGAGGAGGTGCCTGTTGAGATCTTAGACAGATAAGTCAAGCGGCTTAGAAACAAGGAGATTGCCACAGTGAAAGTATTGTGGAGGAATCATCTTGTTGAGGGTGCTACGTGGGAGACCGAGGATGATATGAGATCCCGCTACCCTTATTTTTTCAGCTCTTGAGGTTAGACTTCCTACTCTTCAGTCGAAGTTTCCTTATCTCTCCATTCTTTATTGCTATTGCTTGACTGTGCATAGTGATTATGTTATGTTATGACTGGCATTGTGCTAGATAGTTAGTAGTGTCATTCGGGGACGAATGTTCCTAAGGGGGGGGGGGATAATGTAACAACCCTAAAAATGGATATGATAAGTAATGCTTAATGTGTCTAGAATGCCTACGATTAGACCGAGTTCACACGGATTGATGCGCGTAGAACCAAACCTCTGAACCTTTGCTACAGCCAAGACAACTAACTTGGGGAGTTATTTGAGCTAGGAAAGGTTGGGTCCATCCATGTAGGGCTCTCAAATACGAAGATTTACTTGAATGAGTCTTTACCAGAATTAGAAAGGGAAAATCTTAGGTTTGGAAGGTCTTGGGGTAAAATGGTATTTTACCAGGATAAGGGTAGTATCGTAATTATCCTAAATATGTAATTAATTATTTAATTAATAAGGTGGAGGGGTATTTTGGGGAGAGAGGGCCGAAAAATTGGCTTCTTGAATGAAGTCTTGCTCCACCCGGGTTCGAACCTAGGTGGAAGCAATTATTTAAATTGGTAAATTAATTTTGTTAATTAATAATTATTAGCTGATTTAAGAAAAAGGAAAATTGGATTTTTAATTAAATTAATAAAGAGTCCTAGTTTGACTAAGTCCTTACCTAAGCCTAAACTACTTTCACGTTTCACTGTCTCACGTCTATCTCACTTCACGATCATTCTCTCTTCTCTCTCATGTTCTCTCTGCCTAAACAACTACAAGAACAGAAAATTGACTAAAGTTCTTCACACTTGAAGAACTCACAACGAAAATTATAATCAAACAACTAATCAAACACGTTAGGCAAAGAGAGGGTTTGTCCGTCGAATGGATGTTGAGGTTCTCGGTGTTGGACGTGAGTTTGGAGGAGAAACTTTGGGCAGCAGGTCAAGTTTTAAATGTCAAAAAGGTATGGGTTTTCTTACTCTTGGTCCCTTTCCCAAGAGACCCTTAAGATTCAGTCAATTCTAATCCGAAAACTAGGATTGTTCCCCGTTGCATGTCCTTGTCACTAGCTCCCATTGATTCGTAGGTTGGGTATGTTTGCTAGTAGATATTAGGCATGTAATGTGTTTTCGTGATGAATATATTCATGAATGTGTGTTTGTAATCGTATGAATGACAACCTATGTTTTCCGAAAATATGTGTATGTGTGTGCAATGTTAGCCGTGACTTGTTACTCTCGGGTTTAAGGCTCAAAAATGTAATGTTATGGTTGTATTCTTATGTGCACAAACTTGTGTAAATCGTGATGTTCATAGGAAGTGTAATATCGCGGATTTGAGGGATAAACTCTTGGCTAAATGAATCCATGAAAAATGCACCTAAAGAAGTTCTAAATGAACTATGAAATTTCCCTAAGAAGTAACGTGTAACTTGATGAAAAAGATGCTGAAAAAACTACAAAATTTCCAGCTACAAGTTGATGAATTTCGGTCAAGTTGAAGTAGTTCAAAATGCTGTGAAAATTGAACTAAAACAAGTGAGGTCATGGAGGATCGAACCCATGACCTCACTATGTTAAAAATCATGAAAATAAGTAAGTTAAAATAATGTAGTGAGGGGGATTCGAACCGTGATCTTGGGTGGAAAATGAAATTATTAAAATAAGAAATGAGAGGAGTGGGATTCGAACCCACAACCTCTCAGTCAGACTTATGGAAATTAAAAGAAAATAAATGTTGAGGCATGTGGGAATCAAACCCACGACCTCTAGACTGATTAAGGGAATTAAAGAGAATAATAAAGTGAGGCTGTAGGGATTCGATCCCACACCCTCATGGTCAACTCGGAAAAAGTCAAGGAAAAAAAATTAAAATAAAAGGGACTGTGGGTGTTCGATCCCACAGCCCCTCGGCCAAGAAAGAGAGAGTTTAAAGAAGAGAAATTAAAAGAAAATGAAGGTGTTGGGGCTCGATCTTGGGTTCCCAAGCCGTATGGATCAAACCCAAAAAAAAAAAGTAAGTGTTGTCCAAGGGATTCGAAATCGGGTTCCCTTGCCTAAATTTGTATAGATACATAAGTCATACATGAATAAATGTTCACAAATAATGTTTCCTACATAGATCGAAATTGAGATCTTGGCATACTTTTAAGATGCATAAGTCTTGTACCACAAAATCTTTGTAAGATATGAATCACTTAAACGAACTATGAATGAAGCCTCATGGCTTGTATGTATAGACCCATAAGTCTAGCATACATTTAGAAGTAAGTGAACCTAAGATGTATGTAATGAAATGATGAGATGAACAATGAATGATAAGACCCTAGAAGGGTTAAGAAAGAGTGTGAAACACACTAAATGGCCAAGTGCATTGGCATATGATGAAATGAACATTCACGTAAAATGGGGTGAGTAATTATGAAGAGCAAATGTGCTAATGTTAATGAACGTGGTGACAACATGATAAGAGGCTAATGTGAAAGATGAGAGCAATCTCAAATGAGCCTAAGTAAATGTTACCAAAACGTACTCACCTATGAGAGTGTAAAGTTAATAAAGAGATCAGTCTCTGTGAACACTCTAATGAAAGTATTGAGAATAATGTATACTTAATACTAATGATGAGATGTGCAATCATCTATTGAGCTATGATGTCCTCATACTAGAAGCCAGCTTCCATGACGTATCAGTTGAATGTAATGGAACTTTATACTGAGCACCGATAGGCTAGCTATGAGCGGTGATGCCTTCTTTCGGTAAGGGCGAAGGTTCACGTAACTCTCATGAGATGAGACTGTCCGGCATGCCGGGTATGGTTCTCCTTATATCTCCTAGTCTTCGAACCTATACTGCCAATATAGGTATCTGGCGGGGTTCTATTCCCATGTACGCTAGTATGTTTTGGGTCACTTTGGCCGGTGATTCCACCTCTTTTCGGTGTGGGGGAGACAACGGATTTCATGATGATCACATGATCTGTGTGTTTACACTTGCTTATGAATGAACGAAATGAAGTACGTACAAATGAATGAAGCAAACTCTGTGTTTTCTACAGAAGGCTCCCTAGTTGAGGTCCCATATGTTGAGCCCTCATTTTGGGAAGTCTTAATGTTATGTCCATGATTCCAAGGTCTCGTGGCATATGAACGAACGATATGAAAGATGTTATGTGCTATACGCAGTATGTTATGTGATATACGCAGTATGTTATGTGCTATATGCAATATGTTATGTGCTATGTGTAAGATGTTATGTGTTGTGTGCAATATGACACGTATGATGATGCATGTTACTCTCATGGCATGACTTTCCTAATCCAAATTTGGCAAGTCCCCTGATTTTCCTAATTCAAATTTGCAAGTCCACTGACTTTCCTAATCCCAATTTGGCAAGTCTACTGACTTGACTTTCCATAAATCATGTTGTTAGGAAAGAGCTATTATTACTCATGCATGTCCTTGGTGTGTGCTTGCATGTACCCATACTTAGTACAAGTGTGTACTAATCCCATACAACTCTATAGTTTTAGGTGCAGGCACAAGTGGACGCTAGAGCTTACAGGTTGACGTTGCAGCTATCCGGACGTGGAGCTTTCTTTAAGACTTGGTAGGCCCTCATGATTTCGAGGATGTATACCGTTAAATCTAGCTTAGATGTAGGGTTTAGATAGTGGAGCATGTTCCACTAGTGTTTCTTTCCACTTTCATTTCAGATTTTGTATTGGTGCCGTTTTGGCAAAAATACGTTTAATGCAATTATGAACTGTTTCTTTCATTTGATTATCTCTATATTAGATGGTTGATTTGTGAACGCCTATGATGTTAAGTTTAAAATGTTTCGCATGAAATAAGAAATCAAAAAGTTCTAATTTTCCGCTAAAATTAACCTAGATGAAGTAATAATGATGTATGTAGGCTTGTCTGCGACCTCTGAGAGGTCAACGACGCCGGTCTCGTCTGTAGTCTAGATTCCGGTCGTGACAGTGAAGGCCGAAAACCAAAAGCCGAGTGGTCTACTACAAGATATCCAAATTCCTACTTGAATGTGCGAAGATGTTAATATGGATTTTGTAGTGGGTTTGCCTCGAACTCAAAAGCAACATGACTCTATATGGGTGGTAGTGGATAGATTGACCAAATCCACTCACTTTATTCCCGTCAAGTCTACTTATTCGGCGGAATACTATGCAAGGATATATATTGAAAAGACAGTGAGTCTTCATCGGGTTCCTTTGTCCATTATATCGGATAGAGGTGCTCAACTTACATCCCGGTTTTGGAGGTTATTTCAAAAAGGTTTGGGTTCCCAAGTGAAGTTAAGCACCGCTTTTCACCCTCAAACGGATGGTCAAGCATTGCGGACTATTCAAACTCTTGAAGATATCTTAGAGCTTGTGTCATCGACTTCAAGGGAAGTTTGGATGAGCACTTGCCTTTGGTTGAGTTCTGATATAACAATAGCTTTCATTCATTCATCTCTATGGCTCCTTATGAAGCCTTGTATGGTAGGAGGTGTAGGTCTCTTATTGGATGGTATGAGGTTGGCTAGTCTTTGCTTATTTGTCCCGATTTCATCTATAAGACCTTGGATAAAGTTTATATCATAAGGAACCGGTTGCAAACAGACTATAGTCGGCAAAAGTCCTATGCCGATCATATGAGAAGAGACCTTAAATTTGAAGAAGGTGATAAGGTGTATTTGAAGATTTCGCCCATGAAAGGGGTGGTTAGTTTTGGCAAGAAAGGGAAGTTAAGTCCTTGTTTGTGGGTCCCTATGAAATCTTTCAAAGGGTTGGTAAGGTCGCATACGAGTTGGAACTCCCTAGTGAACTATCTTCGGTTTTCATCCGGTCTTTCATGTATCCATGCTTAAGAAGTGCATTGGAAATCCCGAGTCCATTCTCCCTATTGAAGGTCTTGGTGTGAAGGATAACCTCTCCTATGAGGAGGTTCCGGTTGAAATCCTTGATCGTCAAGTGAAGAAGTTGAGGAATAAAGATGTGGCCTCCGTAAAAGTGTTATGGAGATATCACCTAGTTGAGGGAGCAACATGGGAGGCCGAGGCCGACATGAAGTCTAGTTATCCTCATCTCTTTGCTAATTAGTGGTTCTTCTTAATAAGGAAAATAATGATTTAATTGTATTTGACATTTTTTGCAAAATAATGCATATTTATGGTAAAAGGGTTTATGCTAAAATAATTTATCAGTGAAAAAATGCTATTTTGATTGACTTACACTTAATTGTATATTTGGTATATTGTTGTCTTTATAATGTGATATTGATCATGTTGATATGTCGATAAAGCAACTTTGGCATAATTGACTCTTTAATGAAATTTTGAGCTCATGTTGTTATTGTGAGAAGAAAATTCCTCATGTTGTGACTTTGACCCTTATGAGTTAAAGTTGATGTTTTGAGTCATTGTGTAAATGACATATTGTTATGTTGATTTGAGTTGTAACTCATATTGGTGATGTATATTGCTGGTTGGGCTACTAGTCTTGAGTCTATCCTTTCCCTTTTAAAAACTTTAGTGTCATTCGGGGACGAATGTTCCTAGGGGGGGATAATGTAACACTCCAAAATGTGAAGACCTAACCTAGAGCCTAACATGACTGTCTAAGGGCTTAAATACTGTTTTAAGACCTTAAATGATGTATATAGGTCATCCAAGAAGTTTAAGAGCCAAGACGTCAAAGAACGTCCATGACGTTCGGAAACTAGCTTAATTGAACTAGTTGACGTTGCCATGTTTGGGGATGGTTTCGGAGGGTCAACTGAAGTCCAAAACTTGTAAAAATATGTTGGTTAGGTAGGGTGTAGTATAGAGGGTCTAAACATCCAATAACAATGCCCCAAGGACCACCCGAAAGGTCGAGGTGGAGGACCCCAACATGGGTTAGCAGGCTGCAAAAGCAGCCTACGAAGGGTCAAGAATCAGTTGGCTGTTGCGCGACGCGCAGCCCACATGGACCTCACTGGTCCAAATTTAATTTTTGGGAAAAAAAGTGCGTGTTGGCCCCGCGACGCGGAGTTACTTTCCAGATCCGGTAAAATCGTATTTTTAAGTGAGGGGTGTTTTGGGTAATTTAGGGGGTGATTATATATAGTCTAAGGGTCATTTTAAGTCATTTTTCACTAAACCAAACTCAATTCACAAAACAAAACCCAAAAGCTCTCACCTCTCTCTACTTTCTCTTTCACCAATTCCTCCATTGAAGAAGGAAGAAAGCTTCAAGAAGAAGGTCAATTTCTCTAGGATTTCACTTCAATTTCGTGGATTAATCTTCATTAAGGTATGGGTTCTTCACTCTTGGGATTCCTTTCCCCAAGAGGTTCTCTCAAAGTAGATTTTCAAATTACCCAATTCAATGGGGTTTTCCAATTCTAATGGGTTTTCTTCTAAACTTCAAATTGATGATGAATTATGATTTCCTATGACTAATTGAGTATAACTTGTTGATTAATTGATGTTAATTGATGCAATTTTATGTTGATCATGTTCCTTTCCCCAATTCCCCAAATCTTGGATTTTGGTCATGAATTGATGGGAATTGAATTATGAATTGATTATTAGACTTGTTTCATCTATTCTAATTCATCTATGGATTGACTAGGGTATTGTATTGTTGGGATTTGGATCAAATTCATGATTAACCCTAATTACCCTAATCTATTGGTTATGAATTGATGTTAATTGAGATAGTGATGATGCAATTGACCTATTTCTTGTATTAATTACTATTTATTGATGTTACTAAACCTATTATTGAATGAAATTGGTTGTTTGATGGTAAGACCATGATGATGGGCTTTTGGAGGAGATTTGTTAAGTCTTCATGATCCTAACCTTTACTTCAAGTATGATGGCTTGTGATTTGTGATGTAGTTCAATTGAAGTATACCTTGTGATTAGCCTACATAGGTGTTGGTATGATGTTGAATTGAAATGTCTTGACTATGTGGTTGTGAGATTATAATTAAGATGAAATGATATAAGGTTGGTGATGACTTGCCTATGTGTCTTATTATGACACGATGATGATGATATGATAATCTCACATATGAGGGTTGCCATGAAAGGATATTCTCATGCAATACCTATTGAGCTAAATAACTATGATTATACAAGGGATAGACCCTATGACCTAAACTTAGTGATGATAAATAAAGAAAGACATTTCAAAAGGGACTTAGCTAAGCACCGAGTGAACTTGACAATGGGTGGTGTTGACTTCCCATAGATGGAGATTCACCCTATAGTTCCATATGAGGTGTTGACTCCCCTATGAGGGTCATTCACCCAATGTATTCCCATGAGAGGAGGCTCCAATTGCCAAATACCATGTAGAGAGATCATACCTATCTCTTAGTTCTTGAACTATGTTGCCACCATAGGAAGACTAGCTAGTGGATCCACCTAGAAAGCTACGTTTATGTGTGTCTCTACTTTGGCTGGTAGACAACCTTCCATCGGTGTAAGGTTTTACAACACCAGATTCCACACTTAGCTCTTGTGGTCTATGTCGGTTAAGGAAAGTATTCCCGAAAGTAAAATGAAGTAATGATGTGAACTCTAGATAGGGTGGCTTGAGAGGTTGGCTTAGTCTAGGTAGGGGTATGGGACTCTACCTAGGCATTGCACTAGTTGGCTTTGAGGGAAGTCCTAGAAGGATGTTCTTATTATATAATGATCTTATAAAGTAAATGTTATGCTTATGTCGACTTTACATGTGATGATCCGATATGATGTTGGTTTCATTGATGAACATGCTATTGGTCTATATTGCTAATATGATGATGGTTATTATGTATTCTATGTTATGTTAAGTTAGGCATTGTTTGTGATTCTTTGTTTGGTTTACTTGATTGAGTAAGGTTATGGGGCTTTGCTTGGTCATTGCACTTGTAGGCTAAATGGTGGGTTATGAGTAAGGGTCTTGCTTATATTATGATGTTATGAACTCTTGTATATGTTGACTTGACTATTTCTTGTTGATGTTGGTGTTGTGTCGTACATAGGTTTGACTTATCAATTATGTGATTATTGACTTATATGGGTTCTTAATTGTGCGTAAGGCTTTTCAATGTACTTTAGCATGGTTTGACTAAAATGTCCTCTTTAGTATGATTTCACTTGTTTTGTGTACATATACCCATACTTAGTACAAGTGTGTACTAACCCATATTTGATGTTTACTACAAATGGGTGATCCGGCCGTTGATTTTAGAGAATGATCGAAGACTACTTGGATTCTTATCTTCCAAGTTCGGTAGGTCCTGACTTTCCGAGGACGATGCCATTATCTACCTATTGGATGTTGTTTAGTTTCGAAGACACTTTGTTCATTCTCTTTCATTTGGTACTATACTTGTAAAGCCTATATGTGGTTATAATTGGTGATGTAAGGGCTTGGCCCAAATTCTAATACTCTCATCTAGATGGTGTAATATGAGACAATGTTATAGAATTCTTTTGAGACTATCTTATACTATGTATGTGCAATAAAGTAGAAGACTATGTAATATTCTTATACAAAGGGTCTATGTATACTCGATAAATATATATATTATGTGTATGTAGAGGTCTATGTAAACCTCAATGTAGAATTAATTGAAAAAGTTTTAAATTTTCCGCATTTTAACCGATGAATGTAATGATGTAAGCTAAGAGGCTAGTCTTAGTCCTCTTCGAGGACGAGGACACCGGTTACGTCTAGGGGGTGCTCCCTGGATGTGACTAGAGGCCAATCAGTCCTAAACCACGGAAAAATATGACGGTCTGTTTGTTAATTGACGGGCTGTCGATTGGCAAGTTGTGGGTGGACTGCCTTGCTACGCAGTTCATTATTAAGTTGAGGGGTGAAGTTGTAAATTCACTTCACGTCCAAATAAGATATTTGGAGGCTTCTTTAGTGTCTTTTAGGTATTTTATACATGTATATATGTCTTTAAAACTTAGAAGAATTCATTCTTCCAAATCAAAACCCAAATTTTCTTAGAAATTCCTTATAACTCTGTTGAAGCCAAAACTCATGGAAGAGCTTGGATTGAAGATTAAAGTGGTGATTGTTCATAAAATTGAAGGATTAACCTCATTGAGGTATGATTTTTTATCCTTGAAACTCTATTCGTCAAGGAGACTAAAATTCAAAGAGTTTTCTAATGTTTTCAAAGATGAACTTGTCCAATTACATGATCTATCCATGGGTTCTTGCATTAAAGGTTTTTAAGCATTGAATATTGGTTGAATTATTGTTAATTATATGATTTTACTCAATTAACCTATGAACCTATGTAATTGATGAACCCTAAGTTTTTACTACTTTATAGGTTAAGTTATATTGTTTTAATGCTTATGAATTCTGGTGTAGTTTTCTATGGGCTATTGAATGATGTAAGAATTGTATTCAATTGATGTATAATTGGTCTTAGATTGATAAATCTCTATTTAATTGACTTAGATTCATTGAGTATTATGATTTATGCATTGAATTGATGTTCATGGCCATGGGTAAGGGCCATACCGCTATTGAATTGGATAATTTAGACATGGATGGAAGTGGAGAGAATGGATTGGTTGTACGCTGTCGTAATTATCTTTATTTTAAAGTATTATAACTCTTGAATTATGTTGTGATTTGTATGGATCACTTATGGTGGTTGTTTTATGTGATTCATGTGGCCTTGTCGATGTTATTTTAAGTATTATGATGATCATGGCCTTGTCGGCACTACTTGAAGGATTGTGATGATTTGTGTAGTTGATTATGTGAAGTATGATTATATCTACCTATATATGAAGTAATGCGAAAGTATATGGTCTCTTCTATAGATAATATTTAGGTGATCATGTTAGACTATGACTATGTGTTTATGTGTGTATTCTTAGAGTTGATGCATTATTGTTCCTACTTGACTATATGAGTCTATGATGGTTATATTTATTATGTTATAGTATTGTATAGGATGACTTAAAGATGATAATGGTTATTCCTATGTGCTTCTATAATGACATGTAATATGTGCTAAAGTGAAGTGAGCGCCCCAAGGGGATATGCTCCGCTGGATGAAGCTCTTATCTGTGAGATATTTTAACTGCAACTTCAACTCTTTGAGTTCAGCTGGAGCCATTCTGTAGGGAGGAATTGAAATCGGTTTGGTATCAGGATCTAGGTCGATACCGAAATCAATCTCTCGAGGGGGAGGGACTCCATGCAAATCATCGGGGAAAACATCTTGGAACTCATTCACTACAGGCACAAAGTCTATGGAAGGAATGTCATGATCTAGATCATTGACACTCACAAGATGACATAAGAATCCCTTGGACATCATTTTATTAGCTTTTAGGTTTGAAATCAAGGGACTTGAAAGAATCGAATTGTACCCTTCCTAGACCATCTCAAATTCATTAGGGAAACAGAATCTCACAACCCTACTACGACAATCCATGAAGGCATAACATTTATGGAGCCAGTCCATACCAAGTATAATATCGAAGTCATTCATGGGTAACTCAACAAGGTCTGCACACATAGTCTTACCAAATACTACTATTGGGCAGTATTTATGAACCCTATCAGCTCTCACATTTTCTCCCAAGGGAGTACTAACTACAATAGGATCATGCAAAACCTCATGTAGTGTTTCAAAAGTAAGAGCAATCAAGGGAGTCACAAAAGAAAGCGTAGACCCTAGATCAAGTAAAGCATAAATAGAGGTTCAGAAAACTTGAAGCATACCTGTGACCACATCAGCACACTTCTCCTACTCCTTCCTGCCCTTCAAGGCGTAGAATATGTTCCTCTTAGGAGGCTCGCCTGCAGTAGCATTATGGGGATTAGGCCTAGGCTGAGCATTACGTCCAGCCTGACCCCTATTCTGTGGGCAGTCCCTGACCATGTGTCCGCTCTTTCCGCAACCAAAACAGGCATTTGTACGTAGTCTGCACTCTCCACTATGAATACAGACACACTTGCCACATTCCTTTCTGGGACACTGCACATCACCTCCATTGACCTTCTTTGGCTCGGGTCTGCCTCCTCTAGGTGTTCCACTCCTCTGAGAGTTAGAGTTACCTCAACTCTGATGCACCTTCTTAAATCTGGGATGATCACGAACTCCAAAAGTTCTCCTGCCACCACCTCTGCTGGAACCTGTCTGGTCAGAAGTGTTAGGCCTCCTGACCTCACAGACTCTCCTCTTCTTCCGGCTGTCCTCAACCTGCTAGACATGTACCATAAGCCTGGACAAGTCCATGCTATTATGGAGCATCGCAGCCCGACACTCCTCCTCCAATTCCTCTGAGATCCCTGTAAGGAACCTGCTCATCTCATCCCTGCTGTTCCACACAAGAGAAGTGGCATACCTGGACAATTTAACAAATTTTAGGGAATACTCCCTGACGGTCATCAAGCCCTGCTTAAGGTTGATGAACTCCTCAACCTTAGCCTCTCTCATCTCTCTGGGGAAGAATCTCTCCAGAAAAGCTGTCTTAAACAGCTCCCATGTGATCTGACCTCCGTCCAACGTCCTGCTATCCTGCCACATCTTGCACCAAGCCTGTGCAACATCCTTCAACTGGTACGAGGCCAACTCAGCTTTCTTAATCTCCGTGGCCCACATTGCCACCAGAATCTTCTGGAACTCCTCCACGAACTCCTGAGGGTCCTCTGCAGTCTTAGATCCCATAAATATTGGAGGATTCATCCTCGTAAAATCTCGCAACATGTTCGCAATGTTGTGGGCTGGTGGGTTCTCCCGCTGAACCTCCTATCTGTTGGCATGGGCCATCATAGCTTGAGCCTGCACAGTGATGGCTTGAGCCATCTTTGCCAAAGTTGTCTGCACCTCAGCTTCAGTCAACCTAGCTGGGTTAACTGGCATGGCCACTCCTGCAGCTGGAGCCTGGGGTAGAACTTGGTTGTCCCCAGCAACTGTTCCTACTCTTCCCCGACCAGCGTTCCCCCTTGTGTCCATTTTCTGAAAAAATAAGAAGTGATGTTAGATACGCTCATAACACCAAGTAATCAGACATTAGGGAAAGAACGATAAGATCAGAAGAAGGATAATTTTCCTACGCATCATGCAGTCTATAATTCATGATAGTTGTGCACTTCACTACCATAACTTAGAAACTACTCGATGTGGTTGATGTGAACTTATTATCCTTTGAATTTAACCTAATGCTGTGATACCAACTTTGTCACGACCGGAATCTAGACCCCAGACGAGACCGGCGTCGTTGACCTCTTAGAGGTCGCAGACAAGCCTACATACGGCGTCATTACTTCATCTAGGTTAATTTTAGCGGAAAATTTGAACTTTTGTTTACTTGAACTTTATATTGGAAAACATTGATCTCGCATAATACTATCTACGTAAACTCATAATCTTTCACAACAACCATCTAAATCAAGATAATCAAATGAAAGATATAGTCATATATATAGAGTTGCCAAAATGGCACCAATACAACGTCTGAAAGTAAATACGAAAGAAACGCTAGTGGAACATACTCCACTAGCTCATGCCTACGTCTACGGTAGAATAAATCAGTAAGCATCCTCTAAAGCATGAGGGCCTACGAAATCCGGATGAAAGTTCCACGTCCGGATAACTTCTACGTCGACTCATAAGCTCTAACGTCCAGCTGCACCTGCACCTAAAAGTAGATAAATGTATGGAATTAGTACACACTTTTACTAAGTATGGGTATATACAAGCACACACCACGGACATTCATGATTTAGAATAGCTCTGTCCTAACGATATGAGTTATGGAAATTCAAGTTAGTGGACTTGCCAAAATCGGATTAGGAAAGTCATGCCATGAGAGTAACATGCATCATCATACGTATCATATTGCACACATCATATACCATATTGCATATAGCACATAACATATTACATATAGCACATATCATATTTCATTTCATTTGTTCATATGCCATTAGACCTTGGAATCATGGACTTAACATTAGGACTTCCCAAATGAGGGCTCAACATATGGGACCTCAACTCAAGAGCCTTCGTTAGCAAACACAGAGTCTGCTTCATTCATTCATACGTACTTCATTTCATTTCATTCATAGTCTAATGTAAACACCAGCTATACCTAGGATGTAGTTTAAGACTCTCATTGGGTTCACTGTGCAATGACTAAGAATGACCTAGTGTCATTACATAAGTCTAGTTCACCTCTTGATTATCCTACCCAAACACTTTTGGTATCGTTCATTTCATTGTGTGCATTACATGAGGCTCGCCTCATTCTTTCTTTGGGAACTTTAACTTTAACCTACATAGATCATGTGAGCTCCATGAAATCCTGTGTATACCCAACACCGAAAAGAGGTGGAATCACCGGCCAAAGTAAACAAAAACATGCTAGCGTATAAAGGGAATTAAACTCTGCTAGATCCCTAAGTTGGCTGCATAGGTTCAAAGACTAGGAGATATAAGGAGACCCAAACCCGTCTGGACGGACAGTCTCATCTCATGAGAATTACACGAACCTCTGCCTTCCCGAAAGAAGGAATCGCCGCTCATAGCTAGCTTATCGGTGCTCAGTATAAAGTTCCATTACATTCATCTCATACATCATAGAAGTTGGCTTCTAACATGAGGAAATCATTGCACATTAGATGATTTCTCATCTCATCATTAGTATTAAGTGTGCATTAAATTTAGTACTTTCATTGGAGTGTTCATAGAGACTGGTCTCTTCATTAACTTTACACTCTCATAGGTGAGTACGTTTTGGTAACATTTACTTAGGCTCATTTGAGATCACTCTCATCTTTCACATTAGCCTCTTATCATGTTGTCACCACATTCATTAGCTTTAGAACAATTGCTCTTCATAATTACTCACCCCTCTACGTGAATGTTCATTTCATCATATGCCAATGCACTTGGCCCTTTTTAGTGTGTTTCACACTCTTACTTAACCCTTCTAGGGTCACATCATTAATCACATAACATATTAGGTTCACTTACTTTATAAATGTATGCTGGACTTATGAGTCCATACACACAAGCCATGAGGCTTCATTCATAGTTCATTTAAGTGATTCATATTACCCTAGATTATGTAGTACAAGACTTATGCATCTTGTAAGTATGCCAAGGTCTTAATTTTGATTCCCATGGGCAGCATTCATTAATTATTTAATCACGTAAGACTTATGTGTCAATATGGAATTGGGCAAGGGAACCCTATTTCAAATCCCTTGTATAACACTTAGTTAGTTTTCTTTATAATTTTTGTTGACATAAAATTCTTGGCTAGGGAACCCGAGATCCATCCCCCACACCAACACTTCCTTTCTTTCTTTTTCTTGATTTTTTTGTCTTAAATATTTTAGCCTGGGGGACCCAAGATCGAATCACCACGCCCACATTTCTTTCTTTTTCTTTCTTTACTTGATTCCTTCGTTTAGACCAAGAGGGTGTGGGATGGATTCCCCACAACCTCACCCTATTTTTATTTATATTTTCTCCTTACTTTCTCATTCGGCTGAGAGGTTGTGGGTTCGATCCCCACATACCTCATTTTATTATTTCTCTATTTAATTTTTCTCCTCTCTTCTTCACCCATCCAAGAGGTTGTGGTTTCGAACCCCACACGTCTCAATTCATTTTTCTTTCATTTTTATCCTAACTTTTCACTTGAGCCTTATCCCATTTGGAATCCCCCTTACCTAATTTTATTATTTAATTTTTCTTATAACTTGTATATGGTGAGGTCTTGGGTTCAATCCCCACTGACCTCATGCATTTTAAAAAAAATTAAAAGTAATGTTTTTTACAGTAAGCTGTCCGAAACAAATTTCCAGAATGTTGGAAATTTGTTCACCTTTTTGCAGTCCATTTTCTCACCCTCTTTCACGTAAAACATTAAGGCATTTCGAGTAGTTGTTAGGGCGATATTTAGGTGCATTTTCAAGGTTACTTTCAGTAAAGAATTATCATTCAATTCAGCAACTTTGAACTCATATGAACATCACGTTTTTAACATATTCGCACACACTTAATTCATAACATTTTAACATGTCAATATCAAGTTTCAAACCATGGCTAATTCACGGCACACACATGCACAAACAAGTTAACGAACTTCACATTTTCGGAACACCTCTTTCATTTCTACATAATTCCGAATACACATTCAAACACGTAATCACAACCAGCCCTAAAATCATCTACCGGAACTCATACCAACGCATACTTGAATCTTTCAAAGGATGTAATGACAGGGGCATGCAACGGGGACAACCTTAGTTTTCAATTGTGAATAGACTGAACCTTAGGGGTCTCTTGCGAAATGGACCAAGAGGGAAGAAAACCCATACCTGAAGTTGTTCAACACTTGTTTCAATGCTGCCAATTCTCACAAAACCAAGCCTCACCACCAAAACCTCAGCACAATCCCGTCGAGAAACCCCTTTTTGCTTTACGTTTTCAGATTGTCTTTACTTTTGTGTTTTAGCGTTCAACTTCTTGATGAACTTTAACTTTTTTTGTTTTGTTCTCTTCTTTTACTGAAGAGTGATCGTGTAAATAAGGTTAGAGTAGCGATAGACGTGTGTTAGTGTTAGCTTAGGATTAGGAGATTAGGTGGAGACTTAGTCAAACTAGGACTTCTCCTTAACTTATTAAAAATCTAATTTTTCAAAGGGTAAGCGAAATGACCACCAAGCCCCTACAAAAATCAGATTATAATAATCAATTTAATCCACCTAAACGTTGCTTCCAACAAGGCTCGAACCCGGGTGAAGCCTCCATCGCGAAAGGGGTCATTCCGAGTTGACCTGACCCAAACCATTCCTCTAATTAAAATACTACCCCTAGCTTGGAAAATACCATTTTACCCCTAGACCCTCCAAACCTAAGATTACCCCTTTTAAGTCCAGTGAAACTCATCCGGGTGAATCTCTTCAATTAGGGTGCCCTAAATGGTTGGTTCTCACCTTGCCTAGCTCAACTAACTCACCAAGTTGGTTGTCTTGGCTAGTACTTAGGTTCTGAGGTCTGGTTCTACGCGCAACAAGCCGTGTGAACCCGGTCTAATCCATGCATTCTAGGTACGTTTAAGAATTACTTAGCATAGTCATTTTCAGGTTGTTACACTTAGTAATGTCCTTTGATCTCACTAATGCTCCGGCTGCGTTTATGGACCTAATGAATAGGGTGTTTCGAAGTTACCTAAATTCATTTGTTATTGTCTTCATTAATGACATCTTGCTATATTCGAAAAATGACGGTGAACACTTGAACCATTTGTAGTGGTGTTACAAATAATTAAGGAACACCAACTTTTTGCCAAGTATAACAATTTTTAGTTTTGGTTAAGGTCGGTAGCATTTCGTGGTCATATCATCTCTCGTGAAGGGGTAAATGTTTATCCAAGAAAGACCGAAGTGGTGAAAAATTGGCCTAGACCTTTGGCTCTTACATACATTAGGAGTTTCTTAGTCCTAGCCGATTATTATAGAAGGTTTGTTGACAGGTTTGCGTCTCTTGCTTCCCCCTTGAAACCTTTACCCAAACGAATATGAAATTTGAATGGTCGGAGTCTTGTGAAAAAAACATTCAGATGTTGAAAGATAGACTTGCTTCTGCTCCAGTATTGACCCTATCAGAGGGTACAAAGAGTGCTGTGGTATATTGTGATGCATCCCAAGTTGGGTTGGGGTGTGTGCTTATGCAACATGGCAAAGTAATAGCCTATGCTTCTAGGCAACTTAAAGTTCATGAGAAAAATTACCCGACTCATGACCTTGAGTTAGCAGACGTGGTATTTTCCTTGAAAATATGGAGGCATTATCTCTATGGGGTTCATGTTTTTGTGTATATGTATCAAAAAAGTCTTCAATATGTATTTTCTCAAAAGAAGTTGAATCTCCGGCAATGGAGATAGTTAGAGTTGTTGAAAGACTATGACATGAGTGTTCTGTATCACCCCGGCAAGGCCAATGTGGTAGCGGATGCTCTAAGTTGGTTGTCCATAGGAAGTTTGTCTCATGTGGAAGTAGCCAAGAGAAACCTAGTGAAAGATGTTCATAGGTTGGCTCGTTTAGGGGTTCGAATTGAAGATTCTCCAAATGGTGGTATGGTGGTACATCATAACTCTGAGTCGTCTTTGGTGGTTGAGGTGATGTCTAAGCAACACCTTAATCCATTATTGATGAAGTTGAAAGAATCCGTTCTAGGAAAGATGAAAAGGTCACTCTCCCGGGGGGATGGTGTTCTTAGGTATCAAGGTAGATTGTGTGTGACTAATGTGGATGATATGAGGAGTAGGATCCTTGAGGAAGCTCATGGAGCCCGTTACTCTATTCATCCAGGTTCTCAAAGATGTACCATGATCATAAAGATGTGTTTTGGTGGGATTGTCTAAATAGGGATATTGCGAAGTTTGATGCAAAGTGTCCCAATTTTCAACAAGTGAAGGCCGAGCACCAAAAGGTGAGTGGTCTACTATAAGAAAGCCAAATTCCTACTTGGAAGTTGGAAGATGTCAATATGTATTTTGTAGAGGGGTTGCCCTAACTCGAAAGCAGTATGACTCTATATGGGTAATAGTGGATAGGATAACCAAATCCGCTCACTTTATTCCCGTTAAGTCTACTTATTAGGCGGAAGACTATGCAAGGATCTATATTGACAAGATAGTGAGTCTTCATGGGGTTCATTTGTCCATCATATTGGATAGAGGTTCTCAAAATATATGTCTAGGTTTTGGAGATCATATCAATAAGGTTTTGATACTCAAGTGAAGTTAAGCACCACTTTTCATCCCCAAACGGATGGTCCAGTGGAGCGAACTATTCAAACTCTTGAAATATGCTTAGAGCTTGTATCATTGACTTTAAGGGAAATTGGGATGAGCATTTTCCTTTGGTGGAGTTCTCGTATAATAATAGTTTTCATTGATCCATGTCTATGGCTCCTTATGAAGCCTTATATGTTAGGAGGTGTAAGTCTCCTATTGGGTGGTTTGAGGTTGGCGAGTCTTAGCTTCTTGGTCCCGTTTTTATTATAAGACTTTGGAAAAAATTCATATCATAAGGAACCGGTTGCAAACAGCCTATAAACAGCAAAAGTCTTATGCAAAGGGATTTAGAGTTTGAAGAAAGTGATAAAGTGTAGTTAAAAATTTTGCCTATGAAAGGGTTGGTTAGATTTGGCAAGAAAGTAAAGTTGATTCCTCGTTATGTGGGTCCCTATGTAAGCTTGCAAAGGGTTGGTAAGGTTGCCTATGAGTTGAAACTCCCTAGTGAACTATCTTCAGTTCATCCGGTTTTGCATGTTTAGATGCTTAAGAAGTGTATCGGTTATCCCGAGTCTATTATTCCTATTGATGGTCTTGGTGTGAAGGATAACCTCTCTTATGAGCAGGTTCTGGTTAAAATGGTTGATCGTCAAGTGAATAGGTTGAGGAACAAAGAGGTGGCCTACGTAAAACTGTTATGGAGAAACCACCTAATTGAGGTAGAAACACTAAATTTGAAGTTGTTTTGATTTTTGGTGAAGTTTTGAAAAAATGTGCATTTTATAGTGTCATTACAGTGAAGTTACAGTGAAGTTACAGTCAAGTATGCCTATTGACTTGAAAATTTGCAATTCTTCTTGTTTTGAGATATGTTGTACATTTTGTTTGGTTAGTTTTTAAGAAATGATGTTGATCATGTTAGTAAGTTGAGTGTTGACATAGTTGATTCATATATGGTATGTTGAGCTCATGTTGTTGTGAGAAGGAAATTCCTCATATTTTGATGTTGAGCTTTATGTTTAGTAATTGTAGTCTTGGTACGTGTAATTGCCATGATTGATGTTGTAATTAATGTTATAATGTATTGTTGTTTGTTGGGCTGCTAGTCTTGAGTAAATTACTTCCTTGCAAAATATTTTAGTATCACTCGGGGAGGAATATTCCTTGAGGAGGACCCTTGCAAAAGTGGCTAAAATATGTCAATAGACAATGTCACCAACGAATGCCATCAACGGGCCGTTGATGAATTCACTGGAATCGATGCGTATGTCGATATTCAATTAGCTAAATTCATGGGAGGCCTGTTTTTACAAGTCTCTGACCAAAACAAAGAGTGTGCAGCAGGAATGCTAACATTGCCCGTCGTTTGACAAATGAAGCGTTTGTCGTGGTCTCGTCTGTCAAGGGACTGTTTTGCTGCACGTTTATAAATGGGTTAAATTAATTAATTAGGTGGTTAGTTAATTAGTTAGGGGTATAGGGATGTCTAATTAAGTTAATTAACAACCTATATAAAGACCCTAACCTAATTAGACGAACCTAACTCTCATAATTCCCAAAACACAAATTCTCGTCCTTATCTTTTTTTTCTCTCTCCCAAGTTGAAGAACACCAATGAAGTCAAGGTCAAAGTGGGTTCTAGTGCTGCAATCACCAAAGTTTCTCCATCAATCTTCATCAAATACTAAGGTATGAGATTCCTTCACCTTTGGGATATCTTTCCCCGAAGGGTTCCTTCAAATTGATTTCAAAAGATGAGTTTTCATGTGGGTTTCTTCCAATCTCGAAATTGATATTTAAATTGGATTTGTTTATGTTTTATTTTGATTGTGTTGATTAGATTATGATGAATTATGACTATATTACACTACTCATTGATGGATTGGTCTAGTTTGTGGAAGATGACCTTTTCCCCTTAACCGTAGGTTATCATCTTGAGTTGAATTGTGTGGTGTTGGTTCAATTGACTTGGTTATTAGTTGAATTACTATACTATGATTAAATTTTTACTATTGATGGGTTATTTGAGAGTGGTTTATGGTAAGATCATGTTGATAGCTTTGGAAGAGGAAGAGGTAAGGTCTTGTGATCTTGAAATCCTAATTCTATTGTGATGACTTATACCTTGTGATGTTGATTCAATTGAAGTATGTGTGTTGTGATTGGATTGACTAGGATGGTATGATTTTGGTATTGAAATATATTAACTTATGAATTATTAGATCATGTTAAGCTTAAAATGAAATAATGACGATGTTCATTCATTTATGTGCATTACTATGATATGATGTAAGGTGTTGATATCACTAAGAGGGACGTATTGAAAGGTGATTCTCGTACAATTCCTAATGAGATAATTATGATGATATACAAGGGGTTAGTCTCCTATGACATGAAAACTAAGTTATGATTATTAATGAAAGACATTTGAAAAGGGACTCTAGCTTAGCACCGAGTAATCTTGTAGGTGAGGGGGTGACACCTTCCCAAGGAGGGAAGTTAGGGTTCACTATGGTCTTCACAGGGTGGATAGATTCATAACCCAGAAAGGGTGTAGTGTGATGTTTCTAAGACAGACCCCAAGTTCCATAAACTGTGTTGCCACAATAGGAATACTAACTAATGGATCAACCTAGATTCTATGTTCAGGTTTGGTTCTACTTTTTCAAGCACACCACCTTCCATCGGTGTATGGTTTTACAACACTGGATTCCACAATTAGATCTTGTGGTATATGTCGGTTAAGGAAAGTGTTCCCTAAACTAAAATGAAGTAATGAAGTACAAACTAACTAGGGTAGCTAAAGAGGTTTGACTTAGCCTAGGTAGGGGTATGGGACTCTACCTATGACTTGCACTAGTTTGCCTTGAGGGAAGCCTTAGGAGGTTTTTCCTATGTATGTATATGCTTATAAATGCATATGATGATCTTACTTGTTGATGACACCTTATGATGTTGAATTCACATGTGAATATATTTTTGGTCTATATTGCTAAAGTATGATGTTATGTACTCTTAATGATATGATATGTGAAGTTGGACATTGGTTGTGGTTCTAGTTAGGCTTACTAGATTAAGTAAAGTTATGGGGCTTTGCTTGATCATTTCACAAGTGGACTTAATGACGGTCATGAGTAATGGTCTTGCTTTGGTTAGGTTGTAATGAACTCTTATTCATGCTTGTGATGTTATGTCTTGGTGATAGAGTTGTATTTGATTATGGGTTCAAGTATGTTGATATGTATGTGTCTCGATTAGCCTTAAGGTTGTTGGTCTTGTATAGTTCATGGTATTGACTTGATAAATATGCATTATTGACTTGTATAGGTTCTTCAATATGCATAAGACTTTTTAAATGTTAAATAACTTGTTTTAATGAAATGTTCCTTTTTAGTATGATTTGGTATTATATGTGCCTATGGTCTCATACTTATTACATATGATGTGCTAACCCCATTTTATCCCTTTTCCCCAACATTTTAGGTTCCAATCGTTGATGGTCTTTTGACACGACTTTAAAGAAGACTTGGAATTCTCAATCATCCAAGTTGGGTAGGTCCTCACTTTCCGAGGGCAATGCATCTACCAAGATAATAAAGTTTTTTTATTTTTAAGACCTCCATGTTCTTTCCTTTTCATTTGAGTACTAAAGATTTTATAGCCTATATGTAGCTTTATTATGTTGATGTATGGGATATGCCCAATTGATATACTCGTGTTTTAGATGGTTATTAGATGAGACACTCTTTTAAGACTATGTTAAGTATCTTATATATCTATCTGCAATTAAAGTAGAAGACTATGTAATATTCTTATACTTAGGGTCTATGTACACTCGATATGAATATATTACATGTTTGCGAGATGTCTATGTAAACCTCATGATAGATAGAAAAGTTTTAAATTTTTCGCATTTTTAACCTATGAATGTAATGATATAAACTATGAGGATAGTCTTAGTCCTCAAAGAGGACGCCGACGCCGGTTACGTCTATGGGGTGCTCCCCGGATGTCATAGTGAATGCCTAGATCTCAAGAAGCTGCGGGTGTTCCACACTACTGGATGTTTATCCACCACACCATCTGTTGCAGTTACATCTTCTCTAAAATAGTCATCAATCTCTCGACCTTTAATCATTTAATTGAAGAAGAGGGGGGGACCTTGTACTAGTAGTGTCGGGACCACCGTCTGTGCTAAGGCAAGAGATGTTTGAGTCTGATCTACCGAGATCCTAGATGGATCATGCGCCGCCTTAGAATGAAGCTCTTTATTTTTGGGTCTCAACAACTGATAATCTCAGGCTTAGAAAAACAGGCGTAAGAATCATATGATTCTCCCTCAATGCCGGAGTTGTACTTCGCTGTCTTAGACATGGGCGCCTTGCCCTTTACTTTTCCTCCGTTTGGAGGTTTCTTTTCCTTGGAATTGGAAACAGCTGCTTCCTCATTTATAAGGACTAAGCATGCCAACTTTCAGGGTGACATGCCATGATAATTCTAATAGGTTCTAGCCATTTCTTCAAACAACATAGAAAAAGCGTTAGAAAAGTGCCAGAAAAGGTGTAGAAAATTTGTTGCCTAAAGACACACTGAGTCGTCAGGCGAGTTGCAAAGTTTTCTTGGAGAGGTAGATCGGTTTCGCCAAAAGTACCAACACAAAAATTTTCAAAATTCAAGATAGGTCGTTAATAGCTAGGTTCAATCGTATAATTGCAGACACCAATGGGCGAGCTAGAAGTTGCTCAGCGAAAGTTATAGTGTATTTTAAGGATTAGTGGCGTAGAAGGACGATCAAGAAGGACATTAAGCGAGCTCATTCATATCGCCAAATATTATAGAATAAAACTCACCAATTCATGGAAATTAAAGGCGGTTTAGAGAGACTTAGACGAACCGCTAAACAACTCATCGAGCCCGACTAAGCTCGCCGAACGTGCAAGTTTTCACCCCATATCTTAAAAATTCAACCCGCATCCCCTGAAAAAAATTAAACACCTAAAATACTCAATTCAATCAAGACCCGTACTACTCATTCCCTCGTGGTACTCAGACTTCCCCCGGTTTTGCCAAAATTTGTCATTTGATGTCTTTTGCCCTTAAGAATGACTTCAAACGCTCCATTATTTTGAAAAATACATCATTTAGCCCAGTTCGGGATTACTTCAAATTCACCCAACTAGACCCAACATATATTCACCTCAACCCAATAATTTAGACTTTATTTAATCAAGTAAAGACATATGAATTGAATAATTACATGCAATTAAGCACTAAAATAAATCATTACAAGAAATCCAACAATCAAACAATGATTAAATCATGATACCTAAAAAAAAAAAACTTTACCTATTATTTTAAACTTTAATAAAATATGGAGTTTGGGGTTTGGAAAAACCAATACTTAATGCTGAATATGAATTTCGTAAAGCTAGGTGGCAACGTTCCACAATCTCGAGCAAATATTTCACAAAATTTGAGATAACAAACAAAAATTAAAAAGATTTAATGTTGGGTGAGAGAGTACGGGAGTTGAAAAGTTAAGAAAGTGAAAGGATTTTGAAATTTTAAACCATTTGGTCTTTAAAACCTTTCATCTCGTGCTCCGTCGGCGGTATAACTCTTGCCCGCCAAACCACTCAGCGATGCTCTGAGTGGTATTTTTAATGACTGAGTTTTACTTGACTCCCTACAATTTGAGGGTTCAAACAAAGGATAAAGTCGGGCACCTTTCTGGTAAGTCATTTACTGATCCTTTAGATCATCGAGTTCTACAGAGTTCCCCATCAAGATGGGTGGGTCAAACAACGGTCAAAGTCAGGGTTGCTAGCCTCTTTGGTGGTTCGCTGATTGGACTTTCCTTGCCAAATTACCCATTGTCAAACACATTTCACTTTTCAACATGCACAATGAACACCCGTTATTCAAAAAACAATAATTAAAACATCAATAACTTGGTTTTCCTCCCAAGAAGAACCTTATTAAATTTCGCGGCACGACGTGGATACACTCTCAAGGATCATTCTTCGATTTTTCGAATGTATCACTTAGTAGGCCCCCTTTTATCCTTGGGTTCAATTGTTTCTAATTGCTTAATTGACATTGAATGGGAGGTGACTATCTGATTAAGTGTAGAGACGTTGTCAAAACCTAGGGGTACACCCTATATGTAGCATGGCTTACTTGACCCAGAAGGGTTCTCATATAAGTCTTTAGCATATCATTACATAAGATAATATAAAAGTACATAAATATTAAAAAATTATAACCATACAATCGAAGTATTTTCATTAAAGCAGGAGAAAGAATTTTCTAAACATTGTCTCAAACCATCTATTTCAACTTGAGAAAAACTCATTGGACATAGCCCATACATTAGTCTCAACATGAAAATAAAAGACATAACGGAAATAGTGGGTTTGTCCTCGAAGCTATGAGGACTCACAAAATCTTCAATCTCTTTTTCTCCTTAGAAACCCATTTTTAAGAATAGAAATCAATTCTCCAATTTTACTAGAATATGGAAAGTATGTGTTAGTACAAAATGAACTAAATATGTTAGCTTGCATAACACCGTAAGATCATAAGATAAATATTAGTCAATATAAGACATAATCAAAAATTATATGAAATACTTCATAAAACATCAATTATAAGCATAAGAGACAACATCATAATATTAAGCAAAGTCTCCAAAATAAGCATCATATAAGCATTATTCAACTCCTAGTCATTTGTACCATAATAGTACTACTCTCAAGTAACCTCAAAGCATACTTGTGTAATGAATGAATAACATCCCATAATACCGTTGACACACCCCAGAATTTGCATGACCTATACTATAGCCTCATATGTTTAATAATGATATGTTAGACCTAAAATGACATTAGAAAACCTAATTAGGTGTTATTAAAATCAAATGCTAAGAAACGACCTTGACGTCCAGGAACAAGTGCAAGTTGAACTAGTAAACGTCTATGTATCTTGTGAAGTGTTAGGCGTGTCATATGAATTCTAAAACTTGTAAAACGACTTTAAATAGGTAAAATGAAGCATCTAGAGTAAAGAGTAAAGGTCCAACCCCACAAGGATCACCCGAGAGGTCCACAAAGGGACCGCAATTTGGACCAAGCAAGCTGCCAAGAGGCAGCAAGATTTTGCTCTTGGAGGGAGCCTGTTACGACCCAAGGGTATACCCTAGAAGTTATGGTATCCTCAAATCTTAACACGGTGTTATCGACCTCTCGAAGATCTAAGACAAGCCCATAGACATATTTAATTGCATAATCGTAAGAAAAATAGCGGAAAATGTTAAACTTTTCATAGCACATCATATGCTAGAACAATACTTCATTTATATATATATATATATATATATATATATATATATTCACAAGTACATAAGTACACTCTAAGTCTCTTTGCCATCTAAATGCACAACTCAATAGAATAGAATAGGGACACGACCCTTAACAACATAATATATAAGTCTGCGCTATTACACTAACTTTATGAAACATCTTCACATAGGCAACCCTTGAATCATAAGGGCTCCTTTACTTGGGCATGGAAGATCTATCCAAGCTCTTAACTTAGGTGACATTATCTAGCCATCCCCACCTACACTTATGTAAAAAGATGAAGAAAAATGATATTTGTATAAGAATACACTAAGTATGGAAACCATGCAAAAACATGCATTTAAAGAGGTCATTTCAATTGAAATAATGCAACATGTCTTTTTAGTAAACTTCATGAAAATAGGCATATATAAGCTCAATATAGTTCACATACATCATATAGACATGTATACTACTCATAATAGCACATAAAGTCATTTATCATACTTTAACGCATATTCAATACATATAATTTTATTACCTCTATTTTATCTTACTTCTTTCCTTAAGTAACCCTCAAGTGTACTTAGTACAATGCAACACCTTGAGGTCACCTTACAATAGTCCTTCATAACATGATTCATAACACAACCACATATATTAGTAAGTCTTAAGCACATCATAGACATCAACTTCACATAAGGATCATTACCTAAGACAACTCTTAAGTCACACTAGTAAAATTTTTATGTAGCATCCCATAATACTATTTCCACCAAGAGTACTTTTGAAGTCACCCTAGACTAGGCATAACTTATTTAACAAGACATAGCACTTTCATTTATAACTAGACATAAGGCCACATACTTCATTGCATCATATAAGGACTCATCATACTTCATAACATCATAGGAAGACTATCATACCTCCTACAATTTAGTCATAAACTCACATAGTTCAAACCATAAGTAAACCACCCTCATAACCCCTTCACAAGCTTACTTGTTCAATGTACACATGGAGTCCCAAACCCCCACATATACTAACCAAACCCATTTAGAAGCCATAAGTGTAATTCATACACATACACATAATTCTTGTCTTAGTCATAGAAAAGTCAAATAATAATGCATTCATACAAATCATACGTAACATCACATAAGTCTCACTTGTATACATGTACTAATCTTATCCTTTCTTGAAGTTCACTTGTGCAATGCATGGGTAGGGGCCATAATCTTACCTATACTAAGTAATCCTTTCAAGGAGTTGTGATTAGAGTCCATAATCTTATCTTAGTTCATTATTTACTTTGGTAGATTTATCCATAACCGACATAGACCATGTGATCTATATGCAATCCGGTGTTCTACTCCCACCCAGAAAAGAGAGGGTTAGCACTTCCCTAAGGTGTAACCGATCGTACATACCTACATAAGTGGTATTCACAAGCTATAACCTACGGGGCCACGTATTTATGGAACATGGATATTGCTTCTAGATTATGATGATATACAAGGGGTTAGTCTCCTATGACATGAAAACTAAGTTATGATTATTAATGAAAGACATTTGAAAAGGGACTCTAGCTTAGCACCGAGTAATCTTGTAGGTGAGGGGGTGACACCTTCCCAAGGAGGGAAGTTAGGGTTCACTATGGTCTTCACAGGGTGGATAGATTCATAACCCAGAAAGGGTGTAGTGTGATGTTTCTAAGACAGACCCCAAGTTCCATAAACTGTGTTGCCACAATAGGAATACTAACTAATGGATCAACCTAGATTCTATGTTCAGGTTTGGTTCTACTTTTTCAAGCACACCACCTTCCATCGGTGTATGGTTTTACAACACTGGATTCCACAATTAGATCTTGTGGTATATGTCGGTTAAGGAAAGTGTTCCCTAAACTAAAATGAAGTAATGAAGTACAAACTAACTAGGGTAGCTAAAGAGGTTTGACTTAGCCTAGGTAGGGGTATGGGACTCTACCTATGACTTGCACTAGTTTGCCTTGAGGGAAGCCTTAGGAGGTTTTTCCTATGTATGTATATGCTTATAAATGCATATGATGATCTTACTTGTTGATGACACCTTATGATGTTGAATTCACATGTGAATATATTTTTGGTCTATATTGCTAAAGTATGATGTTATGTACTCTTAATGATATGATATGTGAAGTTGGACATTGGTTGTGGTTCTAGTTAGGCTTACTAGATTAAGTAAAGTTATGGGGCTTTGCTTGATCATTTCACAAGTGGACTTAATGACGGTCATGAGTAATGGTCTTGCTTTGGTTAGGTTGTAATGAACTCTTATTCATGCTTGTGATGTTATGTCTTGGTGATAGAGTTGTATTTGATTATGGGTTCAAGTATGTTGATATGTATGTGTCTCGATTAGCCTTAAGGTTGTTGGTCTTGTATAGTTCATGGTATTGACTTGATAAATATGCATTATTGACTTGTATAGGTTCTTCAATATGCATAAGACTTTTTAAATGTTAAATAACTTGTTTTAATGAAATGTTCCTTTTTAGTATGATTTGGTATTATATGTGCCTATGGTCTCATACTTATTACATATGATGTGCTAACCCCATTTTATCCCTTTTCCCCAACATTTTAGGTTCCAATCGTTGATGGTCTTTTGACACGACTTTAAAGAAGACTTGGAATTCTCAATCATCCAAGTTGGGTAGGTCCTCACTTTCCGAGGGCAATGCATCTACCAAGATAATAAAGTTTTTTTATTTTTAAGACCTCCATGTTCTTTCCTTTTCATTTGAGTACTAAAGATTTTATAGCCTATATGTAGCTTTATTATGTTGATGTATGGGATATGCCCAATTGATATACTCGTGTTTTAGATGGTTATTAGATGAGACACTCTTTTAAGACTATGTTAAGTATCTTATATATCTATCTGCAATTAAAGTAGAAGACTATGTAATATTCTTATACTTAGGGTCTATGTACACTCGATATGAATATATTACATGTTTGCGAGATGTCTATGTAAACCTCATGATAGATAGAAAAGTTTTAAATTTTTCGCATTTTTAACCTATGAATGTAATGATATAAACTATGAGGATAGTCTTAGTCCTCAAAGAGGACGCCGACGCCGGTTACGTCTATGGGGTGCTCCCCGGATGTCATAGTGAATGCCTAGATCTCAAGAAGCTGCGGGTGTTCCACACTACTGGATGTTTATCCACCACACCATCTGTTGCAGTTACATCTTCTCTAAAATAGTCATCAATCTCTCGACCTTTAATCATTTAATTGAAGAAGAGGGGGGGACCTTGTACTAGTAGTGTCGGGACCACCGTCTGTGCTAAGGCAAGAGATGTTTGAGTCTGATCTACCGAGATCCTAGATGGATCATGCGCCGCCTTAGAATGAAGCTCTTTATTTTTGGGTCTCAACAACTGATAATCTCAGGCTTAGAAAAACAGGCGTAAGAATCATATGATTCTCCCTCAATGCCGGAGTTGTACTTCGCTGTCTTAGACATGGGCGCCTTGCCCTTTACTTTTCCTCCGTTTGGAGGTTTCTTTTCCTTGGAATTGGAAACAGCTGCTTCCTCATTTATAAGGACTAAGCATGCCAACTTTCAGGGTGACATGCCATGATAATTCTAATAGGTTCTAGCCATTTCTTCAAACAACATAGAAAAAGCGTTAGAAAAGTGCCAGAAAAGGTGTAGAAAATTTGTTGCCTAAAGACACACTGAGTCGTCAGGCGAGTTGCAAAGTTTTCTTGGAGAGGTAGATCGGTTTCGCCAAAAGTACCAACACAAAAATTTTCAAAATTCAAGATAGGTCGTTAATAGCTAGGTTCAATCGTATAATTGCAGACACCAATGGGCGAGCTAGAAGTTGCTCAGCGAAAGTTATAGTGTATTTTAAGGATTAGTGGCGTAGAAGGACGATCAAGAAGGACATTAAGCGAGCTCATTCATATCGCCAAATATTATAGAATAAAACTCACCAATTCATGGAAATTAAAGGCGGTTTAGAGAGACTTAGACGAACCGCTAAACAACTCATCGAGCCCGACTAAGCTCGCCGAACGTGCAAGTTTTCACCCCATATCTTAAAAATTCAACCCGCATCCCCTGAAAAAAATTAAACACCTAAAATACTCAATTCAATCAAGACCCGTACTACTCATTCCCTCGTGGTACTCAGACTTCCCCCGGTTTTGCCAAAATTTGTCATTTGATGTCTTTTGCCCTTAAGAATGACTTCAAACGCTCCATTATTTTGAAAAATACATCATTTAGCCCAGTTCGGGATTACTTCAAATTCACCCAACTAGACCCAACATATATTCACCTCAACCCAATAATTTAGACTTTATTTAATCAAGTAAAGACATATGAATTGAATAATTACATGCAATTAAGCACTAAAATAAATCATTACAAGAAATCCAACAATCAAACAATGATTAAATCATGATACCTAAAAAAAAAAAACTTTACCTATTATTTTAAACTTTAATAAAATATGGAGTTTGGGGTTTGGAAAAACCAATACTTAATGCTGAATATGAATTTCGTAAAGCTAGGTGGCAACGTTCCACAATCTCGAGCAAATATTTCACAAAATTTGAGATAACAAACAAAAATTAAAAAGATTTAATGTTGGGTGAGAGAGTACGGGAGTTGAAAAGTTAAGAAAGTGAAAGGATTTTGAAATTTTAAACCATTTGGTCTTTAAAACCTTTCATCTCGTGCTCCGTCGGCGGTATAACTCTTGCCCGCCAAACCACTCAGCGATGCTCTGAGTGGTATTTTTAATGACCGAGTTTTACTTGACTCCCTACAATTTGAGGGTTCAAACAAAGGATAAAGTCGGGCACCTTTCTGGTAAGTCATTTACTGATCCTTTAGATCATCGAGTTCTACAGAGTTCCCCATCAAGATGGGTGGGTCAAACAACGGTCAAAGTCAGGGTTGCTAGCCTCTTTGGTGGTTCGCTGATTGGACTTTCCTTGCCAAATTACCCATTGTCAAACACATTTCACTTTTCAACATGCACAATGAACACCCGTTATTCAAAAAACAATAATTAAAACATCAATAACTTGGTTTTCCTCCCAAGAAGAACCTTATTAAATTTCGCGGCACGACGTGGATACACTCTCAAGGATCATTCTTCGATTTTTCGAATGTATCACTTAGTAGGCCCCCTTTTATCCTTGGGTTCAATTGTTTCTAATTGCTTAATTGACATTGAATGGGAGGTGACTATCTGATTAAGTGTAGAGACGTTGTCAAAACCTAGGGGTACACCCTATATGTAGCATGGCTTACTTGACCCAGAAGGGTTCTCATATAAGTCTTTAGCATATCATTACATAAGATAATATAAAAGTACATAAATATTAAAAAATTATAACCATACAATCGAAGTATTTTCATTAAAGCAGGAGAAAGAATTTTCTAAACATTGTCTCAAACCATCTATTTCAACTTGAGAAAAACTCATTGGACATAGCCCATACATTAGTCTCAACATGAAAATAAAAGACATAACGGAAATAGTGGGTTTGTCCTCGAAGCTATGAGGACTCACAAAATCTTCAATCTCTTTTTCTCCTTAGAAACCCATTTTTAAGAATAGAAATCAATTCTCCAATTTTACTAGAATATGGAAAGTATGTGTTAGTACAAAATGAACTAAATATGTTAGCTTGCATAACACCGTAAGATCATAAGATAAATATTAGTCAATATAAGACATAATCAAAAATTATATGAAATACTTCATAAAACATCAATTATAAGCATAAGAGACAACATCATAATATTAAGCAAAGTCTCCAAAATAAGCATCATATAAGCATTATTCAACTCCTAGTCATTTGTACCATAATAGTACTACTCTCAAGTAACCTCAAAGCATACTTGTGTAATGAATGAATAACATCCCATAATACCGTTGACACACCCCGGAATTTGCATGACCTATACTATAGCCTCAGATGTTTAATAATGATATGTTAGACCTAAAATGACATTAGAAAACCTAATTAGGTGTTATTAAAACCAAATGCTAAGAAACGACCTTGACGTCCAGGAACAAGTGCAAGTTGAACTAGTAAACGTCTATGTATCTTGTGAAGTGTTAGGCGTGTCATATGAATTCTAAAACTTGTAAAACGACTTTAAATAGGTAAAATGAAGCATCTAGAGTAAAGAGTAAAGGTCCAACCCCACAAGGATCACCCGAGAGGTCCACAAAGGGACCGCAATTTGGACCAAGCAAGCTGCCAAGAGGCAGCAAGATTTTGCTCTTGGAGGGAGCCTGTTACGACCCAAGGGTATACCCTAGAAGTTATGGTATCCTCAAATCTTAACACGGTGTTATCGACCTCTCGAAGATCTAAGACAAGCCCATAGACATATTTAATTGCATAATCGTAAGAAAAATAGCGGAAAATGTTAAACTTTTCATAGCACATCATATGCTAGAACAATACTTCATTATATATATATATATATATATATATATATATATATATTCACAAGTACATAAGTACACTCTAAGTCTCTTTGCCATCTAAATGCACAACTCAATAGAATAGAATAGGGACACGACCCTTAACAACATAATATATAAGTCTGCGCTATTACACTAACTTTATGAAACATCTTCACATAGGCAACCCTTGAATCATAAGGGCTCCTTTACTTGGGCATGGAAGATCTATCCAAGCTCTTAACTTAGGTGACATTATCTAGCCATCCCCACCTACACTTATGTAAAAAGATGAAGAAAAATGATATTTGTATAAGAATACACTAAGTATGGAAACCATGCAAAAACATGCATTTAAAGAGGTCATTTCAATTGAAATAATGCAACATGTCTTTTTAGTAAACTTCATGAAAATAGGCATATATAAGCTCAATATAGTTCACATACATCATATAGACATGTATACTACTCATAATAGCACATAAAGTCATTTATCATACTTTAACGCATATTCAATACATATAATTTTATTACCTCTATTTTATCTTACTTCTTTCCTTAAGTAACCCTCAAGTGTACTTAGTACAATGCAACACCTTGAGGTCACCTTACAATAGTCCTTCATAACATGATTCATAACACAACCACATATATTAGTAAGTCTTAAGCACATCATAGACATCAACTTCACATAAGGATCATTACCTAAGACAACTCTTAAGTCACACTAGTAAAAATTTTATGTAGCATCCCATAATACTATTTCCACCAAGAGTACTTTTGAAGTCACCCTAGACTAGGCATAACTTATTTAACAAGACATAGCACTTTCATTTATAACTAGACATAAGGCCACATACTTCATTGCATCATATAAGGACTCATCATACTTCATAACATCATAGGAAGACTATCATACCTCCTACAATTTAGTCATAAACTCACATAGTTCAAACCATAAGTAAACCACCCTCATAACCCCTTCACAAGCTTACTTGTTCAATGTACACATGGAGTCCCAAACCCCCACATATACTAACCAAACCCATTTAGAAGCCATAAGTGTAATTCATACACATACACATAATTCTTGTCTTAGTCATAGAAAAGTCAAATAATAATGCATTCATACAAATCATACGTAACATCACATAAGTCTCACTTGTATACATGTACTAATCTTATCCTTTCTTGAAGTTCACTTGTGCAATGCATGGGTAGGGGCCATAATCTTACCTATACTAAGTAATCCTTTCAAGGAGTTGTGATTAGAGTCCATAATCTTATCTTAGTTCATTATTTACTTTGGTAGATTTATCCATAACCGACATAGACCATGTGATCTATATGCAATCCGGTGTTCTACTCCCACCCAGAAAAGAGAGGGTTAGCACTTCCCTAAGGTGTAACCGATCGTACATACCTACATAAGTGGTATTCACAAGCTATAACCTACGGGGCCACGTATTTATGGAACATGGATATTGCTTCTAGAAACGTTGACTTACTAGCGTGGATGTTTCCATATCATAAGACAATATCTTTGTTGGGAACCCTGACTTACTAAGCGTGAAGGTTCTCTTTCTGGGAAGTCGGACTTACTAACGTTAAACTCCCACTCTTATTTGTCATATTCACTCGGTGCTAGTGTCTAACTCCCTTTTTAAACATATTTAAGACTTTAGTACATTAATTCGTGTAGATTAGGCCTCAGGGACTTACATTCTCATACATCATATAGCTCAAAGGTATCTAGGTTGAGAATTCTACATTCATCATAGAACCTACATTATGTGAGAATGTCCTTTCACATAAATATATCATATTCATACCATTGTCTAGTTTAGAGTATAATTGAGTAATGCCTTTAAAGAGACTCACTTATTCCTTAGACTACCATTAACATACTTCATTCATACATATGTGTGTGTAAATATATGTGAGATCTACCTTCACACAAACACCTTTAGGCACACATGTTTATAACTTCATTAATCATATACTTACATGTATAGAAATAGGTAATGATTCATAGGAGAACTATACTTTCCTTAGTCATCATGAATCTATCTCCTACTCATAGATATGCATGAAGTGTGTGTACATTGGTCAACATAATCACATAATGGCTATCACATAGCATTGAGGAAGCCACTCTGGAAGGACCACAACACATGTACAACATTCTTTGAAGTCTCAAGTCATACACACATATAGAGTATTAAGGACTATAGACTACACACACTCACATTACATCATAGGAGGCAAGTACATATTCAATAATACAATAGAAGACTTCTAGCATACTTTGATCACACATTCATATAGGGTTCATACAAGTAGAGGTCATGCTAAAAGGATGTTCATCATTATTAGCCATATAGACCACACCTAACCCTAAGATGATCATCACACATATACATCATCCCCACACCTAGGTCGTGCAACTAGTTTTGAGGGCTATTCATAAACTTCACATAACATTAATTCACTTAGAACATGATATTATAATCAAGGCTAAACCCTTCAAATTCACAAACATGTAAATAGTCATATCAATTCATCGTGCATCCAATGCCTTCAAGCCCATGATCCTAACACATAAACATGTATACGAATGTAAACACCGCCATCATAAGTGGACCATGCCAATCAACACAATTCAATGTTCATTCTAGGCTAATTAGAAGAAATAGGTCAACTTACAAAATCTCCAAGCAATGATCAACATTCATCATTCCTCCATAATTCATATTCAATTGATATAGATAGTAATAGAAATGAGCAATTCAATACAATCTAATTAAAAATCTATAAACATGAAATCAAAGTCACAAGACCCATATTATAGGAAAATTTGAGAAATTAGGAGGATCATAGGTTCTGTAACGACCCAAAGTACATCCTTGTCATTACGAGTGTGGTCGTCCTCAAAGAGGACTAAGACAAGCCTCTTAGCATTCGTCATAGCAATCATAAGTCAAAAAAACGCAGAAAAATTAAAACTTTTGCTTATATAGCAAGAATGTTTACATACACCAGTACATAAAAAGCATACATAGGCTTCTCGCAATAGACCATAACAACGCATAGGAATTTAGTCTAATACTTTGTCTCATTTTAACCATCTAACGAAGTCAAACAATCCGGGCAAAGCCCTTATACAAATCCATAATTGCCACATAGGGCTTGCATCAATATCTTCAACAATAAGAAAGAAATGAATGTCTATTAGACAATACAAGGACTACTAAGATAGATTGTGTGGCAGCATCCTCGAACTAGAGGGCATACCAAAACTTGGAGAGTCTAATGCAAGCCTTCTTGCTTTAGCCTCAATGATACTTCAACGGCCCGAACCTACAATATTTTGGGGATAAGGGAAGAAATATGGGTTATTACAAACCAAATGTACTAAGTATGGTCCCTATGCATAAAAATCGTTAATGCATGAGAAAATACACAATTTAGTAAAAACCATGCACAATGACCCAACAATTCAATATACACATATAAGGAACATCATAATCATATCATCATATAAGTAACTCAAGCAACACTTGTGCAATGCCATGAATAAAGCCCCATAACCCTATCCAAAACTAAGTATCACATTAAGCAACCCATTTCATACTTACAACTTATTCTCATATATATATATATATATATATATACATATATATATATATATATGTATATCATACTTCATATATCAACACTAGTAATCGCTTATCAACATAATCACAAACATAATAATATTCATAGTCATAAAATAACACTACTAGAATCATCCTATAGGATCCCACATCTTCAATGTGTAAGAGAAGTCTCATACCCTCCGTCACACTATGTAGTAACCTTTAAGACAACCCTAATGAGGGTTCACATAGATCACTTGTTCACACTTTTACTTTATGTTAGGGGAAAAAGTGCAATAACCGACATGAGACCATGTGAGCTACATGGAATCCGGTGTTCTACTCCCACACTGAAAAGAGAGGGTTAACACTTGCCTAAGGTGTAACCATTTGTACGTAGGTATCTTGGTAGATTTACTAAGATAGAGTCCTATATGGGTACATAGTTAAGGGTCAAAGAGATTGTTTGTAGAAACCTTGACTTACTAACTTGGAGGTTTCAATCTCATGAGACAACACATAATTCGGGAATCCGTACTTACTAACGTGAGGACCCATGTGGGAGGCCGGACTTAATAATGTGAGACCTCCATTTCATTTACATTCCCTTTAGGTGCTAAGAAATTATTCCCTTTACTAATAATATTATTTCATCATATAAGTTTACATTAGTCTCTTTTAGACCCCTATGTAAAGGTCTTATCATATCTAGCTCATAGGTCAGCACAAGTGAGAACAATCCTTTCACGTTGGACACCAATACATAAGTGAGTAAACTTTTCGCTCAACAATTTATTATAATCATGATAAACTACTTTCAATCATGTAATAATCATACCATAAAATACTTGCATAATTCATAACCAATTCAATAGTCTAGGGCTAGAGATGAGGACTACTTAACATCAACATCACAACCACACATAGACCTAGAAGCATTACTAGCTAAGTAACTCTAAATTCATAATTGAATCCAAGAAAAACCAATCAACATACCTCATTGCCCTTCCAAGAACCTTCTTACTTCTATTACCAATAATACATAACCAATTACATAGACAAGGTAAATTTAACAACCACTTACATAATTTACAACAATGTAGTTAATCTATAAATTCATAATCTTAACAATTCACTATATCAATTCAAGGTTTTCATGAAATTGGGGAGAGGACATGGGTCTAGTGAAATCTAATAGGAAGTCATAAATTAACCATTAATTCACACTTAAACAACGTTAATTCATCATAATTCATCACGATTGATTCAATTTTGTTTTAGAAAGAAGACCAAATCGAAGAGAAAAACCCTTGTTTTTGGGGACTTAGAAATCATCTTTTGGAGGACCTCTTGGGGAAAGGATTCCCAAGAGTGAATGAAACCATACCTTATATAGGAGAAAGACACGAAATTGGGTTGAAAAACTTGAAGGCTTGATCTTGTTCTTGGATCTCTAATGGGTCTTCAATGGAGTTTTTGAGGAAGAGAGAATTTGGAAGAAGGAGAGAGAGATTTTTGATTTCAACTTGTGTGACTTGATTTGAGTGATAAAATTGACCTAAAAATGAGCCTAATATATTGTATAGTCACCCATTAAATTACCCCAAAGACCCCTCACTTAAATTGGTTTATTTGTGAAGTCAAAACACCCAAAATACGACTTTTTACGAAACTGGAGAGTAACACACACTTTTTATTCGGAAAATAAAAATTGAACCAGTGAGGTCCGTTTGGGATGCGCGTTGCGCAGCAGCCCACTGAATCAGGACTTACGCAGGCTGCCAAAGCAGCCTGCCCACCATGTTGGGGTCCTTCCCAAGGACCCTTCCGGTGGTCCTTGAGGTGTTGTTATCAAACATTTAAAATCTCGATACTACACTCTACCTATCCAAAGTCTTTTTACAAATTCTATAATTCATTTGACCCTCCGAAAGCTCCCCAAACATAGGGACGTCAACTAGTTAAATTTCGCTAGTTTTTGGACTTTAAGGCCTTTCTATAATGTTATGGCTCCAATAGTTCTCAAACAAGTTATTTACACTTATTTAGGTCTAATATCGTCATTTTTCAACATATAAGGCTCTAGTATAGGTCATGGAATTTACGGGGTGTTACAATATCCCCCCCCCCCACACACTTAGGAACATTCATCCCCGAATGATACTTTAAACCTTCTATTAGGAAAAAGGAAAGAGTCAAGACTAGCAGCCAACCAACAACCAATATCATAATGAGTCACAACTCATTGGTGGAAATTTTAACTCCTTTAAACATATAAACATAGCATCAACAAATAGTAACTTAATCCACAACATGCCATAACACTAGCTCAACTTTTCATAACACATAAGGAGGTACTACCTTCTCCATTTCAATTATGAGCTTAATATGAACATTAAGAGTTTACATGTTGATTTATTATCAAAAAAATATCAATTATGTCATTATAATCTTCCATGAACACTTATAGCACAAAACACACTCAAGTGAAAGCCAACATATTCAACATATTTCATGGAAAGACTCAACTTACCATGAATTTCTACTACAATATGCACATATTTAGAAAAACATGATAAGTTCAACGTTTTGCATAGAACTCATTCAAGAGGAAAGTTACTAACCTTAAATTTGGATATGAGTAGGGGGAAAGAGATGAGGATAGAGGGTCTTCATGTCGGCCTCAGCCTCCCATGTTGTACCCTCAACATGGTGGTTCCTCCATAGAACTTTTACAGAGGCAACCTCATTATTCCTCAGTTTCTTAATTTGACGATCCAAGATCTCCGATACACATTTTAAGCATAGAAACATGGAATACCCGATGAATCATGGCCAACTCATTTGGAAACTTCAACTCATAGGCAACACTCCTGACCCTCTTCAAAATTTCATACGGCCCCACATAAAGGGGACTAAGTTTCCCCTTCTTTCCATACCTCATCACCTCTTTCATAGGTGAAAATTTCAAATAGACCAAATCTCTTACTTTGAATTCAAGGGCCCTCTTTCTATTGTCGGCATAAGACTTCTGCACACTAAAAGTCGTTCTTAACCTCTCCCTTATGAGTCCAACCTTATCGGTGTCCTCATACACTAATTCGGGACTAAGAAGAGCAAACCCACCCAGTTCAAACCATCCAATAGGGGACCAACACTTCTACCATAAAGTGCTTCAAAAGCTGCCATACCAATACTTGCATGGTAGCTATTGTTGTAGGAGAATTCGATTAAGGGTAGATGATCATCCCAAGTGCCCTTGAAATCAGTCACGCAAGCCCTTAACATATCTTCTAGAGTTTGGATGGTGTGCTCCGCTTGTCCATCAATTTGAGGGTGGAAAGCGGTGCTAAGTTTTACTTGCGTACCAAGTCCACTTTGGAAAGATCTTCAAAAGTGTGAAGTGAATTGTGCTCCTCTATCCGAAATGATCAACAATGGGGACCCATGTAACTTCACAATCTCTTTAACATACAATTTAACATACTCCTTCGCCGATTAAGAAACCTTTACAGGAAGGAAATGGGCTGACTTGGTCAACCTATCCACTATGACCCAAATAGAGTTATGTTCCCGACGTGTTCCAGGCAAACCTACCACAAAGTCCATGTTGACATCTTCCCACTTTAAAATGGGGATATCAATATCTCGGGTTAGGACACTAGGGCCTTGATGCTCGTCTTTTACTTATTAGCAATTAGGGCACCTCGACACAAACTTAGCTACCTCCCTTTTCAATCCATTCCACCAATAGATGTCACACAAGTCATGATACATCTTGGTGGCCCCCGGGAGGATGGAGTATTGGGAACGATGAGTCTCATCAATGATTTTCTCCCTTAAACCATCCACATATGGCACACATAACCTCCCTTGGTACCTAAGTACCCCATCCTCCCCTTATGAGAATGTTCAATTATTCTTGTTAAGGACCGATTTTTTCAACTACATCAATGGGGGATAAAGATGTTGCTTAGACTTCACATCCACCACTAAAGATGACTCGGAGTTATGACGAACCATAAAACCACCCTTGGATGATTCTTCTAGTCGAACACCCAAATGGGCCAACCTATGAACATCTTTGACTAGTTCCTTTTTGTCATCATTAACATGAGCCACACTACCAATCGACACTCGACTCACGGAATCTGCCACAACATTATCTTTTCCGGGATGGTACAGGACACTCATGTCATAATCCTTTAAAAGCTCTAACAATCTCATTTGGCATAGATTTAAGTCTTTTTGGGTGAATACATATTAGAGACTTTTGTGATCGGTGAATACATCTACATGCACACCATAAAGATAGTGTCTCAAAATTTTCAAAGCAAATACCGTGGGCGCAAGCTCAAGGTCATGAGTTTGATAATTCTTCTCATGTGTCTTGAGTTTTCTTGAGGCATACGCTATGGCTTGGGCTCTAGAAAGCCCCCAAGTTCCATAAACTATTTTTCCACCATAGGAATACTAGCAAGTGGATCCACCTAGAAGCTACGTTCATGTTTGGTTCTACTTTGGCTTGTAGACCACCTTCCATCGGTGTAAGGTTTTACAACACCGGATTCCACACTTAGATCTTGTGGTCTATGTCGGTTAAGGCAAGTGTTCCACAAACTAAAATGAAGTAATGAAGTACAAACAAACTAGGGTAACTCGAGAGGTTTGACTTAGCCTAGGTAGTGGTATGGGACTCTACCTATGCCTTGCACTAGTTTGCATTGAGGGAAGCCTTAGGAGGTTGTTCTTATGCATGTATATGCTTATAAATCTATATGAGAATATTACATGTTGATGACACCTTATGATGTTCAATTGACTTGTGAATATATGATTGGTATGTATTGCTAAAGTATGTTGTTATGTTTTCTTAAAGATACAATATGTGAAGTTGGAGATTGGTTATGGTTCTAGTTAGGTTTACCTGATTAAGTAAGGTTATTGGGCTTTGCTTGGTCATTGCACTATCGGACTTAATAAGGGTCATGAGAGATGGACTTGCTTTAATTATGTTTTAATGAACTCTTATTTATGCTTGTGATGTTATGACTTGATGATAGAGTTGTATTTGATTGTGGGTTCAAGCATGTTGATATGAATGTGACTTGATTAGCCTTAAGGTTGTTGATCTTGTATAGTAGTACATGGTATTGACTTGATGAATATGCATGAATGTATTATATTTGTTATTGAATGTGCATAAGGCTTTCTAAATGTAAAATAGCATGTTTTAATGAAATGTCCCTTTTTAGCATTATTTGGTATTATGTGTGCATATGGTCTCATACTGTAAGACCCCGAAAATGACTTAGGTAAATATCGAGCCTAAAGTTGTTTTCATGGTGGTCTAAGGTCCTAAATTAGTCTATAACATTGTATAGAGGCATTATCTAAGAGTTTAGGTGCATTGGAAGTCAAATGTCAAGGGACGACCAAGACGTTCGACGACTAAGTCACTAAGTGCCTCGTATGTAGTCCTATGTGATTATGTGTGATGCATTAGCATATATGGTCCTTAAATGAGTTTATATGGTATATATAGACAGTGCTTTAAGTTTCGTGAAGTTTAGAGGTCAAACGTCCATGACGTTCGAAAGTTGTGCCTTGAAATGACCTTGTGTGTCTAAGCATGTTTCATCGAGTTTTACGAGTTCGTTTTGGATGAAACTTTTGTGGTAGGTACTAAACTTGTGTACGTGCATGTTCTAGTTGATAACTTCCGGGTAGGACTCCATGTAGAACCCGCAAGGGGCCCTAGAGTAGGACCCCAACATTGAGCTCAACATTGTCAGGCAGTGTCCAATCGACAGCCCAAATGATGGCCAGTCGACCAGGCGACGACCCATTGATAGGTGTCGTCGATTGATCCAACATGCCTGAAGGTTGAGGAGTATCTCAATAAAACCACGAGACCCCATCGACGGGGCGTGGTCTGACAGACAGACCATCGATGTGGGGCGTCGATGGAGCCAAGTTGTTCGTAACTTGGGAGGTGTTAGGTGCAACCAAAGAAACCCCATCGATGGGGCGTGGGTGAGTCCATGGACCGTCGATGATCCCGTCGATGGTACTGTGTGTTTCCCTGCCACCTTTCTATTAAGTTGAGGGGTGAAGTTGTAAATTCACCCCATGCTCCTATAAGTCTTTGGATGGTTGTTTTGAGTGTTTATTGGTATTTTAAGAGTATATAAGTCATTAAACTCTCAATTAAACCCTAACACTAAGATCAAAACATATTCCATCTAAAAGTTCGTCCAAAAACCTCCATGAGTGTTCAAAGTGAAGATGAAGCTTGAAGATGGATCTTCAATGGAGTTTCTTCTTCAATTAGCATTGGGTTCTTCAAATAAGGTATGAGAGTTCTTCATCTAAGGTTTTCTATCACCTTATAGCCAATTTCAAAGATGTTTTCAAAGGATTTCAAAAAGAAGAAAAAGTCCAATTTCTACTCTAAGTCATGGTTTCTTGCATGAAACGTTTTCAAAGCTTAATATATGATGTTATTTATGTATAATTGATGTTTTCTAATTAAATTCTCCATGAACCCTTGATCTTCTCAGTTATTTAATTTTCACTAAAATATGAGTGAATTGACTATGCTTTGGGATTAATGAATTCATGTGTAGATTGATATGGGATTTTGAATGATGTATATATTATGTATTCATGGTTTATAGGTTGTTTCAATTTGATCAATTGAGTATTGTATATTCTTAGATATTTTGACTATTAAGCTTATTGAATTAATATGAACTTAATGCTTATAGATTCTAGTGTAGTTTTTTTTGGGTTTTCTAACGATGTAAGGATTGTATTCAATTGATATCTATTTGGTCTTACATTGATAAATCTATATTGAATTGACTTAGATTCATTGAGTATTATGATTTATGCTTTGAATTGATGTTCATGACCATGGATAAGGCCTTATGGTAATGAATTGAATGATTTGGCTTTGGATTGAAGTGGTGAGATCAAGTGGGTGGTAGGCTTCCTTAATTATTTATTACTATGTATATCTATTGTAATTTATCTTTTGGATTATATGTGATTGGTTTGGTCCAGTTATGGTGGCGGTGTTATGTGAATTGATGTGGCCTTGTCGGCGTTATTTTAAGTATATTGATGATCATGGCCTTGTCGGCACTATTTGAAGTAATATGTTGATTAGTGTTGTTGATGATGTTAAGTATGATCATATCTACCTATATGTGAAGTAATGTGAAAGTATTTGTTCTCTTATTGAAGTTATTAGGTGATAATGTTATACTATGACTATGTGTTAAGTGTGTAGTCTTAGAGTTGATACATGGTTGTTCCTAAATTGGCTATATGAGTCTATAATGGTTATGTTTATGATGTTAAGGTAATAAATAGGTTGACTAAATGATGTTAAGGGTCATTCCTAAATGTTTAAAGAAAGTTATGCTATATGTGCTAAAGTGAGGTATGTTGTGTCTTGTTTAGGTAGACTTGTGTCCCTTACATGATGCATGTATAAACATGAATATGTAATTGTAACAACCCGAAAATGACGATGCTAAGTAATGCCTAAACGTACCTAGAATGCCTAGATTAGAGCTGGTTCACACGGCTTGGTGCGCGTGGAACCAGACCTTAGAACCTATGCACCAGCCAAGACAACCAACTTGGTCAGTTAGTTGAGCTAGGCAAGGTTGGGTCCACCCATGTAGGGCACCCAAATAATAAGATTCACCCGGATGAGTTTTAACCGGACTTGAAAGGGGTAATCTTAGGTTTGGAGGGTCTAGGGGTAAAATGGTCTTTTCCAGGATAAGGGTAGTATTGTAATTACCCTAAGTATTTAATTAATTAATTAATTAATGTAAAAAGTGGACAGTTCGCGAATAAGCTTCACTCGGGTTCGATCCTTGGTGGAAGCGAAGTTAAATCAAATTAATTAATATTTCATTATCTGATTTAAGTAAGGGCAGGTTAGTCACCTCCCTTAAGCCTTAAAAAAATCAGATTTTTAATTTAAATGACAAGGAGTCCTAGTTTAACTAAATTTTACCTGAAACTCCTACTCCTAAACTTATTCTCACGTTTCTCCACTCTCTTTCTCACGATTCTCCACTCTCATTCTCATGCTTCATTATCAGTAAAAGAACAAAATCAAAAGTTCATCACTCTTGAAGAACTTGTACGCTAAAACTCAAAAGAAAAATAAGCTAAAAATTAAAAGCTAAAGCAAAATTCTCGACGAGTTGATCTTGAGGTTTCTGTGGTGAAGCTTTGGTTTCGTGGGAAGTTGGCAGTGCATTGGATCAGTTTTGAAAGAGTGTTGAACGACAGAAAAGGCATGGGTTTCTTCTTCTTGGTCTCTTTCCCAAGAGACCCCTAGGATTCAGTCGTATTCTAATCCGAAAACTAGGAATGTTTTCCTGTTGCATGTCCCTGTCACTAGCTCCCATCGATTGTTGTAGGTTGGGTATGTTTGCTCGTAGAATTTAGGAATGTAATGTGTTTTTGTGATGATTATGTTCATGGATGTATGTTTGGATTTATGTGATGATAAACATGTGCGCAATGTGTGTGTGGCCGTGGTTCTTGGTCATGGGTTGGAGCATGAAAATGACTTCTTAAATTCTTGTGTTTTTGTATAAAATTACTTGGAAAAATTACATATAATAATGTACGAAATGTCAAACGAATTTGCCATAAAAATCTAACGTATAAATGTTGATAAAGGTTAATTGAAAAGATGACCAAATTTCCAGAAATCTGGCAATTTGGTCTTGGCATAGGCCGTGTTGAGGAATTTGGATTTCAATTTTTTTTAAGACGTGAGGTCATTATGAATTGAACCCAAGACCTCACCATATGTATGCTGCTGAAAAACAATTCAATAATAAAAAATGAGGTGAGGGGGATTCGAAATGGGGTAAGGCTCAAGTGAAGAAATTAAAGAGGGAAAATAAATAAAATGAGGTGTGTGGGGGTCGAACCCACAACCCCTCGGATAGGTGAGAAAATTAGGAGAAAACTAAAGAAAAATAAAATGAGGTTAAAGGGGATCGATCCCACATCCTCCTGGTCTCAAAATAAAAAGAGAGGAAAGAAAAGAAAGAAAAAAAGGAAGTGTAGGCGTTGGGGATCGACCTCGAGTCCCCAAGCCGAAAATATAAATCAAAAAAATTAATATGAGACTAAGTGTTGCTCAAGGGATTCGAAATCGGGTTCCCTTGCCCAATTCCGTATTGATAGATAAGTCTTACGTGAATAAATATTTAATGAATGCTGCCTATAGGAATCGAAATCGAGACCTTGTCATATCTACAAGATACATAAGTCTTGTACCATATAATCTTTGGTAAGTATAAGTCACTTAAACGAATTATTTACTAAGCCTCATGGATTGTACGTATGGGTTCATAAGTCCAGCGTACATTTAAAAGTAAGTGAACCTAAGATGTATATGATGAAATGATGTGATCCCAAGAGGGTTAAGTAAGAGTGTGAAATACACTAAAAGGCCAAGTGCATTTGCATATGATGAAATGAACATTCACGTAATGGGGTGAGTAATTATGAAGCGCTAATATTCTAAAGTTAATGAATGTGGTGACAACATGATAAGAGGCTAATATTAAAGACAAGATCAATCTCAAATGAGCCTAATAAGTATTACCAAAAACCGTACTCACCTATGAGAGTGTAAAATTATTAAAGAGACGAGTCTCTAAGAAACACTCTAATGAAAGTATTGAGATTAATGCACACTTAATACTAACGATGAGATGAGAAATCATCTAATGAGCAATGATGCCCTCATGCTAGAAGCCAGCTTCTATGATGTGTGAGATGAATGTAATGAAACTTCATACGGATCACCGATAGGCTAGGTATGAGTCACGATTCCTTCTTTCGCGAAGGCAGAGGTTCGTGTAAATCTCATGAGATGAGACTGTCCGTTTAGGCGGGTATAGGTCTCCTTATATCTCCTAGTCTTTGAACCTATGCAGCCAAAATAGGGTTTTAGCAGGGTTCAATTCCCTATACACGCTAGCATGTTTTTGTTTCACTTTAGCCGGTGATTCCACCTCTTTTCGGTGTAGGGTAGACACTGGATTTCATGAGCTCACATGATTTATGTCGGTTAAAGTTAAAGTTCCCAAAGAAAGAATGAGGCCAGCCTCATGTAATGCACACCATGAAATGAATGATACCAAAGGTGCTTGGATAGGATAATCAAGAGGTGAACTAGACTCAAGGAATGACACTAGGTCATTCTTGGTCATTGCACAGTTAACCCGAAGAGAGTCCTAAACAACATCCTGGATATATAAATGAATGAAAAAAATGAAGTACGTATGAATGAATGAAGCAGACTATGTGTTTGCTAAAGAAGGCTCCCTAGTTAAGGTCCCATATGTTGAGCCCTTATTTGGGAAGTCCTAATGTTAAGTCCGTGATTCCAAGGTCTCACGGCATACGAATGAATGATATATGATATATGTATGTGCTAAATGAAGTGTGTTATGTGTTTGTGTGCAATATGAAAAGAATTATGATACATGTTACTCTCATAGCATGAAGTTCCTAATCTGATTTGGCAAGTCCAACTGACTTGGCTTTCCATAACTCATATCATTAGGAGAGAGCTCTTCTTAATCATGCATGTCCTTGGTGTTTGCTTGCATACATCCATACTTAGTACAAGTGTGTACTAATCCCATACAACCCTTTACTTTTAGGTGCAGGTGCAGGTGGACGCTAGAGCTTACGAGACTATGTTGAAGCTATCCGAACGTGGAGCATTCATTCGGACTTGGTAGGACCTCATGCTTTCGAGGATGATTATCTCTTATATTCTAGCTTAGACGTAGGCATGAGCTAGTGGAGGATGTTCCACTAGCGTTTCTTTCTTACTTATTTTCAGACGTCGTATTGGTGCCATTTTGGCAACTTTATATTAATGTAGTTATGAACTATTTCTTTCATTTGAATATCTCATTATTAGATGGTTATTGTGAACTGATGTAATATAATACAATTCTTACTATGAAGTCTATGTATACTTCAAAGCAAACAAAAGTTTTAAATTTTTCGCTAAAATTAACCTATACGATATACTGAGGACGTATGTACGCTTGTCTACGACCTCCGAGAGGTCAACGACGCCGGTCTCGGCTAGGGTCTAGACCCCAGTCGTGAAAAATGTGGTATCAGAGCCTTAGGTTAAATTCAAAGGATAATAAGTTGACATCAACACATCGAGTAGTTTCTAAGTTATGGTAGTGAAGTGCACCACTATCATGAATTACAGACTGCATGATGTGCGGGAAAATTTCCCTTCTTTTGATCTTATCGTGCTTTCATTAATGTCTGATTTCATGGTGTTATGAGCGTATCTAACATCAATTCTTATTTTTTTCCAGAAAATGAACACAAGGGGGAACGCTGGTCGGGGAAGAGTAGGAGCAGCTGCTGGGGGCAACCAAGTTCCACCCCAGGCTCCAGCTGCAGGATTGGCCATGCCAGTTAACCCAGCTGGGTTGACTGATGCGGAGGTGCGGACAAATTTGGTACAGATGGATCAAGCCATCACTGTGCAGGCTCAGGCTATGACATGACTGACATTGTGCTAGATAATTAGAAGTGTCATTCGGGGACGAATGTTCCTAAGGGGGGGATAATATAACAACCAGAAAATGACTATGATAAGTAATGCCTAAACGTACTTAGAATGCCTAGATTAGAATGGGTTCACACGGCTTGGTTCGCGTGGAACCAGACCTTAGAGCCTATGCACCAGCCAAGCAACCAACTTGGTGAGTTAGTTGAGCTAGGCAAGGTTAGGTCGATCCATGTAGGGCACCTGAATATTAAGATTCACCCGAATGAGTTTTAACCAGACTTGAAAGGGGTAATCTTAGGTTTGGAGGGTCTAGGGGTAAATGGTCTTTTCAAGACTAAGGGTAGTATTGTAATTACCCTAAGTAATTAACTAATTAATTAATTAATGTAAAAAGTGGACAGTTCGGGTAGGGTTGACGCGAATTGACCTGTTTTCGCGAGATAAGCTTCACCCGGGTTCGATCCTTGGTGGAAGCGATGTTAAATCAAATTAATTAATATTTCAGTATCTGATTTAAGTAAGGGCAGGTTAGTCATCTCACTTGAGCCTTAAAAAAATAGATTTTTAATTTAAATGACAAGGAGTTCTAGTTTGACTAAATCTTTACCTAAAACTCCTACTCCTAAACTTATTCTCATGTTTCTCCACTCTCTTTCTCACGATTATCCACTCTCATTCTCACGTTTCATTATCATTAAAAGAAAAAAATCAAAAGTTCATCACTCTTGAAGAACTTGTACGCTAAAACTCAAAAGAAAAACTAAGCTAAAAATGAAAAGCAAAAGCAAAATTCTCGACGGGTTGAGCTTGAGGTTTCTGTGGTGAAGCTTTGGTTTCATGGGAAGTTGGCAGTGCATTGGATCAGTTTTGAAACAGTGTTGAACGACAGAAAATGTATGGGTTTCTTCATCTTGGTCCATTTACCAAGAGACCCTAGGATTCAGTCGTATTCTAATCCAAAAACTAGGAATGTTTCCCCGTTGCATGTCCCTGTCACTAGCTCCCATCGATTGTTGTAGGTTGGGCATGTTTGCTGGTAGAATTTAGGGATGTAATGTGTTTTTGTGATGATTATGTTCATGGATGTATGTTCGGATTTATGAGATGATAAACACGTGCGCAATGTGTGTGTGGCCGTTGTTCTTGGTCATCGGTTGGAGCATGAAAATGACATGTTAAATTATTCTGTTTTTGTATAAAATTACTTGGAAAAAATACATATAATAATGTACGAAATGTCCAACAAATTTGCCATAAAAATCTAACGTATAAATGTTGAGCAAAGGTGGATTGAAAGGATGACCAAATTTCCAGAAATCTGGAAATTTGGTCTCGGCATAGGCAGTGTTGAGGAATTTGGATTTCAATTTTTTTTTAAGACTTGAGGTCATTAGGGATTGAACCCAAGACATCACCATATGTATGCTGCTGAAAAAAAATCAACAATAAAAAAAATGAGGTGAGGGGGATTCGAAATGGGGTAAGGCTCAAGTGAAGAAATGAAAGAGGGAAAAATAAATAAAATGAGGTGTGTGGGGGTCGAACCCACAACCCCTGGATTGGTGAGAAAATTAGGAGAAAACTAAAGAAAAATAAAATGAGGTTGTGGGGGATCGATCCCACATCCTCTTGGTCTCAAACAAAAAAGAGAGGAAAGAAAAGAAAGAAAAAAAGGAAGTGTAGGCGTTGGGGATCGACCTCGGGTCCCCAAGCCGGAAATATAAATCAAAAAAATTTAATATGAGACTAAGTGTTGCTCAAGGGATTCAAAATCGGGTTCCCTTGCCCACTTCCGTATTGATACATAAGTCTTACGTGAATAAATATTTAATGAATGCTGCCTATAGGAATCGAAATCGAGACCTTGGCATATTTACAAGATGCATAAGTCTTGTACCATATAATCTTGGGTAAGTATAAGTCACTTAAACAAATTATGAACGAAGCCTCATGGCTTGTACGTATGGGTTCATGAGTCCAGCGTACGTTTAAAAGTAAGTGAACCTAAGATGTATATGATGAAATGATGTGATCCCAAGAGGTTAAGTAAGAGTGTGAAATACACTAAAAGGCCAAGTGCATTGGCATATGATGAAAGGAACATTCACGTAATCGGGTGAGTAATTATGAAGAGCTAATATGCTAAAGATAATGAATGTGGTGACAACATGATAAGAGGCTAATATGAAAGACGAGATCAATCTCAAATGAGCTTAATAAGTGTTACCAAAAACCGTACTCACCTATGAGAGTGTAAAATTATTAAAGAGACCAGTCTCTAAGAAACACTCTAATGAAAGTATTGAGATTAATGCACACTTAATACTAATGATGAGATGAGAAATCATCTAATCAGCAATGATGCCCTCATGCTAGAAGCCAGCTTCTATGATGTGTGAGATGAATATAATGGAACTTTATACGAAGCACCGATAGGCTAGCTATGAGTTGCGATTCCTTGTTTTGGGAAGGCAGAGGTTCGTGTAAATCTCATGAGATGAGACTGTCTGTTTAGGCGGGTGTAGGTCTCCTTATATCTCCTAGTCTTTGAACCTATGCATCCAAAATAGGGTTTTAGCAGGCTTCAATTCCCTATACACGCTAGCATGTTTTGGTTTCACTTTGGCCGGTGATTCCACCTCTTTTCGGTGTGGGGTAGACACTGGATTTCATGAGATCATATGATCTATGTCGGTTAAAGTTAAAGTTTCGAAATAAAGAATGAGGTCAGCCTCATGTAATGCACCCCATAAAATGAATGATACCAAAGGTGTTTGGATTGGATAATCAAGAGGTGAACTAGACTCAAGTAATGACACTAGGTCATTCTTGGTTATTGCACATTGAACCCGAAGAGAGTCCTAAACAACATCCTAGGTATATAAATGAATGGAAAAAAAATGAAGTACGTATAAATGAATGAAGCAGACTCTGTGTTTTCTAAAGAAGGCTCCCTAGTTGAGGTCCCATATGTTGAGCCCTCATTTGGGAAGTCCGTGATTCCAAGGTCTCACGGCATACGAACGAATGATATATGATATATGTATGTGCTAAATGAAGTATGTTATGTGATGTGTGCAATATGAAAAGAATGATGATGCATGTTACTCTCATAGCATGACTTTCCTAATATGATTTGGTAAGTCCAACTGACGTGGCTTTCCATAACTCATATCGTTAGTAGAGAGATCTTCTTAATCATGCATAACCTTGGTGTGTACTTGCATACACCCATACTTAGAACAAGTGTGTACTAATCCCATAAAACCATTTACGTTTAGGTGCAGGTGCAGGTGGACGCTAGAGCTTACGAGACTACGTTCAAGCTATCCGGACGTGGAGCATTCATACGGAATTGGTAGCCTCATGCTTTCGAGGATGCTTATCTCTTATATTCTAGCTTAGACGTAGGCATGAGCTTGTGGAGGATGTTCCACTAGCATTTCTTTCTTACTTATTTTCAGACGTCGTATTGGTGCCATTTTGGCAACTTTATATTAATGCAGTTATGAACTATTTCCTTCATTTGAATATCTCATTATTAGATGGTTATTGTGAACTGATGTGATATAATGTAATTCTTACTATGAAGTCCATGTATACTTCAAAGCAAACAAAAGTTTTAAATTTTCCGCTAAAATTAACCTATACGATGTAATGAGGACGTATGTAGGGTTGTCTGAGATCTTTGAGAGGTCAACGACGCCGGTTTTGGCTAGGGTCTAGACCCTAGTCGTGACAGTGATGACTTGACTTAGGAAGCTAAAGCGTCTTGGTCTTGAATGTATGAATGATGTGAGACCTTGAATAACGATAAGAAGGTCCTTTATGTGAAACCTTGAACCTAGTGGTAAGGTTATCAAACTTGAAGTCGTAAGCCGTAATGGTATTCTTCATGTAATGAATGATGGAATTAAGATTGATTGGCTGCAACAGCATCATATCAATACTTAGGGAAGTCATGATGAGATTCTTGTCGCCATTAGAAGATAGCCCTAGCGGACCTTTCTTTGGTAGGGTAAATGTAATTGGATCATGAACTTGATATGGGACCCCTTTATATGAACCTTAATGTGAATTAATCTATTAGAACGAATGCTAGCACCGAGTGAGTATGGTAAGGGAAGTAATTCTAGTTAAAGTATGAGACTAGAATACAAAGCACACCCTTCATATTCCTTAACCATGTGCCTACATGGGATGTGTCTATGTTCTACCATTGGCAAGTAGAACAACCTCATCGGAGTAGGATAGAACTCCGGATTCCATTCTTTGCTAACATGGTCTATGTCGATTATTGCCTATTGTCATCTTGTGGATACCCATTAGCATTAAAGAAGTTCTATGAAGTTTAGGTGGTGGTATGGGACGCTATCTATACATTGCACAAGAGGCTTTGAAGATGCTAGTGAGAGTCCCTAGGTCTTCTCCAAGACCATTATGTGAATGTCCTTATATGATGAATGTCTCTTAAATGAACTAAGAAATGTAATGGCTTAATTTAAGAAAGAATGTTAAATGAATAAGTTCCTTTCTAGAGTAGTTAAGGGTTGTCTAGTTAAGGTGTGAAGGGGGCAAGGGAATGGTCACTTCACCTCTTACTTAGATGAGTCTTAATAAGGATTCTAGTTAGTGAATATGTTGATTATGTGGACATGATCCTAACCTAGGTAAGTCTTAAGGAATACTTAGGTAATGTTGAAGAGGTCAATTATGGACATTCTCTTCTTGATTTACTTGAGTAGGTCTTTCGATAACCTTTGAAAGGGACAATGTCACGTTGATGTATGTGATGGTATTAAGTTAGAATGATTCTATCTTAGGTAGTCTATAGGATCCCTTGTGTGTGTGTGAAAGGGATTGTATGGGTGGTCGCTCCACACTCACCCAAGTGAACCTTGGAAATCTCCTTTGGTAGGAGGATCTCATGTTTATGTGTTCGATGTATGTTAAGTGTGTATGTGTCTCATTCTAAGTAGTCTTAAGGATCGTTTAGGCATGTTTTGAGAAGGTGTATGGGCGGTCTCTCTTTGTATGACTTAAGTGAGTCTTAGTATAGCTTTTAGTGAGTTGACTACATGCTATAAAATGTTAAATGTGAAGGTTATGCACTTCGCTGTAACAGTGAAGGAAAGTGAAGCGAGTTACTGTAAAGTGGTTACTAAAATTATGATAATTGCTTAAATGATTTTCTTATGTATTTCAAAAGTGATAAATGTTGTTCTTATTTTTATACTATGATGTTTTAATCAAAAAGTTTTGAAAAGCATGTTATTGACTTAATGTCCCTTTTTCATGGCTTCCATACTTAGTACATCTAATGTGCTAACCCCTTCTTTTCCCTTTTTGACTAAAGTGTAGGGAATTAGAAGTCTTGATATGCCATGGATGATGGATAGGTTTATAAGATTTGAAGATGAAGTATTGGTGAGTCCTCATCGATTCGAGGACAATATCCACATGTACCTTAATGTCTTAAGTCTTTATTTTATGTCTTGTATGGGCTTAGTCCCAAGTATTGTATACTCTAAAGTTTAGATGGTTAAAGGGTTGTAAAGGTTTAATGTTTTAATGAAAGTCTTCCACTTGTGTATTGTTTATAAAAGAGTTCTTCGTGTGTGAAGAAAGTTTTAAATTCTTTCTAGTTTTAGTATTTTATTATGTAATGAATGCGAGAGGCATAGATGATACTTCTTGAAGTCTCATTTGTCGTGTGACGAACTCAAGGATACTTTACCTTTCTAGGGTGTACTTGAGGGTCGTGACAAGCTTGTTGTCAGAGCATAAGGTTTGGGAGTGTCGTAGTTGTCTTATGAACCACATCAAATAGAGTCTTGTTCATAATGTGGCGCGCGCCACATTATAAATAGGAAGATATTGGTGCTAAGAAAAGTTTCACTTCTTCATTCATCTAATCGTGCCTAAGAGCCTTGTATATGGTGTCTTTCCCTTGTCTTCCCTATTTGTTGGTCATGTGAGTGTGACTTTATGAAGTTTGGGTTGAGGGAGAGAAAATATGAGATGTGGCTTGCTAGATGAGGTGTGAAATATGGCATTGATGACCTTAGGTTTGTATAGTTACCTTTTGAATGATATTTTAGTTTGAAAAGACTGGTAAGGTGTAGAGTTCGAAATGTGAAAGAGTAATGGTGAGTTTCAGTTAGTAAGGGGGATGTAATGGTTAGATGGTTGAACCTTTGAGAGTCTTTAGTTCTCATGAGCAAGACTTTGAGTGAGGAAGAATTAGTAAGGTTAAGGTTCCTTGAGAATTCCTTCAGGTAGATGTTATGTTGACCTTAGAATGGGTTTATCCTAAGTGAATGGAGTATGGTGAAGAGTATGATTGTTGGGGAGTGAGCTACCCTTAACTTTTTTTTATGTGTTTATTCAAGGCTAAAACAAAGAGTTATTACTAACTTGATTTGTGTAGGAGTCTTTTGTGGAAAATGAGTTCCAAACATTCTCCTTATGATATGCATGCTTGGTTGAAATTGAATTTCAAAATCTTCTTGCATTATGTGTTTTATGAGGCCATGATTATATTGTAAAAAGTTGTTTTTATGATGTTACCTTGCATATTAGCATGTCTATATCATGAATTGGTTTTAAAAAAATTGCATTTTAAAAAAAATGGCCTAAAACACTGTAGCACTGGAATTGTTCACTTTGAGATTTTGCAAAAATTTACTAATTGATTCTTTGGTCTAAAAGTGTTGTTATATGGTTAGAACTTATGTATATAAGCATGCTAATTAATATGAAATGAATTTTACTATTTGGAGTTAAGGAGATGAGTTTTGTAGCATGATGAGTTACATAATCCTATTCTAGTTTCTTGCTGTGTTGTGAATCTCATGATATTGTGAAATTGATGTATTCTCCTTGATTATGTGCTTTATGGTGTGGTTATGAGTTGTTAACTAAATTACTCTTGGAAGTGTTCGGAGAGTGGCAAGTGTCATTCGAGGACGAATGTTGTTCAAGTGGGGGAGAATGTAAGACCCCGAAAATGACTTAGGTGAAACTAGAGCCTAACTTGGTTGTAATGGTGGTCTAAGGTACTAAATTAGTCTATAATATGGTATAGAGTAAGTATCTAAGAGCTTAGGTGCATTGGAAGTCAAACGTCAAGGGACGACCAAGACGTTCGATGACTAAGTCACCTATGTGCCTCGTATGTGGTTCTATGTGATTTTGTGTGATGCATGAGATTATATGGTCCTTAAATGAGTTTATATGGTATATATAGGCAGTGTGTCAAGCTTCGTGAAGGTTGGAGGTCAAACGTTCAAGAACATTCATGACGTTCGAAAGTTTTGCCTTGAAATGACCTTGTGTGTCTAAGCATGTTTCATCGAGTTTTACGTGTTCGTTTTGGTTGAAACATATGTGGTAGGTCCTAAAATTGTATATGTGCATGTTTGGGTTGGAAACGTTCGGGTACGACTCCATGTAGGACCCGCAATGGGCCTTAGAGGATGACCCCAACGTAGAGCTCAACACTGCCAGACATTGTCCAGCCGACGGCCATTCGACTAGGCGACGGCCCGTCGATGGGTCTCGTCGATGAATCCAACTTGCCGGCAAGTTGAGGAGTCTCTGAATCAAACCACGAGACCCCATCGATGGGCGTAGTCTGATAGAAGGACCGTCGATGTTGGGCGTCGATGAAGCCGAGTTGACCGTAACTTGGGAGGTGTCAGGTGCAACCAACGAAAACCCATCAACGGGGCATGGGTGATACGGCGGACCGTCAATGATCCCGTCCATGGTGCTCTGTGTTTCCCTGCCAGCTTTCTGTTAAGTTGAGGGGTGAAGTTGTAAATTCACCCCATGCCCCTATAAATCTTTGGATGGTTGTTTTGAGTGTTTATAGATATTTTATGAGTATATAAGTCATTAAAATCTTAATTACACCCTAACACAAACATTAAAACATATTCCCTCTAAAAGTTCTTCCAAAAACCTCCATGAGAGTTCAAAGTGAAGATGAAGCTTGAAGATGGATCTTCAATAGAGTTTCTTCTTCAATTAGCATTGGGTTCTTCAAAGGAACATCACAGTACAGTGAAGCGAGTTACTGTAAAGTGATTCCTAAAATTATGATAATTGCTTAAATGATTTTCTTATGTATTTCTAACGTGATAAATGTTGTTCTTATGTTTATACTATGATGTTTTAATAAAACATTTATGAAAAGCATGTTATTGACTAAATGTCCCTTTTTCATGGTTTTTGCATGGCTTCCATAATTAGTACATCTAATGTGCTTACCCCTTCTTTTCCCTTTTTTACTAAAGTGTAGAGAATTGGAAGTCTTGATATGCCATGGAGGATGTATAGGTTTGTAAGAGTTGAAGATGAAGTATTGGTGAGTCCTCATAGATTCGAGGACAATATCCACATGTACCATGATGTCTTAAGTCTTTATTTTATGTCTTGTATGGGCTTAGTCCCAAGTATTGTATACTCTAAAGTTTAGATGGTTCAAGGGTCTTAAAGGTTTAATGTTTTAATGAAAGTCTTCCACTTGTGTATTTTTTATAAAAGAGTTCTTCGTGTGTGAAGAAAATTTTAAATTCTTACTCATTTTAGTTTTTTATTATGCAATGAATGATACGAGAGTCTTAGATTGTCACACCCGGATTCTCAAATCCGAATGCAACCGGCGTCGTTAACCTCTCAGAGGTCGCAGACAAGCCTCTTCTTAGCTTTCATCACAATCATACAGTTAAATTTGCGGAAAATTTAGAACTTTTTAATTACTTATTGAAGTGTACATATACTTCATATATATATAGTATAAGAGTGATATTCTAATGAGCTCAAACTAAATCAACCATCTATTAAAGATTAAACAATCGAAGTAGAGAATCATAATGCTAATAATAGTTTGCCAATCGGCCTTATTAAAACGCTTGAACAAATGTTTGAAATGGAACGCTAGGGACTATCTCCACTAGCTATGTCTAATGTACTAAGATAGAATAATAATTGCAGCATCCTCGACTCAAGAGGACCTACCAAAATCTGGAGATCACTAATACAAACTGCTTCGTCGAACCTTCAATCTTCTCTAGAACCTGCACCTATAAAAATAGTAATAATATATGGGGTTAGTACAAACTTGTACTAAGTATGGGTGTATGCACATAAACACATAAGGACTATGCATGATCAAGGAAAGCTCTTCCTAAAGCAACATGTCGTTTCTGGAAAGTTAAGTCACTTTACTTTCTTAAATCGTTACTTATGATTCATGCTATGAATATGACATGTTCTCATACAATTAAGGCACACAACTCATTTTCTTTATGAACATAAGACCTTGGAATCATGAACATAATTTTAGAACAACTTAGACAAAACTTATTATTATTTTTCCCTTAGGCCGAAAGCCCCTATTCCCAGCCTTAGTTTATTTTTCAGTCTTTTCTTCTTTCTGTTGTGTAGTTCAATGATATCCTTTGATCCTATGTTTACTTACAAGTGCAATGATTCATTGTAGTCCCATACCTACAACGAATCGATTAAGTAATTCACAAGACTAAGGAAATGATTTGGCTACCTTACTTACAAGTTAGATATTTCATTCTTAAATTGGGTATGAATGTATTTATAAGCCAATCTTTATTGGCTATGCCCATTATGTGATTATTTGAGATATATAGATCTTGGGAGATATATTCATACTCCAATATTGTCATAAACCACTAACTTGTTAAAACTTTATTCTTATCAAACACTGATGATTGACATTCTTAAGCTCTTGCTTACTTAGTTCACTTTGAACTTACGTTTCTTCTTCTTCTTTGATCTGTTGTTCACTTTGAACATGCTACTTTCATTCTTTCTCACTTTATTTAAAGAATTCTTTAGCATTAACTGAAGTAGATCATGCGAGCTAACATGAAATCAAGTGTCTCCCCCACACCGAAAAGGGGTGGTCAGGTTAAGGAGAACCAAGTCGAGTGTCTACCCCACACCAAAAATGGGGGTTAACCGGCTAACGTGAAACCAAGTCAGTGTCTTCCCCACATTGAAAAGAGGGGTTCATGGCTGAAGTGAACCGAATACTTTCCTGAGCTTTAACCGACATAGATCATGTGAGCTAAACATAAAATCTGGTGTCTTCCCCACACCGAAAAGAAGTGGAATATCTGGCAAAGTGAAACCAAACTGCCTAGCATCCTTAGATGGAGGCATCCACTAGCTAGTTCCCCTATGCTGGCAAACATAGTTCAAAGACTAGGAGACATACGGAGACCCTGTTCCACCTGGTTATGATGTCAACTCATGAGGCTTACATGTTCTGGCACAAGCTCATTGCTAGTCTATCGGTTCTAAGCTCAGATCTATTTTACTTTATTATCTTTTAGAGTTGACTCAAACATTATGGAAGCTTGATTCTAGTTATGAGGTTTACTTAACTCTATGGATGACTGTTCATCCCTTTCATTACTTGATGAATATGAACTTAAGTCTTACATTATCATCATGGTGCGAGTGAGACTTCTCTCACGGATACTAGCACCCTCTTATGTGAGTATTTTTTACATAATCGATTAAGTGTAATTGAGACTTGTCTAAATTATTTTAACACTCTATATTAGGTCAATTTCATAACTTAAGCTTTTAGTTATTTAATTACTCACCTTAACTTGTTCAATGTTTATTGATAGTCTTGTACGATTCTTTATAAAAGTTATAACTACTTATACAATGCAATTACGTTCACAAGTTCGTGTGGATAGGGTATGTTGGGACTTTTCCCATTGATTGAAATACCTTATGTTATGAGTTCATTGATGTAGATATTAGTATGACTTTACATGATTTGGAAGTAATATGATTGGACATAGTTTTGCTAGCCAATTTGTTGGAATAAATCATAATTTTACTAGATATTGTCATAATATTATCACTAGCCAAGTCAATTATATCATGAATACATTATAGTAATCTAAAATGTTAAAAAATCCAACTTTTAACCTTTGATTAGCCTATGAAACAATTCAATGAACAACTTATAACGGTTTTATCTTCTCGAAAACATGTAGGAATTACAACATTTAACATTCATGTAGATAACACCCAAAGTATGCAGATCTAACATATAGGTTTCATCGACATTATAAATTACTAAAACATACACATAACGATCAGTTAGCACCACATACAAACACATGCATCGAGATTTACATCATACAAACTACAAGAATTGGAAATCGGGTGAACTAGGGAGATGAACATGCGATTCATTGGGAAGAACCCTAGTTTCGATATTCTTGATTTCAAAACTTTTGAAAGCCTCTTGGAGAACAAATTCAAGGATGTAAAACCCATACCTTACTATAGAATTTAAATATACGAAGATTACCCCGCACTTTCCACGAAAACCTTGAAGAATGCTTGAAATCGCCTAGGGTCTCTTACGTTTTCTCAATGCTTTTCGGTCGTAGGTTTTATGATGAATAACATTACTCTAAGTCTTTACGAACTGAATATTAACTAATTCAACATAGACTATATAACTTAATTAAATTAGACCAATTAGTTAAAAACCAAAACGCCCATCCTAAATTGACTAAAAATAGGAGAACACTTGACTTAAACGAAATCTAGAAATTGCTTAGTGGTTTAGGTTTTGACTATTTAAATTAATTAATTAAGTTGCTAAATTACTTAATTAGGTAGCCTTGGGTAATTACTAAAGTACCCCTAAGTTGTTAGGACCATAACCAACCCTTTGGATCATCCTAGGTTAGGTACTAGGATGCCTCTTAGTTAGTTACTTGTCTTAATGTCACCCGGTTAGGTCTTAGGTTGTCGGGTCCACTAGTTAGTTTTTTTTGGGTTTTCATAGGTTAGTTTGTTAGTTAGGTCATTTAGTTAGAGTCTCGTACCGGTTAGGGAGCTTGACCCCACGTGGGCTGACCCAGACGCGCACCTGTCCCCAACCGCTCTAACCGAATTGGTTAGGTTGGTCCCTTGGCCGGTTGCACATGTGCTTTCACATGTGTTGCCGTGCACTTTCCTAACTAACTTTTATGGAATGTTCATTTGGAATGTTCACTTATTGTCTGAAGGATCCTCACTATGTCCTTGGGCACTTCTTAATCTACATGGTCATTTTAAATGGTCATGTGCTATGGTACCTAGGCTTGACACTTGGATGCCTAGTACCTAATGTGTTAAGTTGAGAATCAATAATATTAGCTTAGGGTCTTCATTGCAGGTACAACTTCTAAACAAGCTTGTATTGGAACAGTTGATATTGACGCATATTTTAAATACTTGTGTATACATAGAAATTGGTTAACACCCTTAAGCCAATATTCTATAGTATGCCCAATATTTGGCAATATTGGGCATTAGGATGCCTATGTATCCCAATACGCATTCTTAAAAACCTACTAGGCTCTTCACTAGACATGTAATTTTCTGTAATGTTACATTATCCCTCCTTAGGAACATTCGTCCCCGAATGACACTACACATCATTTGAATCAAAGAGGGTATTTTTGAAAAATACATTAACACACTTGAAACTTTACTCTTTGTGAATATCTGATTCACAACTTACTGTGGATGATGCACATTACTCTAAGCTTGTCTGAAGCTTCATATATGAGATTGAGGAACTTCCTTCTCAATCTTTCTTTAGTTTAATGCACATCACACTCATGCAACACATAAATCACGTAAAAGCTATACAAAAACAGCAACATGAATGCAAGCATGAACTCATATTAACTCATATAGTGCAAGTATAAAACACACAGTTATGGACTTAGAACACCATAACCGCCTAATGCACTAAAATTTAGAGTCTCAATAACGAAATCGGACTTAGGAAGAGTATATCTAACATCAAGAACTGAACAAGTGAGGGTAACGGGATCTTATATCAGCCTCGGCCTCCCATGTTGCTCCCTAAACAAGGTGGTTCCTCCATAACACCTTTACGGTGGCAACCTCCTTGTTCCTCAACCATTTCACTTGGCGATATAAAATTGCAACGGGAACCTCTTCATAAGAAAGGTTCTCATCGACTCCTAATATCTCGATAGATAGGATGGACGCTGGATCTCCTAGACACTTTTTAAGCATCGAAACTTGAAACACTGGATGAACAAAAGCCAAGTCATTCGGTAACTTGAGTTCGTAGGCAACATTTCCTACTCGTTGTAAGATCTAATAAGGACCTCTATACCTCGGACTCAATATGCCTTTATTACCAAACCTCATCACCCCCTTCATGGGTGATATCTTTAGGTATACTTGATCACCTACTTCGAATTCAAGAGCCCTCTTTTGGTTATCAGCATATGATTTTTGATGACTGTAAGCAGTAGCCAATCTATCTCTTATCATTCTCAACTTTTCCAAAGCTTCATGTATGATCTCAGGGCCAAGGATGGCAGTTTCCCCCACTTCAAACCATCCAACTGGAGACCTACATCTCCTACCATACACTGTTTTAAAAGGTACCATACCAATACTGGAATGGTAGCTATTATTATAAGAGAACTCAAATAGTGTCAAGTGATCGTCCCAACTCCCCTTGAAGTCAATAACACATGCTCTCAACATGTGTTCAAGGGTTTGAATAGTACGTTCTTCTTGCCCATCAGTTTGAGGGTGAAAAGCAGTGCTGAGTTTTACTTACGTACCCAAATTCTTTTGGAAAGATTTCGAAAAATGAGAAGTGAATTGGGCTTTCCTATAAGAAATGATAGATAAAGTCATCCCATGCCACCTCACGATCCCATTAATATAGATCTTGGCATAGTCTTCGGTTCGGTAAGTAGATTTCACCGGAATGAAGTGAGCAGACTTAGTCATCCTATGAATAATGACCCAAATGGAATCATGTAGTCTTCGTGTTCGGGGAAGACCAACCACAAAATCCATATTAATAGCCTCCCACTTCCATGTTGGCATCTCAATCGATTGAGTAAGACCTCTGGGCTTAAGGTGTTCGGCCTTAACCTGTTGGCAATTGGGACATTCTTCCACAAACTTAGAGATATCTCACTTCATACATTCCCACCAATAAATTTCCTTCAGATCATGATACATCTTGGTGGAACCTGGATGAATGGAATACCTAGAGTCTTGAGCCTCTTCGATAATATTATGCCTCAAATCATCAATATTTCGTACGCACAATATTCCTTGGTACCTAAGCACACCATCCCCCCTAGGGAGAATGATTCATTACTCAACACTGAATCTTTCAACTCCATGAGTGACGGGTTGTGATGCTGCTTGGCTTTAACATCTATAACAAATGAGGATTCGGAACTTGAGTGGACCGTAACACCCCCATTTGGTGTGTCAATCAGCCATACACCTAACCTAGCCAATCGATGTACCTCTTTAACCAACTCTTTCTTATCATCATCGATATGAGACACGCTGCCCATGATCAATCGTCTTAAGGCATCGTGTCATAATCCTTTAGTAACTCTAGCCATCTTCTTTGACGAAGATTCAATATCTCCGCGTAAAAACATGCTGAAGACTTTTATGGTCAGTAAATACAAAATGTACACCATATAAGTAATGTCTCCAAAGTTTCAACGCAAACACCACAACAGCTAACTCAAGATCATGCGTAGGGTAATTCTTCTCGTGGATTTTCAATCGTCTTGATGCATATGCAATCACCTTGACATCTTGCATAAGAACACATCCCAAACCTACTCGGGAAGCATCACAGTACACCACGTACCCTTCCCCACTTCTCGGCAACGTGAGGACTGAGGCCGAAGTGAGTCGGTCTTTGAGCTCTTGAAAACTCTTTACACACTTTTCAAACCACTCTAACTTCGCCTTCTTCTTTGTTAAAGCAGTTAATGGAGCAGCAATTGCGGAAAGCCCTTCAAAATCCTGCGATAATAATTAGCCAAACCCAAGAAACTTCGAATATCGATAGGAGTGAGGGTTATCGGCCTATTCTTTACCGCCTTAATCTTTTTCGGATCGACCTCTATACCCTGATCGGTCACAACATGACCAAGGGAGGTCACTGATCTCAACAAAAACTCACATTTGATAAATTTCGCATACAACTGATGTTCTCTGAGTACTTGCAATGTCATTCTCAAATGTTGTTCATGCTCTTCTCTGGACTTAGAGTATATGAGTACTTCATCTATGAATACTATGACAAAAGAATCAAGATATTCATGGAAAACTCTTTTCATGAGGTCCATAAACGCGTCTAGTGCGTTAGTGAGACCGAATGACATGACATGAAACTCGTAATGACCATACCTAGTAAGGAAGGCAGTCTTAGGAACGTCCTCTTGTCTCACCCTAAGTTGGTGATAACCTGATTGAAATCTATTTTAGAAAAGAAACTTGAAGCTTGAAGTTGATCAAATAGATCATTGATTCTGGGAAGAGGATATTTTTTCTTTATAGTAACTTTGTTGAGTTGCCAATAATCGATACACATTCTAAGAGTTCCATCCTTTTTCTTAACGAACAACACTGGAGCTCCCCATGGGGATATGCTCGGTTGGATGAAGCCCTTATCAAGTAAATCGTTTGACTGCAACTTCAGCTCTTTGAGTTCCGCTGGAGCCATTCTGTAAGGCGGAATGGAAATCGGTTTAGTGTTGGGATCTAAGTCAACACCGAAATCAATTTCACATTCAGGAGGGATTCCTGGTAAATCCTCCGGAAAGACATCTTGAAACTTATTTACTACAGACACAGAGTCTATGGAAGGAACTTCTTGTTCTAAGTCATTGACTGTGACTAAGTGGTATAAATACCCTTAGATAACATCTTATTGGCTTTATGATTCAAAACTATTTGGCATGTTGGATTTGAACCACGCCCTTCCCATTCTAGCTCTAACTCATTTGGAAACTGAAACCTTACTACCCTGTTTTGACAGTTTATGGTAGCATAACATATATGAAGCCAATCTATACCCAAAATTATATCAAAATCAAGCATGGTTAATTCTATTAGGTCAGCATGAGTAACTTTATTGAGAACAGTTATTGGGGAATCTCTATATACTCTTTCGACTAACACTGTCTCCTATGGGAGTACTAATTAGAAATGGTTCATGCAAGATCTCAGGAAGCAAGTAAAATTGACTAGCTACTAAAGGAGTAACAAAAGACAAGGTAGATCCTGGATCTAATAATGCATAAACTGGAAAAGAAAAGACAAGAAAGTTACCAGTGACCACATCCGCGGACTTTTCTTGTTCCTCTCTTCCTTTTAACGCATAGAATTGGTTTTTCTTGGGAGGTTCGGCAGCAGCAGTGGGATTAGGACGATGCTGAGTATCTGCCTAGGCCTGATTCTTTGCGTTTGGGCAGTCCCTGATCATATGCCCACTCTTGCCGCACCCATAGCATGCATTTGAACCTACAATGCACTCTCCTCCATGCGAATGGCCACACTTACCACACGTCTTTTTGTCACGCTGGGCATCTCTATCATTGCCCTTCTTGCAAAGACCAGATCTTGAGTCTGGCGCCTTAGACCACTCGGCCATCCTAATTCTTCTGTTCATTTCTTTTTCTCCACGTACACACAAAAATGAAGTTAGATGCTAGAATGACACAAAATGTCAAAGCTCTAGACAGCACGATAAAGAGTAGAAGAAGGGAAAATTTCTAACATCACAAAGTCTCTAAGTCATGATTGTGGTGCACTTCACAACCATAAGTTAGAAACTACGCAACGTGGATGTTTTGAGATTTAGTTCCTAGGTAATTTAACCTCATGCTCTGATACCAAGATTGCCACACCCGGATTCTAGAATCCAAAAATGCAACTGGCGTCGTTAACCTCTCAGAGGTCGCAGACAAGCCTCTTCTTAGCTTTCATCACAATCATACAGTTAAATTTGCGGAAAATTTAGATCTTTTTAATTACTTATTGAGGTGTACATAGACTTGATATATATATTGCATAAGAGTGATATTCGAATGAGCTCAAACTAAATCAACCATCTATTAAAGATTAGATAATCAAAATAGAGAATCATAATGCTAATAATAGTTTGCCAATCGGCCTTATTACAACGCTTGAACAAATATTTGAAATGGAACTCTAGGTACTATCTCCACAAGCTATGTATAATGTACTAAGCTAGAATAATAATTGTAGCATCCTCGAACTCAAGAGGACCTACCAAAGTCTGGAGATCGCTAATCCAAACTACTTCGTCGAACCTTAAATCTTCTCAGGAACCTGCGCCTATAGAAATAGTAATAATATATGGGGTTAGTGCACATTTTTACTAAGTATGGGTGTATGCACATAAACACATAAGGACTATGCATGATCAAGGAAAGATCTTCCTAAAGCAAATTGTCGTTTCTGGAAAGTTAAGTCACTTTACTTTCTTAAATCGTTACTTATGATTCATGCTATGAATATGACATGTTCTCATACAATTAAGGTACACAACTCATTTTCTATATGAACATAAGACCTTGGAATCATGAACATAATTTTAGAACAACATAGACAAAACTTATTTTTTTTCCTTAGGCCGAGAGCCCCTATTCCCAGTCTTAGTTTATTTTTCAGTCTTTTCTTCTTTCTGTTGTGTAGTTCAATGATCTTCTTTGATCCTATGTTTTACATTCAAGTTCAATGATTCATTGTAGTCCCATACCTACAACGAATCGAGTAAGTTATTCACAAGACTAAGGAAATGATTTGTCTACCTTACCTACAAGTTAGATATTTCATTCTTAAATTGGGTATGAATGTATTTATAAGCCAATCTTTATTGGCTATGCCCATTATTTGATTATTTGAGATATATAGATCTTGGGACATATATTCATACTCCAGGATTGGCATAAACCACTAACTTGTTAAAACATTATTCTTATCAAACACTGGTGATTGACATTCTTAAGCTCTTGCTTACTTAGTTCACTTTGAACTTACGTTTCTTCTTCTTCTTTGATTTGTTGTTCACTTTGAACATGCTACTTCCATTCTTTCTCACTTTCTTTAAAGAATTCTTTAGCATTAACGTTAGTAGATCATGCGAGCTAACATGAAATCCAGTGTCTCCCCCACACCGAAAAGGGGTAGTTCACCGGTTAAGGTGAACCAAGTCCAGTGTCTATCCCAAACCAAAAAGGGGGGTTCACCGGCTAAAGTGAAACCAAGTCAGTGTCTTCCCCACACCAAAAAGAGGGGTTCACGGCTGAAGTGAATCGAATACTTTCCTGAGATTTAACCGACATAGATCATGTGAGCTAAACATGAAATATGGTGTCTTCCCCACACCGAAAAGAGGTGGAATCACCGGCCAAAGTGAAACCGAACTGCCTAGCATCCTTAGGTGGAGTCATCCACTAGCTAGTTTCCTAATGCTGGCAAATATAGTTCAAAGACTAGGAGACATACGGACACCCTGGTCCACCTGGGTGGTGATCTCGTCTCATGAGGCTTACATGTTCTGTCACAAGCTCATTGCTAGTCTATCGGTGCTAAGCTCAGATGTATTTTACTTTATTATCTTTTAGAGTTGACTCAAACATTATGGAAGCTTGATTCTAGTTATGAGGTTTACTTAAATCTATGGATGACTGGTCATCCCTTTCATTACTTGATGAATATGAACTTAAGTCTTACATTATCATCATGGTGCGAGTGAGACTTCTCTCACGGATACTAGCACCCTCTTATGTGAGTATTTTGACATAATCGATTAAGTGTAATTGAGAATTGTCTAAATTATTTTAACACTCTATATTAGGTCAATTTCATAACTTAAGCTTTTAGTTATTTAATTACTCACCTTAACTTGTTCAATGTTTATTGATAGTCTTGTACGATTCTTTATGCAAGTTATAACTACTTATACAATGCTATTACGTTCACAAGTTCTTGTGGATAGGGTATGTTTGGACTTTTCCCATTGATTGGAATATCCTATGTTATGAGTTCATTGATGTAGATATTAGTATGACTTTACATGATTTGGAAGTAATATGATTGGACATAGTTTTGCTAGCCAATTTGTTGGCATAAATCATAATTTTACTAGATATTGTCATAATATTATCACTAGCCAAGTCAATTATATCATGCATACATTATAGTAATCTAACATGTTACACAAGCTAACTTTTAACCTTTGATTAGCCTATGAAACAATTCAATGAACAACTTATAACGATTTCATCTTTTCGAACACAAGTAGGCATTGAAACATTTAACATTCATTTAGATAACACCCTAATTATGCAGATCTAACATGTCAGTTTCATTCGACATTCTAAATTACAAAAACATACACATAATGATCAGTTAGCACCACATACAAACACATGCATCGAGATTTACACCATACAAACTACAAGAATCGGAAATAAGGAGAACTAAGGAGATGAACATGCGATTCATTGGGAACAACCCTAGTTTCGATATTCTTGATTTCAAAATGTTTGAAAAGACTCTTGGAGAAAGAATTCCAGTAGAGAAAACCCATACCTTACGGTAGAATTTAAATCTACGAAGATCACGTTGCACTTTCCACGAAAACCTTGAAGAATGCTTGAAATAGCCTAGGGTCTCTTATCTTTTCTCAAAGCTTTTCGGTCTTAGGGTTTATGATGAATAACGTGAGTCTAAGTCTTTAGGAATTGAATATTAACTAATTCAACTTAGACTATATAACATAATTAAATTAGACCAATTAGCTAATTACCAAAATGCCCCTCCTAAATTGACTAAAAATAGGAGAACACTTGACTTAACTGAAATCTGGAAATTGCTTAGTGGTTTCGGTTTTGACTATTTAAATTAATTAATTAAGTTGTTAAATTTATTAATTAGGTAACCTAGGGTAATTGCTAAAGTACCCCTAAGTTGTAGGACCATAACCAACCCTTTGGACCATCCTAGGTTAGGTACTAGGATGTCTCTTAGTTAGTTACTTGTCTTATTGTCACCCTGATAGATATTAGCTTGTCGGGTCCACTAGTTAGTTAGTTTTGGGTTTTCTATGTTAGTTAGATAGTTAGGTAGTTAGTTAGAGTCTAGGACCGGTTAGGGAGCTTGGCCCCACGTGGGCTAACCCGGACGCGCGCCTGTTTCCAATCGCTCTAACCGAATCGGTTATCTTGGTCCCTTGGCCGGTTGCACATGTGTTTCCGTGCACTTTCCTAACTAACTATTCTGAAAGGTTCATTTGGAATGTTCACTTATTGTCCCAAGGATCGTCACTATGTCCTTGGGCACTGCTTAATCTGCATGGTCATTTTAAATGGTCATGTGCTATGGTACCTAGGACTGACACTTTGATGCCTAGTACCAAATGTGTTAAGTTGAGAATCAATAATTTCAGCTTAGGGTCTTCATTGCAGGTACAACTTCTAAACAAGCTTGGATTGGAAAATTTGATATTGACGTATATTTTAAATACTTGTGTATACATAGAAATTGTCTAACACCTATAAGCCAATATAATATTGGGCATTGGGATGCCTATGTATCCCAATACGCATTCTTACATAGATGAGACTTATTGAAGTCTCATTTGTCGTGTGATGAACTCAAAGATACTCTAACTTCTAGGGTGTACTTGAGGGTCATGACACATACTTAGTACATGTGATGTGCTAATCCCATTTTCTACCTTTTCCCCAACATTTCAGGTTCCGGTCGTTGAAGGGATTTTGAGATGTCTTTGAATAAGACTTGGAATTCTCAGTAATCCAAGTTGGGTAGGTCCTCACTTTCTGAGGGCAATGACACTATCCAAGTTGAACAGCTTATATGTGGCTTTGTTACGTTGATTTATGGGATATGCCCAATTGATATACTCGTGTTTTAGATGGTTATGTGATGAGAAACTATTTTAAGACTATGTTAACTATTCTATATATTTGTGTGCAATAAAAGTAGAAGAATATGTAATCTTCTTATACGAAGAGTCTATGTATATTCGATATGAATATATTACGTGTATGCAAGAGATCTATGTAAACCTCATGATAGATAAAAAAGTTAAAAAAATTCCATTTTTTTTACTTATGAATGTAATGATGTAAACTAAGAGACTATTCTTAGTCCTCAAAGAGGACGACGACGCCGGTTATGTTTAGGGGGTGATCCCCGTATGTGACAAACTTGGTATCAGAGAATGAGGTTGAATATATTTTGAGTCGATGTATCTCTCAGCAACGTCTATGTAGATTCTAACTCATAATTGTGAAGAGCGCCACACTTATGAATAGGAAACTATATGATGCTTAGGAAACTCTTATTTTCTTGGAAATCCAATGTTGTTCCTCGAGAGTCTTGGACTTTATATGCTCTTAGCATCTAATCCTCTTATTGTGATTATAGGCAATGAATACTTGAAGGAATGCGGCATGATGTATTTTATAAATAGATTGTCAATGCAGGAGTTCCACCTCGTGGTGATCAAGTCCCTCCTCTTAAAAAAGATGCTAATGATGACCAAGCTCTGGTTAATCCTCCTTCTTTGACGGATGGTGACATAAGGGATGCCTTTCTCAAAATCCCAAACCATTACTACAGAAGCACAAGCCGTCACCACTCAAGCACAAGCCATGACGACCCAAGCTAATCGGGAGGTGGTACCCCAAGCAAAACAACATGTTATCTCCATAGCCTCTCATTTGAGAGATTTCACTAGCATGAATCCCCCTACTTTATATGGGTCCAAAGTTGAGGAAGACCCCCATGAATTCATTGATGAATTCTACAAGATTCTTTATTCTATGGGGTTGACTAATAGTGAGAAAGAGGAGTTAGCCACTTACCAACTAAAAAAGGTTGCCGAAACTTGGTAGGTCCAATGGAGAGACAATAGGCCTTTAAGGGGTGGACCGGTGACATTGGAGATTTTTGAGAAGGCTTTTCTTGATGGGTTCTTTCATAGAGAGAAAAGGGTAGCAAAAGTGGAAGAAATCATCAACCTTCGTCAAGGAGATATGAGTGTGCCTGACTACTCTTAGAAATTCACTAAATTGTCAAAGTATGCTCCTTCTTTGGTTTCAGACCCTAGGTATTATATGAGCCGCTTTGTGATGGGCGTGTCCGATGACTTGAAAGAAGAATGTTGTTTGGATATGCTACATGATAATATGAGCATTTCTCGTCTCATGGTTCATGCTCAACAAGTGGAGTCAGACAAGGGTTAAGAGAAAGGGTAGAGATGCAAAAAAGGCTAAGTCTTTTGATGGTGGTTATTCAAAGGGTAGGGATGATATCCAAGACAAGTCTAGTTTCAAGAAGAGGTTTTCAAAACAAGTTCCCTCCACGTTTCCTCACGCTCGTGATGATATGGTGTCTAACCTAAGACTCAAAAGGGAAGGGATACTAGTTCACAAAGCAAGAAACGAACTTGTGGAGAGTGTGGCAAGAAGCACTATGGTGAATGCCTCATTGGGACAAATAATTGTTTTAGTTGTGGTAAAAGTCGGCACAAAGTTCGAGATTGCCCAAATTTGAAGTCCCAAGACAAGGGTGGTATTCAAGCTCAAACAAGTGGTTCTAATGTTGATGCTTCGAAGAATAACAACTTCTATGCTCTTCGCTCTAGAGGCGAGGAAGAGACTTCTCCCGATGTGATGACCGGTTTGTTTAAAGTATTTCTGTTAATGTATATGCTTTAATGGATCCGGTGGTACCTTATCATTTTGGGTATGGATTGGTTGCATGCTTGCTTTGCTTCTATAGATTTTAGAACGAGGGTGGTGAATTTTAACTTTCCAAATGAGCCCGTTTTAAAGTTGAAGGGGGAAATTCTATTCCTATAGGTCAAATAATCTCTTGGTTAAAAGCATGCAAAATGATCTCTAAATGGTGTTTATACCATTTAGTAAGAGTCAGTGATTTAGACTCCAAAATTCCTCCCATTGAGTCGGTCCCCGTAGTAAAGGAATTTCCAGAGGTCTTTCCTAATGACCTTCCGAGTATTCCTCCGGATCGGGAAATTTATTTTGGTATCGACTTGCTACCGGATACAAATCCCATTTCAATTCCTCCTTATCGGATGGCTCTGGTTGAATTGAAATAGTTTAAAGATCAACTCAAGGATATACTAGACAAAGGATTTATTCGGCCTAGTATTTCTCCATGGGGTGCTCTGATTTTGTTTCTGAATAAGAAAGATGGGTCCCTTAGAATGTGTATTGATTACTGTCAACTCAACAAAGTCGCAATCAAGAACAAATATCCTCTCCCTCGGATTGATGATTTATTTTATCAACTCCAAGGTGCAAGTTACTTATCAAATATTGACTTGATAAGGATATCACAAACTTAGGGTGAGAGGAAACGATATTACCAAGATGGCATCTCGAACAAGATATGTAACTATGATTTCTTAGTAATGTCCTTTGATCTTACTAATTCTTCGCCGGTGTTAATGGACCTAATGAATATGGTGTTTTGAAGTTACCTAGATTAATTTGTCATTGTCTTCGTTGATGATCTTGGTGTATTCGAAGAATGAGGGTTAACACATGAACCATTTGAGGTGGTGTTACAAGTGATTAAGGAACACCAATTATTTGCCAAGTATAACAAATGTGTGTTTTGGTTAAGGTTAGTAGCGTTTCTTAGTCATATCATCTCTATTTAAGGAGTAGAGGTATATCCAAGGAAGACCGAAGTGGTGAAAATTGTCCTAGACTTTTGGCTCTTAAGGACATTAGGAGTTTCTTAGGCCTAGTCGGTTATTATAGAAGGTTTGTCGACGGGTTTGTGTCTCTAGATTCACCCTTGAAAACCTTGACAAAAAAGAATGTGAAATTTGAGTAGTCGGAGGCATGTGAAAGGATCATTCAGATGTTCAAGGATAGGCTTACTTCCTCTCTAGTATTGACCCTATCGGAGGGTACAAAGGGTTCCGTGGTATATTATGATGTATCCCTAATCGGTTTGGGGGGGGTGCTTATGAAACATGGCAAAGTTATAGCCTATGTTTTTAGGCAACTCAAAGTTCCTGACAAAAATTACCCGACTCTTGACCTTGAGTTAGCGGCCGTGGTATTTGACTTGAAAATATGGAGGCATTATCTTTATAGGGTTCATGTTGTTGTGTATACGGATCACAAAAGTCTTCAATATGTATTTACTCAAAAAGAATTTGAATCTCCAACAAAGGAGATGGTTAGAGTTGTTGAAAGACTATGACATGAGTATTCTTTATTACCCTAGCAAGGCTAATATGGTAGCGGATGCTCTAAGTCGGTTGTCCATTGGAATTATGTCTCATGTTGATGAAGACAAGATAAACCTTGTGAAAAATGTCCATAGGTTGGCTCATTTAGGGGTTCGAATTGAAGATTCTCCAAATGGTGGTATGGTAATACATCATCACTCAGAGTCGTCTTTGGTGGTTGAGGTGACGTCTAAGAAACACCTTGATCCTTTATTGATGGAGTTGAAAGAATCTGTTCTTGGAAAGATGAATGAGTCATTCTCCCAAGGGGGGATGGTGTTCTTAGGTATCAAGGTACATTTTGTGTGCACAATGTTGACGATTTGAGGAGTAGGATCCTTGAGAAAGTTCATCGAGACCGTTACTCTATTCATCCGGTTTCTAAAAAGATGTACCATGATCTTAAAGAGGTGTTTTGGTGGGATGGTCTAAAAAGGGATATTGCGAAGTTTGTTGCAAGGTGTCCCAATTGTAGACAAGTGAAGGCCAAGCACCAAAAACTGAGTGGTCTACTATAAGAAATCTAAATTTCTACTTGGAAGTTGGAAGATTTCAATATGGATTTTGTAGTGGGGTTGCCCTAACACGAAAGCAATATGACTCTATATGGGTAATAGTGGATACGATGACCAAATCCGCTCACTTTATTCCCGTTAAGTGCACTTATTCGGCGGAAGACTATGCAAGGATCTTTATTAACAAGATAGTGAGTCTTCATGGGGTTCATTGTCCATCATATCGGATTGAGGTGCTCAATTTACGTCTAGGTTTTTGAGATCATTTCAAAAAGGTTTGGATACTCAAGTGAAGTTAAGCACCGGTTTTCATCCCAAAACAGATGGTCAAGCAGAGCGAACTATTCAAACTCTTGAAGATATGCTTAGAGCTTGTATCATTGACTTTAAGAGAAATTGGGGTGAGCATTTGCCTTTGGTGGAGTTATCGTATTATAATAGTTTTCATTTATCCATCTCTATTGCTCCTTATGAAGCCTTGTCTGTTAAGAGGTGTAGGTCTCCTATTGGGTGGTTTGAGGTTGGCGAGTCTTCGCTTCTTGGTACCGATTTGATTTATAAGACTTTGGAGAAAGTTCATATCATAAGGAACCGGTTGAAAACATCCTATAATCAGCAAAAATCATATGCAAAGGGATTTAGAGTTTTAAGAAGGTGATAAAGTGTAGTTTAAAAATTTCGCCTATGAAAGGGGTGGTTAGATTTCGCAAGAAAGGGAAGTTGAGTCCTCGTTATGTGGGTCCCTATGAAATCTTGCAAAGGGTTGGTAAGGTTGCCTATGAGTTGAAACTCCCTATTGAATTATCTTCGGTTCATTTGTTTTTCCATGTTTCGATGCTTAAGAAGTGTATCGGTGATCACGAGTCTATTATTCCTATTGATGGTCTTGGTGTGAAGTATAACCTCTCTTATGAGGAAGTTTTGGCTAAAATCCTTGATCGTCAAGTAAAGAGGTTGAGGAACAAAGAGGTGGCCTCCGTAAAAGTATTATGGAGAAACCACTTAATTGAGGTAGCAACACTAAATTTGAAGTTGCTTTGATTTTTGGTGAAGTTTTGAAAAAATGTGCATTTATAGTGTCATTAGAGTGAACTTACAGTGAAGTATGCCTATTGACTTGAAAATTTGTAGTTCTTCTTGTTTTGAGATATGTTGTGCATTTTGATATGGTGAGTTTTTAAGAAATGATATTGATCATGTTAGTAAGTTGAGTGTTGACATAGTTGACTCATATATGGTATGTTGAGCTCATGTTGTTGTGAGAAGGAAATTCCTAATATTTTGATGTTGAGCATTATGTTTAGTAATTGTAGTCTTGCTACGTGTAAATGCCATGATTGAAATTGTAATTCATGTTATAATGTATTGTTGTTGGTTTGGCTGCTAGTCTTGAGTAAATTACTTACTTTCAAATGATTTTAGTATCATTCGGGGAGGAATATTCCTAAGTGGAGGATAATGTAAGACTTTGAAAGTCTAAGACGTGTTCTAGAACCTAACATAGGTGTAAAAAGTTTTAGACACGGTTTTAAAGTAATAAATAATGAATATGTGTCATTTAGGAAGTTTGCAAATCAAAACGTCAAAGAACGTCCATGACGTCCGGAAACTATTTCAATGAGGTGCTAGTGTGCCTTAGCCTATTTGACTAAGTTTTAGGAGTCAAAAATTTATGAATTTTGGTGGAAGGGTGTCTAATATGTATCAGAGTTAGTTGATAATCGAAACATCTAGGTACGACTCCCCAAGGACCTACTAAGTACCCTTCAGGAGGACCCTTGGAAAAGTGGCTAAAAGATGTCAATAAATAGTGTCACCAACGAATGCCATCAACGAGCCGTTGGTGAATCGACGGGTGGCAATGCCTACGTCGATGGTCAATTAGCGGGAGGCCTGTTTTTACAAGTCTCTGACCAAAACGACGAGTGTCCAACATGGATGTGAATAGTGCATGTCATTTGACAAATGAACCATTTGTCGTGGTCTCGTCTGTCAAGGGAATGTTATGCTGCACGTTTTCAAATGGGTTAAATTAATTAATTAGGTGGTTATTTAATTAGTTAGGGGTTGAGGGAAGTCTAATTAAGTTAATTAACAACCTCTATAAAGACCTTAACTGAATTAGACTAACCTAACTCTCATAATTCCCAAAACACAGATTCTCTTCCTTCTCTCTTCTTTCTCTCTCACAAGTTGCAAATCAACCATGAAGTCAAGGTCAAAGTGGATTATAGGTCTGCAATAACCAAAGTTTCTCCATCAATCTTCATCAAATACTAAGGTATGAAATTCCTTCACCTTTGGGATCTCTTTCCCCAAAGGGTTCCTTCAAATTGATTTCAGAAGATGATTTTTCATATGGGTTTCATCCAATCTCGAAATTGATCTTTAAATTGGGTTTATGTATGCTTTCTTTTGATTGTGTTGATTATATTATGACGAATTATGGACTCTATGACCTTTTCCCCTTAACCCTAGGTTATGATCTTGAGTTGAATTGTGTGGTGTTGGTTCTATTGACTTGGTTATTAGTTGAATTACTATACTAAGATGAAATTATTACAATTAATTGGTGATTTGAGAGTGGTTGATGGTAAGACCTTGTTGATAGCTTTATAAGAAGAAGAGGTAAGGTCTTGTGATCTTGAAATCCTAATTCTATTGTGATAACTTATACCTTATGATGTTGATTCAATTGAAGTATGTGTGTTGTGATTGGATTGACTAGGATGGTATGATGTTTGTATTTAAATGTATTGACTTATGAATTCTGAGATCATGTTAAGATTGAATGATATAAGGATGATGTTGATTCATTTATGTGCATTACTATGATATGATGTATTGTGTGCATCTCACTAAGAGGGATGTATTGAAAGGTGATTGTCATACAATTCCTAATGAGATAATTATGATGATATACAATGGTTTAGTCTCCTATGACCTAAAAACTAAGTTATGATTATTAATGAAAGACATTTCAAAAGGGAATCTAGCTTAGCACTTAGTGATCTTGTAGGTGAGGGCATCACACCTTCCCAAGGAAGGAAGGTAGGGTTCACTACGGTCCTCACGGGGTGGATAGATTCATGCCCCAAAAAAGGTTAAGAGTGATGTTTCCAAGAAATCACCCTAGTTCCATAAACTATGTTGCCACAATAGGAATGCTAACTAGAGGATCACCAATATGCTATGTTCAGGTTTGGTTAACCTTTGGCCAGTTCACCACCTTCCATCGGTGTAAGGTTATACAACACTGGATGTCACACTTAGCTCTTGTGGTCTATGGCGGTTAAGGCAACTGTTCCTTAAACTAAAATAAAGTAATGAAGTACAAACCAACTAGGGTAACTTGAGAGGTTTGACTTAGCCTATGTAGGGGTATGGGACTCTACCTATGTCTTGCACTAGTTTGCCTTGAGGGAAGCCTTAGGAGGTTGTTCTTATGTATATATATGCTTATAAATGCATATGAAGATCTTACATGTTGATGACAACTTATGATGTTGAATTCACTTGTGAATATATGTTTGGTCTATATTGCTTTAGTATGATGTTATGTACTCTTAATTATATGATATGTGAAGTTTGACATTTGCTATGGTTCTAGTTAGGTTTACTTGATTAAGTAAGGTTATGGGGCTTTGCTAGGTCGTTGCACAAGTGGACTTAATGAGGGTCATGAGTAATGGTCTTGCTTTGGGTAGGTTGTATTGAACTCTTATTCATGCTTGTGATGTTATGACTTGATGATAGAGTTGTATTTGATTATGGGTTCAAGTATGTTGATATGCATGTGACTTGATTAGCCTTAAGGTTGTTGGTCTTGTATAGTACATGGTATTGACTTGATAAATATGCAATAATGACTTGTATTGGTTCTTGAATGTGCATAAGACTCTTTTAATGTAAAATAGCATGTTTTAATGAAATGTCCCTTTTTAGTATGATTGGTATTATATGTGCATATGGTCTCATACTTATAACATGTGATGTGCCAACCCCATTTTCTCCATTTTCCCCAATATTTTAGGTTCCTGTCGTTGAAGGGATTTTGAGACGACCTTGAAGAAGACTTGGAATTCTCAATCATCCATGTTGGGTAGGTCCTCACTTTTCGAGGGCAATGCCACAATTAAGCTAATGAAGTTTTATTAGTTTTAAGACTTTCATGTTCTTTCCTTTTCATTTGATTACTAAAGATTTTATAGCCTATATGTGTCTTTATTACGTTGATGTATGGGATATGCCCCATTGATATACTCGTGTTTTAGATGGTTATGAGATGAGACACTCTTTTAAAGTCATGTGAAGTATCTTATATATCCATGTGCAATAAAAGTAGAAGACTATGTAATCTTCTTATATAAAGGGTCTATGTATACTCGATATGAATATATTATGTGTATGCTAGACGTCTATGTAAACCTCATGATAGATAGAAATGATTTAAATTTTCCGCATTTTTAACTTATGAATGTAATGATGTAAACTGTATGGCTAGTCTTAGTCTTCAAAGAGGTCGCCACCGTCGGTTAAGTATAGGGGGTGCTCCCCAGATGTGACAGTGAAGGCCTTAATCTCTAGAACCTGCGGGTGTACTACACTATTGTATGTTTATCCACCACACCATCTGTTGACTATCACATCTCCTATAAAATAGTCATCAATCTCTCAACCTTTAATCAGTTAAGTTATCAAGAAGGGGGACCTTGTAATAGTAGTGTTGGGACCACCGTCTGTGCTAAGGCTAAAGAGGTTAGAGTCTGATTTACTGAGATCCTAGGTGGATCATGCACCACCTTAGAATAAATCTCTTCATTCTTGGCTCTCAACACCTGATAATCCTCAAGCTTAGAGAAAGAGGCGTAATAATCATAGGATTCACCCTCAATGCCGGAGTTGTACTTCAGTGTCTTAGACATGGGAGCCTTGCCTTTTACTTTTCCTCCGTTTGGAGGTTTCTTTGCCTTGGAATTGGAAACAGATGCTTCCTCATTTATAAGGACTAAGAATGCCAACTTTCAAGGTGACATGACGAGTTTTTGGCCAAAAACATCCTTTAACTATACCCCAAACTTAAACTACATCCTTAAAGTATCATTCTTAGCAGAAAACATCCTTTAAGTATTTAAAAGTGAACAATTTTCATCCTTCTGTTATATATCGTCAAAAGGCTAAGGGATCCTAAAAACCCTTGAGCAGTTCACGTGAGTATCAACAAAAAATTTTCCTCTTTAATTTCATTACTTGCTATAAAAAGTTCATGATTTTTTAAAAAAAATCTTAGACATTATTGCTTATGGAAATAAAAAAGCGTTTGGAAGTTGTGAGAGTACGTTTAGTAATGGAAAGAATTTGAGACTTAATTATCTTTACTTTTTTCATAGCCAAATTGTATTTTGGATAAATAAATTTTTGGGTTAATTAAGTAATCAAAGTATTGATTATGTCTCGCATTTGAGTTTCATTTTACATTATCAAAAGCGGAAGTCGCCGACAAACGTCGCTTCTAACATATTCAATTGAGAAAGAAACATATTTCAACTAATAATATATTTAATATCAAACCTACATGAAAAATAAATGAAAAAAAAGACTGAAAAATTAAAAGATTTCGCACAATGTTAAATTTAATTATCGAAAAAGTTCACGATAGTATTTTTGGCGTATCTAATAATAATTGGAAGGAATGACTTTATTTTTGTGGATCAGTTGTTTTTCTAATAAATTAAAGTAGAAGGATGAAAATTGCTAACTTTTAAATACTTGAAGGATTTTTTTTGCGAAGAATGATACTTTAGGGATATAGTTTATGTTTGGGACATAGTTTAAGGATGATTTTAGCCAAAAACTCAACACTATAATTCTAATAAGTTCTAGCCATTCCTTTAAACAACATAGAAAAGTGTTTGAGAAGTGCTAGAAAAAGTGCAAAAAATCTTTTGCGTAAAGACACACTTAGTCGTTAGGCGAAATGCAAAGTTTTCTCGAAGAGGTAGGTCAGGTTAGCCAAAAGTACCAACATAAAAAATTTCAAAATTCAAGATAGGTCGGCAATAGCTAGGTTCAATCGTATAATTGCAGACACCAATTGGCGAGCTAGAAGTAGCTCATCGAAAGTTATAGTGTATTTTACGGATTAGGGGCGTAGAAGGACGATCAAGAAGGACATTGAGAGAGCTCAGACATATCGCCAAAAATTATAGACTCAAACTCACCAATTCAAGGAAATTAAAGGCGGTTTAGGGAGACTTAGACGAACCATTAAACCACTCCGCGATCCTGACTCAGCTCGCCAAACAGTCGAGCGTGCAATTAAATTGGTCATTTGATGTCTTTTGCCCTTAAAAACCTATAATATGCAATTAAATCAAGACCCATACTACTCTATCCATCGTGCTACTCAGAATTCCCCAGGTTTTGCCGAAATTGGTCATTTGATGTCTTTTGCCCTTAAGAATGACTTCAAACGCTCCATTATTTTGAAAAATACATCACTTAGCCAAATCTGGTATTACTTCGAACTAAACCGACTAGACCCATCATATTTTCACCGCAACCCAATAATATAAACTTTATTTAATCAAGCAAAGACATATGAATTGATCAATTACATTCATTTAAGCACCAATTTAACTCATTACAAGAAATCTAAAAATAAAACAATGATTAAATAATTCTACCTAACAAAAATAAACAACACATTACCGATTATATTAAACTTCAATAAAATATGGAGTTTGGGGTTTGGAAAAACCAATATTTAATGCTGAATATGAATTTCTTAAAGCTAGGTGGCAACGTTCCACAATCTCCAGCAAATATTTCAAAAGATTTGAGAAAACAAATGTAAATGAAAAATATTTAATGTCGGGTGAGAGAGTACGGGATTTGAAAAGTTAAGAAAGTGAATGGATTTTGAAATTTTAAACAATTTGACCTTTAAAACCTTTCATCTTGTGCTGTGTAGACAATATAACTCGTGCCCGCCAAATCACTCGGTGATGCGCTGCGTGGTATATTGAATCATTGAGTTTTACATGACTCCCATCAATTTGTGGGTTCAAACAAAGGACAAAGTCGGGCAACTTTCCAGTAAGTCAATCACTGAGCCTTTAACTGACCGAGTTCTACAGAGTTCCCCATCAAGATGGGTGGGTCAAACAAAGGTCCAAGTCAGGGTCGCCATCCTCTTTGGTGGTTCACTGATTGGACTTTTCCTCTCCAAATTACCCATTTTCCAACACATTTCACTTTTCAACATGCACAATCAATGCCCGTTATTCTAAAACAACAAGTAAAACATCAATAACTTGGGTTCCTCCCAAGAAGCACCTTATTTAATTTTGTGGCATGACGTGGATATGCTCTCAAGGATCATTCTTCGATTTTTCCAATGTATCACTTAGTAGTCCCCTTTTTAGCCTTGGGTTCAATTGAGAAGAATTTGACCTATTTGCGTTTGTAATTGCTTAATTGACACTTAATGGGAGGTGACTGTCTGATTAAGTGTAGAGACGTTGTCACAACCTAGCGGTACACCCTACATGTATAATGGCTTACTTGACCCTGAAGGGTTCTCATATAAGCATTTAGCATATCATTACATAAGATAATACCAAAATACACAAATATTAAAATATTATAACCATACAATCAAAGTATTTTAATTAAAGCAAACGAAAGAAGTTTCTAAACTTTGTTTCAAACCATCTAATTAAACTTGAGAAAAACTCTTTGGACATAGACCATACATTAGTCTCAACATGAAAATAAAAGAAATAACAGAAATAGTGTGTTTGTCCTAAAAGCTATGAGGACTCACCAAATCTTCAAACTCTTTTCTCCTTAAAAACCCATCTTTAAGAATAGAAACAACTCTTCAAAACCTACATTTAACTAGAATATTGAAGTATGTGTTAGTACTAAATGAACTAAATATGTTAGCTCGCATAACACTGAAAGATCATAAGTCAAAGGTTATTCAATATAAGACATAATAAAAAATCCTATGAAATACTTCATAAAACATCAATTATAAGCATAAGAGAGAACATCATAACAATAAGCAAAGTCTCCAAAATAAGCATCATATAAGCATTATTCAACTCCTAGTCTTTTGTACCATAATAGGACTACTCTTAAGTAACCTCAAAGAATACTTGTGTAATGCATGAATAACATCCAATAATACCATTGACACACCCCGGAATTTCCATGACCTATTCTAGAGCCTCATATGTCGAATAATGATGTTTTAGACCTAAAATGACATTAGCATACCTAATTAGGTGGTATTAGAACCAAATGCTAAGAAACGACCTTGACGTCCAGGAACCAGTGCAAGTTGAACTAGCGAACGTCTATATATCTTGTAAAGGGTTAAAAGTGTCATATGAAGTCTAAAACTTGTAAAAAGACTTTAAATAGGCAAATAAAGTATATAGAGTAAAACAATTCAAGGTCCAACCTCCCAAGAATCATCCGAGAGGTCCACGAAGGGATCCTAATTTGGACCAAGCAAGCTGCCAAGAGGCACCAAGCTTTTGCTCATGGAGGGAGCCTGTTACGAGCCGAGGGTATACCTTAGAAGTTATGGTATACTCAAATCTTAACACGGTGTCATATACCTCTCGGAGGTTTAACACAAGCCCTTAGACATCATTCATTGCATAATCGTAAGAAAAATAGCGGAAAATTTAAAACTTTTCATAGCACATCATATGCTAAAGCAATACTTCATTTATATATATAAAATCATAAGTACGTAAGTACACTCTAAGTGTATTTGCCATCTTAAGATACAACTCAATAGAATAGAATAGGGACACGACCCTTAACAACATAAAATATAAGTCTAAGCTATTACATCAACTTTAAAAAATATCTTGACGTAGGCAACCCTTGAATCATAAGGGATCCTTTACTTGGACATAGAAGATCTATCCAAGCTCTTAACTTAGGAGACATCCTCTATCCATCACCACCTACACTTGTGTAAAAAAATGAATAAGAATGGTATTAGCACAAGAATGCACTAAGTATGTCAACCATGGAAAAACATGCATTTAAAGAGGACATTTCATTTGAAATCATGCAACATATATTTAAGTAACCCTCAAGTGTACTTAGTACAATGTAACACCTTGAGGTTACCTTACAATAGTCCTTCATAATATGATTCATAACACAACCACATATATTTGTAAGTCTTAAGCACATCATAGACATCAACTTCACATAAGGACTATCACCTAAGACAACTCCTAAGTCACACTAGTTCAATGTGTATGTAGCATTCCATAATACTACTTCCACCAAGAGTACCTAAGAAGTCACCCTTGACTAGGCATAACATATTTAACATGTCATAACACATTCATTTATGATTAGACATAAGGCCACATAATTCATAGAATCATATAAGGACTCATCATACTTCATAACATCATAGGAATACTATCATACCTCCTACACATTAGTCATATACTCACTTAGTTCATAGTATAAGTAAACCACCCTCATAACCGCTTCACAAGCTTACTTGTACAATGTACACATGGAGTCCCATACCCCCACATATAATAAGTAAACACATTTAGAAGCCATAAGTGTAATTCACACACATACACATAATCATGTCTTAGACATAGAAAATTCACATAACAATGCATTCATACAATTCATACATAACATCACATAAGTCATACTTGTATACATGTACTAATCTTATCCTTTCATGAAGTTCACTTGTGCAATGCATGGGTAGGGGCCATAATCCTACATATACTAAATAATCCTCTCAAGGAGTTGTAATTAGAGTCCATAATCTTATCTTAGTTCATTATTTACTTTGGCAGATTTATCCATAGCCGACATAGACCATGTGAGCTATAAGTAATCTGGTGTTCTACTCCCACCCAGAAAAGAGAGGGGTAACATTTGCCTAAGGTGTAACCAATCGTACATAGATATATAAGTGGTATCCACAAGCTATAACCTACGGGGGCACGTAGTTATGGAACATGGAAATTGCTTCTAGAAACCTTGACTTACTAGCGTGGAGGTTTCCATATCATGAGACAACATCTTTGTTGGGAACCCGTACATACTAAACGTGAAGGTTCTCTTTGTGGGAATCCAGACTTACTAACATGAAGCTCCCACTCTCATTTTTCATATTCACTCGGTGCTAGTCTCTAACTCCCTTTTAAAACATATTTAAGCCTTTATTACATTAATTCGTGTAGATAGGTCTTAGGGACTGACTTTCTGATACATCATATAGCTCAAAGTTATGTAGGTTCAGAATCCTACATTCATCATAGAACCTACATTATGTGAGAATGTCCTTTCACTTAATCATATCATATACATACCATAGTCTAGTTTAGAGTACAATTGAGTAATACCTTTCAAGTGACTCACTCATTCCTTAGACTACCATTAACATACTTCATTCATACATACATGTGTATGCGTACATATATGTGAGATCTACCTTCACACAAACACATTTAGTCACACATGTTCATAACATCATGAATCATATACTTTACATGCATAGAAATAGGTAATGATACATAGGAGAATTATCCTTTCGTTAGTCATCAATAATCTATCCTACTCATAGATATGCATGAAGTGTGTGTACATTGGTCAACATGTTCACATAATGGCTATCACATAGCATTGAGGAAGCCACCCTCTAAAGACCACAACACAGGTACAACATTCTTCAAGTCTCAAGTCTCAAGTCATACAGACATGTAGAGTATTAATGACTATAGACTAAACACACTCACATAACATCATAGGATGCAAGTACATATTCAACAATACAATAGAACACTCCTAGCATACTTTGATCACACATTCATATAGGGTTCATACAAGTTGAGGTCATGCTACAAGGATGTTCATCATCATTAGCCATATAGATCAAACCTAACCCTAAAATGATCATCACACATACACATATAACATCATCCCTACACCTAAGTCAAGCAACTAGTTTTGCGGGCTATTCATATACTTCACATAACATCAATTCACTTAGAACATGATATTAGAATCAAGGCTAAATCCTTCAACTTCCTAAACATGTAAATCATCATATCAATTCATCGTGCATCCAATGCCTTCAAGGCTATGATAATAACACATAAACATGTACAAGAATGTAAACACCCCCACCATAAGTGGACCATACAAATCAACACAATTCAATGTACATTCTAGGCTAATTAGAAGAAATAGGTCAACTTACCAAATCTCCAAGTAATGATCATCATTGATCATTCCTCCATAATTCATATTAAATTTATATAGATAGTAACAGCCATAAGCAATTCAATACAATCAAATCACAATTCTATAAACATGAAATCAAGGTCATAAGACCCAAATTATAGGCAAAATTGAGAAATTAAGAGGATCATAGGTTCTGTAACGACCCAAAGTACACCCTAGTCGTTACCGGCATCGTCGTCCTTGAAGAGGACTAAGACAAGCCTCTTAGCATTCGTCATAGCAATCATAAGTAAAAAAATGCGGAAAAATTAAAACTTTTGCTTATATAGCAAGGATGTTTACATAGACCTCTACATAGAAAGCATACACAGGCTTCTCGCAGTAGACCATAACAACACATAGGAATTTATTCTAATACTTTGTCTCATTTTAACCATCTAACAAATGCAAATAATCTGAGCAAAGCCCTTATACAAATCCATAATTGTCACATAGGGCTTACATCAATATCTTCAACAATAAGAAAGAAATGAATGTCTATTAGACAATACAAGGACTACTAAGATAGAGTGTGTGGTAGCATATTCGAACTAGAAGGCATACCAAAACATGGAGAGTCTAGTCCAAGCCTTCTTGCATTAGCCTCAATGATACTACAATGGCCCGAACCTACAATGTTTGGAAGAAAAGGGAAGCTATTTATGTTAGTACAAACCAAATGTTCTTAGTATGATCACTATGCATAAAAATAGTTAATGCATGAGAAAATCAAAACCATGGACAATGACCAAATAATTCAATATACACATATAAGGTACATCATAATCATATCAACATATAAGTAACTCAAGCAACACTTTCGCAATGCCAAGAATGAAGCCCCATAACCCTATCCAAATCTAAGTATCACATTAAGCAACCCATTTCATACTTACAACATATTCTCATATATATATATATATATATATATATATATATATATATATATATATATATATATATATCATGCTTCATATATAAGCACTAGTAATAGCTTATCAACATAATCATAATATATTCATAAAAGAACACTACTAGAATCATCTTGTAGGATCCCACACGTGCAATGTGTAAGGGAAGTCACATACCCTCCCTCACACTATGTAGTAACCTTTAAGACAACCCTAATAAGGGTTCACATACATGACTTGTTCATACTTTCACTTTATGTTGGGAAAGAAGTGCAATAACCGACATGAGACCATGTGAGGTACATGGAATATGGTGTTCTACTCCCACAGCGAAAAGAGAGGGTTAACACTTGCCTAAGGTGTAACCAGTCATACGTAGCTATCTAGGTGTATTCACTAAGCTAGAGTCCTATGTGGGAAAATAGCTAAGGGTCAAAGAGATTGTTTCTAGAAACCTTGACTTACTAACGTGGAGGTTTCAATCTCACGGGACAACACATAATTAAGGAATCCGGACTTACTAACGTGAGGAACCGATGTGGGAGGTCGGACTTGCTAACGTGAGACCTCCATCTCATTTACATACCCTTTCGGTGCTAAGAAATTGTTCCCTTTTCTAATAATATTATTTCATCATATAAGTTCACATTAGTCTCTTCTAGACCCCTATGTAAAGATCTTATCATATCTAGCTCATAGGTCATCACAAGTGAGAACAATCCTTTCACGTTGACACCATTACTTAAGTAATAAAACCTTTCACTTAACACTTTATTATAATCAAGAGAAACTTCTTTCAATCATGTAGTAGTAATACTATAAAAAACATGCATAATTCATAACCAATTCAATAGACTAGGGTTAGGGATGAGGACTACTTAATATCAATATCACAACCACAGATAGACCTAGAAGCATTACTATCAATGTAACTCATAATTCATAATTGAATCGAAGAAGAACTAATCAACATACCTCATTGCCCTTCCAAGAAACTCCATACTTCCATTACAAGTAGTACATAACCAACTACATAGACAAAGTAAATTCAAGAAGCAATTACATAATTAACAACAATGTAGTTAATCTATAAATTCATAATTTTAACAATTCACAATATCAAATCAAGGTTTTCATGAAATTAGGGAGAGGACATGGGTCTATTGAAATCTAATAGTAACTCATAAATTAACCATTAATTCACACTTAAACAGCTTTAATTCATCATAATTCATCACAATTGATTCACAATTTTGTTTTATAAAGAAGACCCATGCGAAGAGAAAAACCCTAGTTTTGGGACACTTAGAAATCATCTTTTGGAGGACCTCATGGGGAAAGGATTCCCAAGAGTTAAAGAAACCATAACTTATAGAGTATAAAGAGACGAAATTGGGTTGAAAAACATGAAGTCTTGAGCTTCTTCTTGGAGCTCTAATTAGTCTTCAATGGAGTTTTGGAGGAAGAGAGAATTTGGAAGAGAGAGAGATTTTTTATTTCAACTCGGGGGACTTAATTTGTGTGATCAAATTGACCTAAAACTGACCCTAATAAATTATATATTCACCCATTAAATTAACCAAAAGACCCCTCACTTAAATGGGTTTATTTGTGAAGTTAAAACCCAAAATATGACTTTTTACGAATCTGGGAAGTGGCTCCGCGTCGCGGGGATAACACACACTTTTTATTTGTAAAATAAAAATTGTACCAGTGAGTTCCATGTGGGCTGCGCGTTGTGCAGCAGACCACTAAAAGCTGACTTACGCAGGCTGCTTTTGTAGCCTGACCACCCATGTTGGGGTCCTTCCCAAGGACCCTTTCGGTGGTCCTTGGCGTGTCGTTATCAGACGTTTAGACTCTCTATACTACGCTATACTTATCCAAAGTCTTTTTTATAAGTTTTAGACTTCATTTCACCCTCCTAAACCTTCCCCAAACATAGGGACGTGAACTAGCTAAATTTCGCTAGTTTCCGGACATTAAGGACTTTCTTTAATGTTATGGATCCAATACTTCTCAAACAAGTTATTTAAAATTATTTAGGTCTAATATCATCATTTTCAACATATAAGTCTCTATTATAGGTCATGGAATTTACCTTCTTGGGGCTTGGGAGTAGGAACCATACTCTTGTTGACCCTTGGGGCATTTAAAAGAGCCTTGATTCGAACACCTTGGTTTGTCATGAACTTCAAACCTAGTCTTAGAAGAATTCCGATATTTGTTTCTCACCTTCTTCAACTCTCTACAAACTTTCTTAAGCTTTTGTTCCTCAATTTGTTCGGCATGAACCATGAGACGAGAGATGGCCATGCTAGGAATCAACATAGTCGACCTACATTCATTTACCACAAGATCGGATATCCCCATGACAAATTTGTTCATCTAGGCCCTAGAATCCGCAACCATAGTAGGAGAATGCTTTGATAGTTGAGTGAATTTGAGACTATACTCCTTCACACTCATACCCCTTGATGAAGGTTGATGAATTCTTGCATTTTCCTCTCCCTTACCTCCAAGGGAAACAACTATCAAGGAAAGTCATTTTCAAATCTACCCAAGTAATCATATCTTCTATAACCGGCCTCACATCCTTACATTGCTCATACCAAACTTGATCCACTTCTTTGAGTTGGTAGGAGGCTAGTTCCGCCTTTTCTTGAGAAGAAACACCCATAGCATCAAGAACTTTGAACACTTCATCAATGAACCATTGTGGGTCTTCCTCTACCTTAGAAACATAGAAAGTAGGGGGATTCATCCTTGTGAAATCCCTAATACTTGAAGCGGTAGTGTTAGCATTAGGGTTCACTTGCACCCTTGCATCCCTAGCAACTTAGGTAGCCAACACTTGAGTCAGGCTATGAATAGCCGACCTTATCTAAATAGTAGACATAACCCCTTCTTCAATAGGGACTTGAGGGTTTTAAGGATCTTGAGAGGGAACCGCCTCATTCAAATTCTCCTCTACGACCCTTCGAGCATTGTTCATCCTTGTATTCATTGCCTATAAGCACAATAAAAGGACTATAAGAAAGGACTAGATAGAGTTAAGACTCTTAGGAACGACTAAGGAATAACAAGAGAGTGAAAGTTCCTATGCATCACATAGTCCCTCATTCATAATTGTGGCACGCTTCATAATTCTGAATAAGACCCTTCATAGATGTGGACATCATTCCTAAGAATACTTAACCGCATGCTCTGATACCAACTTTTGTAACGACCCAAAGTACACCCTAGTTATTACTGGCGTCTTCGTCCTCGAAGAGGACTAAGACAAGCCTCTTAGCATTCATCATAGCAATCATAAGTCAAAAATGCGGAAAAATTAAAACTTTTGCTTATATAGTAAGGAGGTTTACATAGACCTCTACATAGAAAGAATACATAGGCTTCTGGCAGTAGACCATAACAACGCATAGGAATTTAGTCTAACACATTGCCTTATTTTTACCATCTAACAAAGTCAAACAATCCGGGGAAAGCCCTTATAGAAATCCATGATTGCCACATAAGGCTTACATCAATATCTTTAACAATTAGAAAGAAATGAATGTTTGTTAGACAATACAAGGAATACTAAGATAGAGTGTGTGGTAGCATCCATGAACTAGAGGGCATAACAAAACATGGAGAGTCTAGTCCAAGCCTTCTTTCTTTAGCGTGAATGATACTTCAACGGCTCGAACCTAAAATGTTTGGGGAAAAAGGGAAGAAATATGGGTTATTAAAAACCACATGTACTAAGTATTGTCCCTATGCATAAAAGTCGTTAATGAATGAGAAAAGGCACAATTTAGACAAAACCATGCACAATGTCCCAACAATTCAATATAAACATATAAGGAACATCATAATCCAATCAACATATAAGTAACTCAATCAACACTTTGTGCAATGACAAGAATAAAGCCCCATAACCCTATCCAAAGCTAAGTATCATATTAAGAAACCCATTTCTTACTTACATAATATTCTCATATATATATATGTATATATATATATATATATATATATATATATATATATATCATGCTTCATATATCAACACTAGTCATAGCTTATCGACATAATTATAAAAATAATCATAATCATAGTCATAAAAGAATACTACAAGAATCATCCTATAGGACCCCGCATGTGCAATGTGTAAGAGAAATCCCATACCCTCCCTCACACTATGTAGTAACCATTAAGACAACCCTAATGAGGGTTCACATACATGACTTGTTCATACTTTTACTTTATTTTAGGGAAAGAATTGCAATATCCAGCATGATACCATGTCAGCTAAATGGAATCCGGTGTTCTACTCCCACACCAAAAAGATAGGGTTAACACTTGCCTAAGGTGTAAGCATTCGTACGTAGCTATCTAGGTGGATCCACTAAGCTAGAGTCCTATGTGGGCACATAGTTAAGGGTCAAGGAGATTGTTTCTACAAACCTTGACTTACTAACATGGAGGTTTCAATATCATGAGACAACATAGAATCTGTGAATCAGGACTTACTAACGTGAGGAACCCATGTGGGAGGCCGGACTAACTAACGTGACACCTCCATCTCATTTACATGCCCTTTCGGTGTTAAGCATTTTTTCCATTTAGTAATAATATTATTTCATCATATAAGTTTACATTAGTCTCTTCTAGACCCCTACGTAAAGATCATAGCCTATCTAGCTCTTAGGTCATCACAAGTGAGAACAATCCTTTCACCTTGGACGCCATTACATTAGTGAGTAAACCTTTCACTTAAAACTTTATTATAATCATGAGAAACTACTTTCAATCATGTAATAATCATACCAAAACATACTTGCGTATTTCATAACCAATTCAATAGTCTAGGGTTAGGGATGAGGACTACTTAACATCAACATCACAACCACACATAGACCTAGAAGCAGTACTATCTAAGTAACTCATAATTCATAATTGAATCCAAGAAGAACCAATCAACATACCTCATTGCCCTTCCAAGAACCTTTATAGTTCCATTACACAGAATACATAACCAATTACATAGACAAGGTAAATTCAAGAAGCAATTACCTAATTAACAACAATGTAGTCAATCTTTAAATTCATAATCTTAACAATTTCAAGTTTTTCATCAGTTAACTATTAATTCACACTTATACAACATTAATTCATCATAATTCATCACAATTGATTCACAATTTCGTTTTAGAAAGAAGACCCATGTGAAGATAAAAACCCTTGTTTTGGGGAATTTAGAAATCATCTTTTTAAGGACCTCTTAGGGAAAGGATTCCTGAGAGTGAAATAAACCATAACTTATAGAGAATAAAGCCACGAAATTGGACTAAAAAACTTGAAGGCTTGATCTTCTTCTCGGAGCTCTAATTGGTCTTTAATGGAGTTTTGGAGGAAGAGAGAATTTGGGAGAGAGAGATTTTTTATTTCAACTTCTGGAACTTTATTTGAGTGATAAAATTGACCTATAAATTACCCTATTACATTATATAGTCACCCATTAAATAAGCTAAAACAAAACCACACTTAAATGAGTTTATTTGTGAAGTCAAAACACCCAAAATATGACTTTTTACAAATTTGGGAAGTGGCTCCGCATCGCCGGGCTTACACGAACTTTTTATTTGGAAATTAAAAATTTAATCAGTGAGGTCCGTGTGGGCTGCGCATCGTGCAGCAGCCCACTGAATCCTGACTTAAGCACGCTGCTTTGGCAGCCTACCCACCCATGTTGGGGTCCTTCCCAAGGACCCTTCATGTGATCCTTTAGGTATCGTTATTGGATGTTTAGACTCTCTATACTACACAATACCTATCCAAAGTATTTTTACAAGTTTTAGAATTCATTTGACCCTCCGAAACGTTCCCTAAATATAGGAACATCAACTAGTTAAATTTCGCTAGTTTCCGGACATTAAAGCCTTTCTTTAATGTTATGGCTCCAATACTTCTCAAACAAGTTATTTACACTTGTTTAAGTCTAATATTATCATTTTTAAACATATAAGGCTTTATTATAGATCATGGAATTTACGGGGTGTTACAATTGGATATAAATCTATCATAAAATAAGTAGCTAAACATAAATTCATCATTAGAATACTTTTTAAATGAATTTGAGAATGAACCCATTACAAGATTGAAAATTGGGAATTTATGTCATTGAATCATATTTATAAAACCTTTTAAATTACTCCATATATTAATGCTTATATAGGGATGAAGGATCACCGTACAACCTCTATAGCTTGTTCTCGAGTTTCTCTTCAATGGAGGTTTTGTGGTTTTGGAGAGTTTTGGGGTTTTGATTTGGGTTTTGAAAAAAATGAGTTAATGGAAGGTTTTGGGACTTAAGAATATTTATATTAATCATATAAAACTTTTAAAATCAACCCCAATTAATAAAAAGTCGAATAGAATTAATTTGGAAACCAAAACATGACAAGCCCGGCAAGGGACCACGGCTACCTTCATGGACCGTGAAGGTTTTTCACGACCTTATGACGGTCCGTGGTCCTTGGGGCAGTGTCTCCATTGCCTTTACTTGCCTTTAAATGGCTAAGGAAGTTCCACGGCCAACTTTACAGACCGTGGTCCACTATACTAGCCTTGAAGTCGTCCTGAACACCAGCGCATTAAGCTGCCAACTTGGGACAACTTTTACCCCCAAGTTGGGTGCTCATCATGGGCCCTTATGTGGGTCTTTGGGGAGTTTTGCCCGGAAGTTTCCACAACAAATAAAATCATACACTTTTCAAGGACCTTCCATACAAGTTTGAGCTTCAAACAATACACTCTACACATCAAGACAAGCTAGGCACACACAAGTACGCCCAAGGGCTAACTTTTGAACGTCTTAGACGTTCTTGGGTGTTTGACCTCCATACTTCATTAAACGTAACACACTGCATATAAACATCATATTTACTCATATAAGGACTTCCTAAGCAAATTACACACACATAAGTACATAAAAGCACCTAAGGCTCCCTGTGTGACTAATCATCGAACGTCTTAGTCGTCCCTTGACAATTGACTTCCAAATCTATTAAAATGAATTATACAAGTTGTAAAACACTTAATTAACCTTTTACTAAACTTTTTAGGTACATATGAGACTCTAGATACATTAGTACATATGAGATACTTAATTAACCTTTTACTAAACTTGTTTCCCGACGAAATATCTAAAATTTGAATTCAAGTTTGACTTCATTAAAAGGTCAATTTCAGTGAGGGGTATTTTGGGTATTTTAGGGAAGGTTATATATTTATTGTAAATCAATTTTCACAAAAATTTCACACAGAAACCGAATCCCCAAATCAAACTCAAAATCTTTGACTCTCTCTAAACTTTCTCTCTCCATTAATTCTCCATTGAAGATGCTTTGAAGGTTGAAGTAGAAGACTAAATCCTCCATGGTTCTACTAAAATTTTGTGGCTATTCATATTTAAGGTATGATTTCTTTCACTCTTGGATTCTTTTCCACAAGAGGTTCCTCCATAGATGATTTCTAAATCTCCCAAAATTAGGGTTTTTCTTCTCACATGAGTCTTCTTTGTAAAACGAAATTGTGAATCAATTGTGTTGAATTATGATGAGTTCTTGTTATTTAAGTATGTATTGTTGGTTAATTTATGATTTTCTATGAGATTTTCCTAGACCCATGTCGTTCCCCCAATTTCATGAAAACCTTGAATTGATATGGTAAACTGTGAAGATTATGAAATTGTAGATTGACTACACTGTTGTTAATTATGTAATTGCTTCTTGAAATTACCTTGTTTATGCAATTGGTTATGTATTTTTGGTAATGGAAGTATGAAGGATATTGGAAGGGTAAAAGATGAATGTTGATTGGTTCTTCTTGGATTCAATTATTAATTATAAGTTACTTAGATAGTAATGCTGCTATGTCTAGTGTGTGGTTGGGATGTTGATGCTAAGTATTTCTGATCCTTAACCCCTAAGACATCAAATTAAGACATGAATTATATATGGATGTCATGATACAAATATTATATGATTGAAATTAGTTTCTCATGATTATAATAGAGTGCTAAGTGAAAGGTTTACTCACATGTGATGTGGTGTCTAAAGTGAAAGGATTGTTCTCGCTTGTGATGACCTATGAGCTAATTGTAAGACCCCAAAAATGAGTTAGGGTTTCTAGAGCCTAACATGTTTGTCATAAGGGTATAAGATCCTAAAATTGTTTATAATGTTGTATTGAGGTAGTGACTAAATATTTAGGTGAATTGGTAGTGAAACGTCAAAGGACGACTACGAAGTTCGACGACTAGTCACCTATGTGCCTCATGTGTCTAGACGTTCTTATATTAGTATGTCATGATATTATGAGGTCCTTTTATGAGTTATATACTGTTTATAAGCAGTATATTAAGTTTCATGATGTTTGGAGGTCAAACATTCAAGAATGTTCAAGACTTTCAAAAGTTAGTCCTTGAGACGTGTATGCGTTTCTTGACTATTCCTTGCATGTTTGGATGTTTTTTACGTATTCGTTTTTGGTGAAACTGATGTGGAAGGTCCTTGACATGTTAAGGTATATATTCATGTTGGAAACATCAAGGTACGACTCCCCAAAGGCCCTTGCAAGAGGCCCTCAAGGATGACCCAAAGGCTGTCGAGACACTGCCTTGGAAGTGTCAATCAACAAAGCCAAAGGACGGCTCGTCAGTCCCCCAACGTCCTGTCGATTGTGAGGCGTCTATAGACACTTATCCTGGTGAAGTCTTAAGGCTTTTGTTGAGCCTCAGCCCAAAGTACGGCTTGCAGTACGGTCTGTCGATGGACATACTGGGCGTGGATGGGTCCGTCGATGCAGGTTGGAGCATCACTACCATGCACATTGTTTTTTTTTTGTGTTGAATGGGAAATTTACCCCACTTGCTAACCTGACCCTATGTGGTTTATTTGGTTATTCTTGGGTGTATTTAAGTGATCAAAAACGTGACAACCCCATTCCCAATTCAATTCACAAAAATTAGACTTCCCTCCCAAACCAAACTCTCTCTAAAAACCTCCATTGAAGGTAAAACTCAAGAACAACTTGGAGCTTGGATTCCTATTGGTTCTTCATCAAGTTGTAAAGGCCTTCTTTTACATTAAGGTATGGTGATCCTTCATCTCTAGTTAACCTTCAATCTAGAGAGTTATTCTCAATGTTCTCGAAGAGAAAACATGATCAAATCTCTTCTTTTTCAATCTAGCCATGAGTTCTTTCTCAAAACGTTTTCAATGGATTTCTCATGATGAATTTATGATAATGCATTGATTGTAACGTGAATTTCAATCCAATTTCATTATAAACCCATGCTTCCTTTCTTCTCTCGTTTAAGCTCTGTATTGCTAGTATGATCTTGATGTTAGGAGGAGTATAATGTGATTCAAGTATGTTAAATCGATTGTTAGCTACTGCTTATTATGTAATGTAATGATGAATTAAGTGTTATTTGATCAATGTGGATTGATACTTGAAGACTTGATTCTACTTCTTATTGATTGTGAAATAATGGAATCACTGTGAGTTCAATCCTATAGTGCATGAATGTAGGATTTGTTTATGTTAACATGACTTGTAGTTATTGCTTTACATATATGATATTTATGAATTGTGGGTATGAATCCTTGATGATCAAAGTAAAGAAGTGTTGGTAAGGATTGATTTACATTCTTTTAGCCTATAGAATGATAATGCTATATACATGATGTTATCTCAATTCTAGGGTAGATAAAGCATGATTTAGAATTGATTATTATGTCTTTAGATACTTCCCTATATTGATATTATTGATGAAATATGATTGGTGATAAAAGTAAAGGATATTAGTAAATGATCTATGACTCTCTATTTTCTAGTATATTGGTGATGTATGGTACTAGTTGTAGGATGATCTTGTACTGGCTTATGTATGGTTTATTTTATAATTAAAGTACATTTAGCTACTGACCTATACATGAATTTTTGATGAAAAGGGTACATTGATCAATGACGATCAAAGATTGATGAATTGGTAAGAATGACTCTTTCCTTCTAGTTTCTTAAAGTATTGTTAGTTGATGAAGCCTTGTATGACATTGTTTGGTATGGTCCACTTATGGTGGCGGTGTGTACTTTGTTGTCAATATATATGTGATGTGATCATGGCCTTGAAGGCAATTATATTATGAATGTGTGTTGGTGAAGATCACCCAATATGAAGTTCATGCCTAGTTTTTAGTCCTAGTTGGGATCTAGGTTGTATGGCTACTATGTATGCATGTGTATAACTATGTTAGGGATAGGTTTAGGTGCTGCAATTTATGAGTTATGATGGTTGATGTTCCCTTACCTATGTACCCCTATGTGAATGTGTGAAAAGCAAAGGTTAGGAGTCTTAAGTGTAATATGAAGTTAGCTTGTCTCCTATGCTAAATTGTGTTGTGTGATATATGCTTGAAGGTGTATTGTTGTGCTAAGAGTGTGGCTGCCTCAATGTGCTCTTGATAGCCATTATGTGATCATGTTGACCAATGTACACACACACTCACTTTACATGCATGTTACAAGTAGTATAGGTCATGGTGTCTAAATGAAAGGTAGTTTTCATATTCACTAGTGTCTACTACTATGTATGTTAAGATGATGTTTATGAAAGTATTATATGTGTTTCCTTAGCTAGGATGACTTGATAGGTGTACTAGTATGGGCAAGGGTATGGGACTTTGCCTATGAATTGCACATGTGTACCTTCATAGGATAGCTCTAGTTTTGGTTTTTATGTGCATGAATATGAATGTATGGTCATGTGTGGTCTTAATGTTTATGTGAAAGGTTTGATCACATATATGTATACACACACCGAATGATGATCTAGTCAATAATGGAACCTTGAAAGATGTACTCAAGTGTATCCTTAACTAGATAGTGCTAATTCATATGCTATGTTCATGTGAAACGATCTCTCACATGAATTACGTTGATGAACTCTCATCTATGACGTATGAGCTATGCATATGAGGGGATGACTCTCCTAAGCCTATGTTTTACAAATAAATGATAATAAAGGCTTTTTCAATAAAGGGAAATTAGCTTAGCACCGAGTGAACTTGTCGATGAGGGGGTGACACTTTCCAACATAGGGAAGGTAGGGTTCACTACGGTCCTCATGTGAGGGTGTGACACTTTCCCAAAAAGGGGAGGTAGGGTTCACTACGGTTCTCACGGGGTGGATAGCCTCATGACCCAAAAAGGGTGTAGAGTTGATATTTCCATGATTTCCCCCAAGTTCCATAAACTATGTTTGCCATATAGGATCTAGCAAGTGATATCACCTAATATGCTAGCATGTGTTAATATTTTACCTTGGCTAGGTAGGAACACCTTCCCTTGGTGTAAGGCTCTACAACACCAAATTCCATGTTTAGCACCCATGGTCTTAGTGTCGGTTAAGGCTATAGTAAACCTAAAGTAAAATGGACAATGGAAGTAAATGACTAGGACCCTAACTATAATGACTTAAGGGATGTTACTTAGGATAGGTGGAAGTAATGAACCAATCTAGACATTGCACGAGTATCTCCTTAGTAAGTTCTATGAAGGTGTTCTAATACATGTCACTATGTATATGTTCTTTATGCATGACTTTATATTATTGGTCTACCTGTTATGAAGATGTGCATGGTATGACTCTATATGCATGATGTTGATATTATTGACTATATGATGAAGGTCTTGTATTTACATGAATGAAGTTGTCTTTGCTTACTTGTTGATGTATGAATTGCATGGTAAGGCTTGTGGTCTTATGATAGGTTTACTAAGTATGTGTGAGGTTATGGGGATTCACATATACATTGCACTAGTAGGTTTAGAATAGGATTGTGAGTAAGGTTTTATAATGCATGAATGTGAAGTGAAGTTTGTATATGTGCAAGTTAAAGGTAGTGATTGTAATTGTCCTATGGTATTGGTTTAAATATGTCTATGTTGTACTATACTTCTATGATAGTATGTGTTGACTTGTGTAGATTGTATGTATGGTTTCCTTGTGGCCTTAAGGTGATACATTGCACCAAGTATCACTAGAGGGTTACTTGGAAGGCATAATATGAATGTATTAGTGATTATCGACTGATTTGAACGTGGTTTTCAATCCAATTGCATGATGAACCCATGCTCTCTCACAAACTCGATTTTAGTCTATGTATGGCTTTGTGATCTTGATTTGTTATTGATTGAATTGTGATTCTATTACATTGAAGTGGTTATATCTACTGTTATTTACATAAATTAATGTTGAATCGATGTTGAAGGATCCATATGGATCAATGTATGAAGAGTTTCACATGACTACTATATGATCTATGTATTTCACTGTAAGGTTGGCTTTATGTCGATTGTTGTAAGACTTTGGATTAAGTTAAGTTGCTTGTACCTACTGTTTTAGGTTATATAATGATTGATTTATGGATAGCAATCTTGTATGATCAAAGTAAAGAATGATTGGCATGAATTGATCTAGTCCTTCTAATCTATCGATTGAAAATACTATGTATGTAATGTGGTCTATATCTTTAGATTATGTGAAGAATGATTTCTTTGAGTAATGGTCTAATTATATACTGACAAACATGTACAATATAGTTAAAATATGATTGATGATCAAGGACTTAGAGGATCAATAGTATCGGCTAATTCCTCTCTAGTCTAGCGAATTAATAAGCCTAATGCCTATGTTGGAAGCTTGATCTTGAAGTGCTTTAAGTATTATTTTATTATGACTAAGTGTATGATTAGATACTGCCTTTGATTGATATTATTGATGAAATATGATCTATAATACATGTAAGTGAAATTGTTTGATGGTCTATGTCCTTTTACATTCTAACATGTTAATGATATGTTGTATTAGTTTGTGGTATGGCCTTGTAGTAGCTTGTGCATGATTTCTTATATGATTATTATGTTTTAGCTATTGCCTATACTTGTATTATTGATGAAATAGTAGTAATGATCAATGATGACCAAAGGCTAAAGGATTGGTAAGAATGCTTATCTCTTCTACTTTTCTATATTAATGTAGTTGATAAATCCTTGTATTTCATTTTGTGGTATGGTCCACTTATGGTGGCGATGTTTACTTTATTGTCATTATATATGTGTTGACCATGGCCTTGAAGGCAAAGTTATGAACATATGAACATGTGCTCATGATGATACTATGAGAAGTTTATGCCTACTTTCCTATTCTTGTTATGATCTATGTTGTATGGCTATTGTATAAGCATGTGTATATCCATGTTAGCATAAAGTATAGGTGCTGCCATTGATGTGTTAAAATGGTTACTAATCCCTTACCTATGTACCCTATGTGAATGCATGAATAGTACAACTTAGGAGTCTTAAGTGTAATATGAAGTTGACTTGTCTCCTATGCTATTGTGTGTTGTGTGGTCTATGCTTGAAAGAGTATTATGGTCTAAGAGTGTGGCTGCCTCAATGTGCTGTTGATAGACATTAGATGATCATGTTGACCAATGTATACACACACTCACACATTATGCATGCTTACAATGTAGTAAGGGTTCATGGTGTCTAAAGGAAAGGGTAATTCTCATATTCACTAAATGTCTACTACTATGCATGTAAGGTATATGTATGTGAATCATGTTATGTATTCCATTAAATAGGATGACTTGATAGGTGTACTAGTATGGGCAAGGGTATGGGACCTTGTCTATGCATTGTACATGTGTTCCTTGATAGGATAGTTCCTAGGTTTGGTTTCCTATGTACATGAATATGAATGTATGAGTATGTTATGAACATGTGTGGTCTAAAGAGGTTATGTGAAAGGGTTACTCACATGTATGTACACACATGAATAATGATCTAGTCAATAGAGGGGCACTAGAAGGTGTCCTCTTCTTGTCTTACTTAGGTGAGTCTTAGGGTACTTCTAGGTAGGGAGTTTAATTAAAGAAATGGGAATAATCTTATCTTAGGTAGTTTAAAGGATCTCTTAGGTGTGTGTGGAAGGATTGTATGGGTGGTTCCTTCATAACTCACTAAAGTGAATCTTAGAATCACCTTTGGTAGGAGGGTCTCATGTTTATGTGTTTTGATGTGTTCTTGATGTATCTTGTGATATGTGACTTATATGTGAAGTTGGTGTGATATGCGGTTCTTCTATATTATGATATGAAGCTTTACTCAAAAAGAGCATATTTGATATAAATGTATGTTTCTCATTATTTTAATCAATATACCATACTCTTTACACGCAATGTACTAATTCGATACTTTTGTCTATATCTAAAGGTGTAGGTGAAAGGTGAGAGGCATCTTGAAGAAGAGTATGGAATCTAGTACTGGTTCGAGCAAATTTGGGGTATGTCGTCATTCGATTAAAGGACATTAATATCTTTAGATTTATTTCATTAAAAGTATTGTAATAGACTAAGTTTCTCTATTTCATGTATGGTCCGTGTCCCAAATATTCTTGAGTCTATGATTGGCGTATGTTGAGACTTAGTATTTATGTAATTTAATATGAAAGATGTTTTGAGATATTATTCGTGTTAAAAGTTTTAATTCCGCACTACTTTTCATACATGTATGCAATGAACAATGTCAAAGGGTTTTTACAAGACCTCCGAGAGGTCAAGTACGCCGTGTGACGATTTGAGATTGCCCTAACTTCAAGGGTGTACTCTCGGGTCGTAACAGGAGGGAGCAGATCTAGATGTACTTAAAGGCCCAATTACAATAGTAGGGATGAATGCCTCTCCAGGTAGAGCATTAATATCACCCTCCGAGGATGTGTCCACCGGAGCTGCTCTACTCCTTTCGGCCTCATCTCTCATCTACTCGACCTCTATACGCCAGATATTTGTAGAGGATGTGGGTTTTATCTGAACATCCCTGTTCTCTTCTCATGGAACGTTGTCCCGTCGACATAACTCGGAGATCAACACCGAAAAGGGAAGAGACTTGTAGTGCTACTTGGCCCTCATGGACATCTCATGCTCAATGATCAAACACAAATTTAGCCTCTTCTTGGATATAATAGACCCAAGGCAATCCATCTTTAGGTTGAAAAGAATGGACTCATTCTGCGATGACATGATATTTCTACTGATGAACCCAAACAAATATGTAGCAGCTATATTTAGGTCTTTCTTCTTTATATGTGCTTCGGCCTCAATCTACCTCTGGGTGCTGTAAGAAATATGGGGGCAACCATCCCTTAAAATCATCTAGAGTCATTGTCATGATGATAATCTTGTATTTATGTATAAAGTTAGAGGCACGGTGGAATACAACATTTATCTCATTGCTGATGGATTTAAACTTTTCCCTAAAACCACCACGAAGTCTACTTGTTTGAAGTCACTAGCTTTCTTCTCTCCCTAAGGCACCAATTCACTATAGGTGGAGTAGAACAATCAGACCCATGTAAGAATGTATAGGCCATGGGGCATGGTGAATGTAACACTTTGAAAGTCTAAGACGTGTTCTAGATCCTAACATAGGTGTAACATGGTTTAGACACTTTTCTAAGGTCATAAATAATGAATATGAGTCATTTAGGAAGTTTGGAAATCAAAACGTCAAAGAACGTCCATGACGTCCGAAAACTAGTTTAATGAGGTGCTAGTGTGTCTTAGCCTATTTGACTAAGTTTTAGGTGTCCGAAATTTATGAATTTTGGTGGAAGGGTGTCTAACATGCATTAGAGTTAGTTTCTAATTGAAACGTCTGGGCACGACTCCCCAAGGACCTACTAAGGGCCCTTGAGGAGGACCCTTGTAAAAGTGGATAAAAGCTGTCAATAGACAATGTCACCAACGAATGCCATCAACGGGCCGTTGGTGAATCGATGGGGCGTCGATGCCTCCGTCGATGGTAACTTGTACAAATTCACGGAAGGCGTGTTTTTACAAGTCTTTGACCAAAATTACGAGCGTGCAGCACGGATGTGAAGAATGCCCGTCGTTTGGCAAACAGACCGTTTGTCGTGGTATCGTCTGTCAAGGGACTCTTTTGCTGCACATTTTTAAATGGGTTAAATTAATTTATTAAGTAGTTAGTTAATTATTTAGGGGTTTATGGAAGTATAAATAAGTTAATTAACAACCTATATAAAGACCCTAACCTAATTAGACTAACCTAACTCTCATAATTCCCATAACACAAATTCTCTTCCTTCTCTCTTCTTTCTCTCTCCCAAGTTGAAGAACACCAATGAAGTCAAGGTCAAAGTGGGTTCTAGGGCTGCAATCACCAATGTTTCTCCATAAATCTTCATCAAAAATACTATGGTATGGTATTCCTTCACCTTTGGGATCTCTTTACCCAAAGGGTTCCTTCAAATTGATTTCAAAAGATGAGTTTTCATGTGAGTTTCTTCCTATCTAGAAATTGATCTTAAATTGGATTTGTTTATGTTTTATTTTGATTGTTTTGATTATATTATGTTGAATTATGACTATATTACACTCCTCATTTATGTATTTGTCTAGTTTGTGGAAGATGACCTTTTCCCCTTAACCCTAGGTTATCATCTTGAGTTGAATTGTGCGGTGTTGGTTGAATTCACTTGGTTATTAGTTGAATTACTATACTATGATTATATGATGACAATTCATGGGTGATTTGGGAGTGGTTGATGGTAATACCATGTTGATATCTTTGGAAGAGGAGGAGGTAAGGTCTTGTGATCTTGAAATCATTATTCTATTATGATGACTTATACCTTCGGATGTTGATTCAATTGAAGTACGTGTGTTGTGATTGGATTGATTAGTATGGGATGATGTTTGTATTTGAATGTATTCACGTATGAATTGTGAGATCATGTTATGCTTGAAGTGATATAAGGATGATGTTGATTCATTTATGTGTATTACTTTGATATGATGTAAGGTGTTTATCTCACTAAGAGGTATGTAATTGAAAGGTGATTCTCATACAATTCCTAATGAGATAATTATGATGATATACAAGGGGTTAGTCTCCTATTACCTAAAAAATAAGTTGTGATTATTAATGAAAAACATTTCAAAAGGGACTCTAGCTTAGCACCGAGTGATCTTGAAGGTGAAGGTGTGACACCTTCCCAAATAGATAAGGTAGGGTTCTATATGGTTCTCACGGTGTGGATAATTCATGACCCAAAAAGGGTGTAGAGTGATGTTTCCAAGAGAGCCCCCAAGTTCCTTAAACTATTTTGCCACAATAAATATGCTAACTAGTGGATCCACCTCGATGCTATGTTCAGGTTTGGTTCTACTTTGTCCAGTAGATAACCTTCCATCGGTGTAAGATTTTACGACACTGGATTCCACACTTATCTCTTGTGGTCTATGTCGGTTAAGTCAAGTGTTCCCTAAATTAAAACGAAGTAATGAAGTACAATCCAACTAGCGTAACTCAAGAGGTTTGACTTAGCCTAGGTAGGGGTATGGGACTCTACCTATGGCTTGCACTAGTTTGCCTTGAAGGAAGCCTTAGGAGGTTAATCTTATGTATGTATATGCTTATAAATATATATATGACGATCTTACATGTTGATGAAACCTTATGATGTTGAATTCACTTGTGAATATATGTTTGGTCTATATTTCTAAAGTATGATTTTATGTACTCTTAATGATATGATATGTGAAATTGGACATTAGTTATGGTTCTTGTTAGGTTTACTTGATTAATTAAGGTTATAAGGCTTTGCTTGGTCACTTCACAAGTGGACTTAATGAGGGTCATGAGTAATGGTCTTGCTCTGTTTAGGTTGTAATGAACTCTTATTCATGCTTGTGATGTTATGACTTAATGATAGAGTTGTATTTGATTATGTGTTCAAATATGTTGATATGCAGTTGACTTGATTAGCCTTAAGGTTGTTGATCTTATATAGTACATGGTATTGACTTGATGAATATGAATTAATGTCTTGTATTGCTTGTTGAATGTGCATAAGGCTTTCTAAATGTAAAATAGCATGTTTATAATGAAATGTCCCTTTTTAGCATGATTTGGTATTATATGTGCATATTGTCTCATACTTAGTACATGTGATCTGCTAACCCCATTTTCTCCCTTTTCCCCAACATTTTAGGTTTCGGTCGTTGAAGGGATTTTGAGATAACTTTGAAGAAGACTTGGAAGTCTCAATCATCCAAGTTAGGTAGGTCCTAACTTTACGAGGTAAATGCCACTATAAAGTTAATGAAGTTGTTTTAGTTTTAAGACTTCCATGTTCTTTCTGTTTCAATTGAAAACTAAAGATTGTACAGCCTATATGTGACTTTATTATGTTTATGTATGGGATATCCCCAATTGATATCGTCGTGTTTTAGATTGTTATGAGATGGGACACTCTTTTAAGACTATGTTAAGTATCTTATATATCTATGTGCAATAAAAGTAGAAGAATATGTAAATTCTTATACGAAGGGTCTATGTATACACGATAAGAATATATTACGTGTATGCGAGAGGTCTATGTAAACCTCATGATAGATAGAAAAGTTTTAAATTTTCTGCTTTTTTTACCTATAAATGTATTGATGTAAACTAAGAGGCTATTCTTAGTCCTCAAGGAGGACGACGACGTCGGTAATGTTTAGGGGATGCTCCTTGGATGTGAAAAACTTGGTATCAGAGAATAAGGTTGAATATCTTTTGAGTCAATGTATCTCTCAACCACGGCTATGTAGATTCTTTCTCATAATTTTGAATCGCGCCAAACTTATGAATAGGAAACTATATGAAGCTTTGGAAACTCTCATTTTCTTGTAAATCCAATGTCGTGCCTCGAGAGTCTTGGACTTTATGTGCTCTTAGCATCTAATCCTCTTATTATGATTATAGGCAATGAATACTTGAAGGAATGCGGCACGATGACTTGATGAATAGATTGTCAATGCAGGAGTTCCTCCCTGTGGTGATCAAGTCCCTCCTCTTGAAGAAGATGTTAATGATGGCCAAGCTCTGGTCAATCCTCCACCTTTGACGGATGGTGACATAAGGGCTACCTTTCTCCAAATTGCCAAAACCATTACGACACAAGCACAAGCCGTCACCGCTCAAGCACAAGCCATGACGGCCCAAGCTAATCGGCAGGTGGTACCCCGAGCAAACCAACATGTTGGCACCATAGCCTATCATTTGAGAGATTTCACTAGGATGAATCCCCCTACTTTCTATGGGTCCAAAGTTGAGGAAGACCTCCAAGTATTCATTGATGAAATCTACAATATTCTTTATTCTTTGGGGTTGACAACTAGTGATAAAGACGAGTTAGCCACTTACCAACTCAGAAATGTGGCCCAAACTAGGTACGTCCAATGGAGAGAAATAGGCCTTTAAGGGGTGGACCGGTGACATGGGAGATTTTCGAGAAGGCTTTTCTTGATCGGTTCTTTCCTAGAGAGAAGAGGGAAGCAAAAGTGGAAGAATTCATCAACCTTCGTCAAGGAGGTATGAGTCTACTTCAGTATTCTTTGAAATTCACTAAATTGTCAAAGTATGCTCCTTCTTTGGTTTCCGACCTTAAGGATGAAATGAGCCGCTTTGTGACAGGCGTGTCGGATGACTTGAAAGAAGAATGTTGTTTGGATATGCTACATGATAATATGAACATTTCTCGTCTCATGGTTCATTCTCAACAAGTGGAGCAGACAAGGGTTAAGAGAAAGAGCAGAGATGCAAAAAAGGCTAAGTCTTTTGATGATGGTTCTTCAACGGGTAGGCTTGATAACCAAGACAAGCCTAGGTTCAAGAAGAGGTTTTCTAACCAAGTTCCCTCCAAGTTTCCTCAGGCTCGTTATGATAGGGTGTCTAACCCTAAGCCTCAAAAGGGAAAGGGTAGTAGTTCACCAAGCAAGAAGCCAATTTGTGGAGAGTGTGGCAAGATGCACTATGGTGAATGCCTCATTGGGATGAATAATTGCTTTAGTTGTGGTAAAAATGGGCACAAAGTTCGAGATTGCCAAAATTTGAAGTCGCAAGACAAGGGTGGTATTCAAGCTTAAGCAAGTGGTTCTAATGTTGATGCTCCGAAGAAGAACCACTTCTCTGCTCTCCGCTATAGAGGTGAGCAAGAGACTTCTCCCAATGTAATGACCAGTATGTTGAAAGTATTTTCTATTGATGTATATGTTTTACTTAATCCTGGTGGTACCTTGTCTTTTGTTACTCTTCTAGTAGCTAAAATGTTTGACATTTTGCCCGGTATCTTGAATGAATATTTTATTGTGTCTATCCCAGTGGGTGAGTCGGTAGTTGCAAAAAAGGTATATAGAAGTTGTCATATAATGTTTCCAATAGAATTACTCATGTTTAACTAGTAGAATTTGATATGTTTGATTTTGATGTCATTTTTGGTATGGATTGGTTGCATGCTTGCTTTGCTTCTATAGATTATAGAAAGAGGGTGGTGAAGTTTAACTTTCCCAATGAGCCCGTTTTAGAGTGGAAGAGGGGAAATTCTATTCCTAGAGGTCTTATCATTTCTTGTTTGAAAGCTTGTAAGATGGTCTCTAAAGGGTGTTTACACCATATAGTAAGAGTCAAAGATTTAGACTCTCAAATTCCTCCGATTGAGTTTGTCCCCGCAGTGAAGGAATTTCCCGATGTCTTTCATTATGACCGTCCAGGTATTCCTTCCGAACAGGAAATTGATTTTGGTATCGACTTTCTACCAGATACAAATCCTATTTCAATTCCTCCTTATAGGATGGCTCTGGTCGAATTGAAAGGTTGAAAGCCCAACTCAAGGACTTACTAGACAAAGGCTTTATTCGGCCTAGTATTTCTCCATGGGGTGCTCCAATTTTGTTTGTGAATTAGAAAGATGGGTCCTTTAGAATGTGTATCAATTACCGTCAACTCAACAAAGTCACAATCAAGAACAAGTATCCTCTCCCTCGGATTGATGATTTATTTGATCAACTCCAAGGTGCGAGTTACTTTTCCAATATTGAATTGGGATTGGGTTATCACCAATATAGGATGAGAGGAGAAGACATTCCTAAGACGGAATTTGGAACAAGATATGGTCACTATGAGTTTTTAGTAATGTACTTTTGTCTCACTAATGCTCCGACGGCATTTATGGACCTAACGAATAAGGCATTTCAAAGTTACCTAGATTCATTTGTCATTGTCTTCATTGATGACATCTTGGTATATTCGAAGAATGATGGTGAACATATGAACTATTTGAGGTGGTGTTATAAGTGCTTATGGAACACCAATCGTTTCCGAAGTATAACAAATATGAATTTTTGTTGAGGTTGGTAGCGTTTTTTGGTCATATTGTCTCTAGTGAAGGGGAAGAGGTTTATCCAAGGAAGACCGAAGCGCTAAAAAATTGGCCTAGGCCTTTGGATGTTACGGACATTGGGAGTTTCTTAGGTGTAGCCGATATTATGTGTCGATAGGTTTGCGTCTCTTGTTTCCCCCTTTACAACCTTGACCCAAAAGAATGTGAAATTTGAGAGGTCGGAGGCATGTGAAAAGAGCAATAGATGTTGAAGGATATACTTACTTCCGCTCCGGTATTAATCCTATCAGAGGGTACAAAGGTATTCATGGTATATTGTGATGCATCCCCAGTCGGGTTATGGTGTGTGCTTATGCAACATGGCAAAGTTATAGCCTATGCTTCTAGGCTACTCAAAGTTCATGAGAAAAATTACCCGACTCATGACCTTGAGTTAGCGGCCGTGGTATTTGCCTTGAAAATATGGAGGTATTATCTCTATGGGGTTCATGTTGTTGTGTATACAGATCACAAAAGTCTTCAATATGTAATTACTCAAACGGCGTTAAATCTCCAGCAAAGGATATGGTTAGAGTTGTTGAAAGACTATGACATAAGTGTTCTTTATCACCCCGGCAAGGGTAATGTGGTAGCGGATGCTCTAAGTCGGTTGTCCAGGGGAAGTATGTCTCATGTGGAAGAAGCCAAGAGAAACGTAGTGAAAGATGTTCATAGGTTGGCTCTTTAGGGATTAGAATCTAAGATTCTCCAAATGGTGGTATGGTGGTACATCATAACTCTGAGTCGTCTTTGGTGGTTGAGGTGATGTCTAAGCAACACCTTGATCCATTACTGATGGAGTTGAAAGAATCAGTCTTGGAAAGATGAATGAGTCATTCTACCAAGGGGGGATGGTGTTCTTAGGTATCAAGGTAGATTGTCTGTGCCTAATGTGGATGATTTGAGGAGTAGGATAGTGTATAGGATGACCAAATCCGCTCACTTTATTCGTGTTAAGTCTACTTATTTGGCGGAAGACTATGCAAGGATCTATATTGACAAGATAGTGAGTCTTCATGGGGTTCCTTTGTCCATCATATAGGACAGAGTTGCTCAATTTACGTATAGGTTTTGGAGATCATTTCAAAAAGGTTTTGATACTCAAGTGAAGTTAAGCACCACTTTTCATCCCCAAACAAATGCTCTAGCGGAGCAAACTATTCAAACTCTTGAAGATATTCTTAGAGCTTGTGTCATTGATTTTAAGGGAAATTGGGATTATCATTTGCCTTTGGTGGAGTTCTAGTATAATAATAGTTTTCATTCATTAATCTCTATGGCTCCTTATGAAGCCTTGTATGTTAGGAGGTGTAAGTCTCTTTTAGGGTGGTTTGAGGTTGGCGAGTCTTCGCTTAATGGTCCTGATTTGATTTATAAGACTTTGGAGAAAGTTCATATAATAAGGAACCGGTTGCAAACATCCTATAGTCAGCAAAAGTCTTATGCAAAGAGATTTAGAGTTTGAAGAAAGTGATAAAATGTAGTTAAAACTTCACCTATGAAAGCGGTGGTTAGATTTGGCAAGAAAGGGAAGTTGAGTCCTCGTTATGTGGGTCCCTATGAAATCTTTCAAAGGGTTGGTAAGGTTGCCTATGAGTTGAAACTCCCTAGTGAACTATCTTTGGTTCATCCTGTTTTCCATATTTTGATGCTTAAGAAGTGTATCGGTGATCCCGAGTCTATTCTTCCTATTGATGGTCTTGGTGTGAAGGATAACCTCTCTTATGAGAAGGTTGCGGCTAAAATCCTTGATCGTCAACTGAAGATGTTGAGCAACAAAGAGGTGGCCTCCATAAAAGTGGTATGAAGAAACCACCTAATTGAGGGAGCACCATGGGAGGCCGAGGCCGACATGAATTCCCATTATCCTCATCTCTTTCCTATTGAAGGTTAGTTGTTCTAGTTAATAATGATTATAATGACTAAATTTGAAGTTGCTTTGATTTTTCGTGAAGTTTTGCAAAAATGTGCATTTTATAGTGTCATTACAATGAAGTTACAGTGAAGTATGCCTATTTTCTTGAAAATTTGCAATTCTTCTTGTTTTGAGATTTGTTGTGCATTTTTATATGGTGAGTCTTTAAGAAATGATGTTGATCATGTTAGTAAGTTAAGTGTTGACATAGTTGACTCATATATGGTATGTTGAGCTCATGTTGTTGTGAAAAGGAAATTCCTTATATTTTGATGTTGAGCTTTATGTTTAGTAATTGTAGTCTTGCTATGTGTAAATGCCATGATTGATATTTTAATTCATGTTATAATATATTGTTGTTGGTTGGGGTGCTAGTCTTGAGTAAATTACTTACTTTCAAAAGATTTTAGTATCATTTGGGGAGGAATGTTCCTAAGTGGGGGATCATGTAACACTTTGAAAGTCTAAGACGTGTTCTAGAACCTAACATAGGTCTAAAAAGGTTTAGACACTGTTTTAAGGTCATAAAAAATTAATATGAGTCATTTAGGAAGTTTGGAAATCAAAACGTCAAAGAACATCCATGACGTCCGAAAACTAGTTCAATGAGGTGCTAGTATGCCTTAGCCTATTTGACTAAGTTTTAGGAGAGAGAAATTTATAAATTTTTGTGCAGGATGTCTAAATTGTGTTGTAGTTAGTTCATAATCGAAACGTTTGGGTATGACTCCCCAAGTACGTACTGAGGTCCCTTGAGGAGGACCCTTGCAAAAATGGCTAAAAAATATCAATAGAAAGTGTCCCAAAAGAATGCCATCAACGGGCCGCTGGTGAATCGATAGGGCGTCGACTCCTCCCTCGATGTTCACTTAGACAAATCCATAGGAGTCCTGCTTTTACATGTCTTTGACCAAAACAACGAGTCTGCAGCACGGAGGTGAACAGTGCCCGTCGTTTCACAAACGGACCGTTTGCCGTGGTCTCGTCTGTCAAGGGACTGTTTTGCTGCACGTTTTTAAATAGGTTAAATTAATTAGGTGGTTAGTTAATTAGTTAGGGATTTAGGGAAGTCTAATTATATTAATTAACAACCTATATGAAGGCCCTAACATAATTAGACTAACCTAACTCTCATAATTCCCATAACACAAATTCTCTTCCATCTCTCTTCTTTCTCTCTCCCAAGTTGAAGAACACCAATGAAGTCAAGGTCAAAGTGGGTTCTAGGGATGCAATCACCAAAGTTTCTCCATCAATATCCATTAAATACTAAGGTAAGAGATTCCTTCACCTTTGGGATCTCCTTCCCCAAAAGGTTCCTTTAAATTGATTTCAAAAGATGAGTTTTTATGTGGGTTTCTTCCAATATCGAAATTGATCTTTAAATTAGATTTGTTTATGTATTCTTTTTATTGAATTTATTATATTATGATGTATTATGACTATATTACACTACTCATTGATGGATTGGTCTAGATTGTGGAAGATGACCTTTTCCCCCAAACCCTAGGTGATGATCTTGAGTTGAATTATGTGGTATTGGTCCAATTGACTTGGTTATTAGTTGAATTACTATACTATGATTATATTATGACAATTGATGGGAGATTTGAGAGTGGTTGATGGTAATACCATGTTGATAGCTTTTGAAGAGGAAGAGGTAAGGTCTTCTTATCTTGAAATCCTAATTCTATCGTGATGAGTTATACATTGTGATGTTGATTCAATTGAAGTATGTGTATTGTGATTGGATTGACTAGGATGGTATGATGTTGGTAATTAAATGTATTGACTTATGAATTGTGAGATCATGTTAAGCTTGAAATTATATAAGGATGATGTTGATTCATTCATGTGCATTCTATGATATTATGTAAGGTGTTGATCTCACTAAGAGGGATGTATTGAAAGGTGATTCTCATACAATTCCTAATGAGATAATTATGATTATATACAAGGGGTTAGTCTCCTATGACCTAAAAACTATGTTATGATTATTAATGAAAGACATTTTAAAAAGGGACTCTAGCTTAGCACCGGGTGATCTTGTAGGTGAGGGTGTGACACCTTCCCAAAGAGGGAAGGTAGGGTTCTATATGGTTCTCACGGCGTGGATAGATTCATGACTCAAAAACGGTGTAGAGTGATGTTTCCAAGACAACTCCCAAGTTCCATAAACTAAGTTGCCAAAATAGGAATACTAACTAGTGGATCCACCTAGATGCTATGTTCAGGATTGGTTCTACTTTGTCCATTAGACCACCTTCCATCAGTGTAAGGTTTTACAACACTGGATTCCACACTTAGCTCTTCTGGTCTATGTCGGTTAAGTCAAGTGTTACCTAAACTAAAATGAAGCAATGAAGTACAAACAAACTAGGGTAACTCAAGAGGTTTTACTTAGCCTAGGTAGGGGTATGGGACTCTACCTATTCCTTGCACTAGTTTCCCTTAATGGAAGCCATAGGAGGTTGTTCTTATGTATATATATACTTATAAATGTATATGACGATCTTACATGTTGATTACACCTTATGATGTTGAATTCACGTGTGAATATATGTTTCTATATTGCTAAAGTATGATTTTATGTACTCTTAATGATACGATATGTGAAGTTGGACATCGGTTATGGTTCTAATTAGGTTAACTTGAATCTGTAAGGTTATGGGGCTTTGCCTTTTCACTTCACAAGTGGACTTAATGAGGGTCATGAGTAATGGTCTTGCTTTGGTTCAATTGTAATGAACTCTTTTTCATGCTTGTGATGTTATGACTTGATGATAGAGTTGTATTTGATTATGGGTTCAAGTATGTTGATATGTATGTGACTTGATTAGCCTTAAGGTTGTTGGTCTTGTATAGTACATGATATTGAATTGATAAATATGCATTGATGAATTGTATTGGTTCTTGAATGTGCATAAGACATTCTAAATGTAAAATAGATGTTTTAATGAAATGTCGCTTTTTAGTATGATTTGGTATTATATATGAATATGGTGTTACACTTAGTACATGTGATGTGCTAACCCCGTTTTCTCCCTTTTCCCCAATATTTTAGGTTCCGATCGTTGAAGGGCTTTTGAGACGACTTTGAAGAAGACTTGGAATTCTCAATCATCCAAGTTGTGTAGGTCCTCACGTTTCGGGGCAATTTCACTATCAAGCTAATGAAGTTTTTTTAGTTTTAAGGCTTCCATGTTCTTTCCTTTTCATTTGAGTACTAAAGATTTTATTGCCTATACGTGGCTTTATTACGTTGATGTATGGTATATGCCAAATTGATAAACTCGTGTTTTAGATGGTTATGAGATGAGACACTCTTTTAAGACTATGTTAAGTATCTTGTATATCTATGTGAAATAAAAGTAGAAGACTATGTAATATTCTTATACGAAGGGTCTATCTATACTCGATATGAATATATTACGTGTATGCGAGAGGTCTATGTAAACCTCCTGATAGATAAAGAAGTTTTAAATTTTCCGCATTTTTAACCTATGAATGTAATGATGTAAACTAAGACGCTAGTCTTAGTCCTCAAAGAGGACGATGACGCCGGTTACGTCTAAGAGATGCTCCTCGGGTGTGACAGTGAAGGCCTCAAATCTCTAAAACCTGCGGGTTTCCCACACTACTGGATGTTTATCTACCACACCATCTATTGACAGTCACTTCTCCTCTAATATAGTCATCAATCTCTCGACCTTTAATAAGTTAAGTGACCAAGAGGGGGGATCTTGTACTAGTAGTATCGGGACCACCGTCTGTGCTAAGGCTAGACAAGTTTGAGTCTGATCTACCAAGGTCCTAGATGGATCATGCACCGCCTTGGAATGAAGCTCTTCATTCTTGTCTCTCCACAACTTCTAATCCTCAGGCTTAGAGAAAGAAGCGTAAGAATCATTGGATTCTCCCTCAATGTCAGAGTTGTACTTCAGTGTCTTAGACATGGGCGCCTTGCCCTTTACTTTTCCTCCGTTCGGAGGTTTCTTTTCCTTGGAATTGGAAACAGCTGCTCCTCATTTATGAGGAATAAGCATGCCAACTTTAAGGGTGACATGCCACTGTAATTCTAATAGATCTATCCATTCCTTCAAAAAACATAGAAAAGCGTTAAAAAATTGTCAAAAAAAGTGGAGATAATTTATTGCGGAAAGACACACTGAGTCGTTAGGCGAGTTGCAAAATTTTCTTGGAGAGGTAGATAAGGTTCTCCAAAAGTAACAACACAAAAATTTTCATAATTCAAAACATGTCAGTAAAAGCAGGTTCAATCGTATAATTGCCGACACCAACTGGGGAGCTAGAAGTAGCTCATCAAAAGTTATAGTGTATTTTAAGGATTAGGGGCGTAAAAGGACGATCAAGACGGACATTGAGCGAGCTCAAACATATCGCCAAAAATTACAGACTCAAACTTACCAATTCAATGAAATTAAAGGCGATTTAGGGAGAATTAGACGAACCGCTAAACCACTCGGCGAGCCCGATTCAGCTCGCCAAACAGCCGAACATGCAAGTTTTCACCCCACATCTTAAAAATTCAACCCGCATCCCCTAAAAAATAATTAAACACCTACAATATGCAATTCAATCAAGATCCATACTACTCATTCCCTCGTTGTACTTAGACTTCCGCTAGTTTTGCCAAAATTGGTCATTTGATGTTTTTTGCCCTTAAGAATGACTTCAAACGCTCCATTATTTTGAAAAATACATCATTTATCCTAATCTAGGTTTACTTAGAATTCACCCGACTAGACCCAACATATTTTCACCGCAACCCAGTAATTTAGACTTTATTTAATCAAGCAAAGACATATGAATTTATCAATTACATGCAATTAAGCACTAATTTAACTCATTACAAGAAATCCAACAATCAAACAATGATTAAATCACACTACCTAACAAAAATAATCAACACATTACCGATTATATTAAACTTCAATAAAATATGGAATTTGGGGTTTGGAAAAACCAATATTTAATGATTAATATGAATTTCGTAAAGTTAGGTGGTAACGTTCCACTATCTCAAGCAAATATTTCACAAGATTTGAGAAGAAAAAAAAACATTTATTGTCGGGTGAGAGAGTACGGGAGTTGAAAAGTTATGAAAGTGAAAGGATTTTGAAATTTTAAACACTTTGGACTTTCAAACCTCTCTTCTCGTGCTCCGTCGGCGGTATAATTTGTGCCGCCAAACCACTCGGCGATGCGCTGAATGGTATTTTGAATCATCGAGTTTTATAAGACTCTCAACATTTTGAGGGTTCAAACAAAGGACAAAGTCGGGCAACTTTCCACTAAGTCATTTACTAAGCCTTTAGCTCACCGAGTTCTACAGAGTTCCCCATCAAGATTGGCGGGTCAAACAACGATCAAAGTCAGGGTCGCCGGCCTCATTGGTGGTTCACTGATTGGACTTTTCCTTGCCAAATTACCCATTTTCCAACACATTTGACTTTTCAACATGCACAATCAACACCCGTTATTCAAAAATAACAATTAAAACATCAATAACTTGGTTTGCCTCAAAAGAAGCACCTTATTTAATTTCGTGGCACGACGTGGATACTATCTCAAGGATCATTCTTTGATTTATCCAATGTATCACTTAGTAGGCCCCCTTTTAGACTTGGGTTCAATTGAGAAGATTTGACCTATTTGCGTTTCTAGTTGCTTAACTCACACTGAATGGGAGGTGAGTGTTTTATTAAGTGTAGAGACGTTGTCACAACCTAGTGGTACACCCAAGATGTAGCATGGCTTACTTGACACTGAAGGGTACTCATATAAGCCTTTAGCATATAGTAACATAAGATAATACAAAAGTACATAAATATTAAAAACTTATAAGCATATAATCGAAGTATTTTTCACTAAAGCAAGAGAATGTATTTTCTGAACTTTTTATCAAGCCATCTAATTCAACTTGAGAAAAACTCTCTGGACATAGCCCATACATTAGTCTCAACATGAAAATAAAAGACATAACAGAAATAATGGGTTTATCCTCGAAGCTATTAGGACTCACCATATCTTCATACTCTTTTTCTTCTTAGAAACCTATATTCAAGAAGAGAAATCAACTCTCCAAACCCTACATTTTACTAGAATATGGAAAGCTTGTGTTAGTACAAAATGAAATAAATATGTTTGCTCGCATATCACCGTAAGATCATAGGATAAAGGTTAGTCAATATGAGACATAATAAAAAATCATATGAAATACTTCATAAAACATCAATTATAAGCATAAGAGACAACATCGTAATAATAAGCAAAGTCTCCAAAATAAGCATGATATTAGGATTATTCAACTCCTAGTAATTTGTACCATAATAGGACTACTCTAAGTAACCTCAAAGAATACTTGTGTAATGCATGATTAACATTCCATAATACCATTGACAGGCTAAGGAATTTCCATGACATATACTATAGCCTTATATGTTGAATAATGATGTTTTATACCTAATATTACATTACCAAACTTAATTATATGGTATTATAACCAAATTCTAAGAAACGACCTTGACGTCCAAGAACTACTGCTAGTTGAACTAATAAACGTCTATGTATCTTGTGAAGGGTTAGGAGTGTCATATGAATTCTAAAACTTGTAAAAAAACTTTAAATAGGTAATATTAAGTATATAGAGTCAAAATGTCAAGGCCCAACCCCCAAGGATCACCCGAGAGGTCCACGAAGGGACCCCAATTTGGACCAAGCAAGTTGCGAAGAAGCAGCAAGCTTTTGCTCTTGGAGGGAGCCTGTAACGACCCGAAGGTATACCCTAGAGCTTAGGGTATCCTCATATCTTAACACGGCGTCATCGACCTCTCGTAGGTCTAAGACAAGCCCTTAGACATATTTAATTGAATCGTAAGAAAAATAGCGGAAAATTTAAAACTTTTTAAGCACGTCATATGCTAAAACAATACTTCATTTATATATATAAAATCACAAGTACATAAGTACACTCTAAGTCTCTTTGCCATCTTAAGACACAACTCAATAGAACAAAATAGGTACACTACCCTTGCCAACATAAAATATAAGTCTAAGCTATTACATCAACTTTCAGAAACATTTTGACATAGGCAACCCTTGAATCATAAGGGCTCCTTTACTTGGACATGGAAGATTTATCCAAGCTCTTAACTTTGAGACATCCTCTAGCAATCACCACCTACACTTGTGTAAAAAGATGAAGAAGAATGGTATTAGTACAAGAATGCACTATGTATGGCAACCATGCAAAAAGATGCATTTAAAGAGGACATTTCATTTCAAATCATGTAACATGTCTTTTTAGTAAACATTATCAACATAGGCATATATAAGCTCAATATAGTTCACATACATCATATAGCCATGGATACTACTCATAGTAGCACATAAAGTCATTTATCATACTTTGAGGCATATTTAATACATATAATTCATTACCTCTATTTTATGTTACTTCTTTCCTTAAGTAACCCTCAAGTGTAAATAGTACAACGTAACACCTTGAGGTCACCTTACAATAGTCCTTCATAATATGATTCATAACAGAACCACATATATTCGTAAGTCTTAAGCACATCATAGACATAAAATTTACATAAGGAACATCACCTAAGCCAACTCCTAAGTCACACTAGTGAAATGTGTATGTAGTATCCCATAATAGTACTTCCACCGAGAGTACCTAAGAAGTCAACCTAGACTAGACAAAACATATTTAACAAGTCATAACACTTTCATATATAACTAGACATAAGGCCACATACTTCATAGCATCGTATAAGGACTCATAATACTTAATAACATTGTAGGAAGACTATCATACCTCCTACACTTTAGTCATAAACGCACTTAATTCATACCATAAGTAAACCACCCTCATAACCCTTAAGAAGCTTACTTTCTCAATGTACACATGGAGTCCCATACCCCCAAATATACTACGTAAACTCATTTAGAAGCCATAAGTGTAATTCACACACATACACATAATTCATGTCTTAGTCACAACAAAGTCACATAATAATGCATTCATACAATTCATACATAACATCACATAAGTCTTACTTGTATACATGTACTAATCTTATCCTTTCTTGAAGTTCACTTGTGCAATACATAGGTAGAGGCCATAATCCTACCTATACTTAGTAATCCTGTCAAGGAGTTGTGATTAGAGTCCATAATATTATCTTAGTTCATTATTTACTTAGGGATATTTATCCATAACCGACATAGACCATGTGAGCTATATGGAATCCGGTGTTCTACACCCACCCAGAAAAAAGAGCGTTAACACTTGCTTAAGGTGTAACCAATCATACATAGCTATATAAGTGGTATCCACAAGCTATAACCTAAGGGGGAATGTAGTTATTGAACATGGAGATTGCTTCTTGAAACCTTGACTTACTAGCGTGGAGGTTTCAATATCATGAGACAACATCTTTGTTAGGAACCCTTACTTACTAAACGTGAAGGTTCTCTTTGTGGGAAACCAGACTTACTAACGTGAAACTCCTAGTCTCATTTGTCACATTCACCTTTTTAAACATATTTAAGGCTTTAGTACATTAATTCGTGTAGATTAGGCCTTAGGGACTTACTTTCTCATACATCATATAGCTCAAAGGTATCTTAGTTGAGAATTTTACATTCATCATAGAACCTACATTATGTGAGCATGTCCTTTCACATAATTATCATATCATATTCATAACATAGTCTACTTTAGAGTATAATTGAGTAATACCTTTCAAGAGCCTCACTTATTCCTTAGACCAGCATTAACATACTTCATTCATACATTCATGTGTGTGTATACGTATGTGAGATCTACCTTAACACAAACACCTTTAGGCACACATGTTCATAACTTTATTAATAAGATACTTTACATGCATAGAAATAGGTAATGATGCATAGGAGAACTATCCTTTCGTTAGTCATCATGAATCCATCCTACTCATAGATATGCATGAAGTGTGTGTGTACATTGGTCAACATAATCACATAATGGCTATCGCATAACATTGAGGAAGCCACCCTCTAAAGACCACAACACATGTACAACATTCTTCAAGTCTCAAGTCATACACACATATAGAGTATTAAGGACTATAGACTACACACACTCATATTACATCATAGGAGGCATGTACATATTCAACAATACAATAGAAGACTCCTAGCATACTTTGATCACACATTCATATTGGGTTCATACAAGTAGAGGTCATGCTACAAGGATGTTCATCAACATTAGCCATATGGACCACAATTAACCCTAACATGATCATCACACATATACATGTAACTTCATCCCCACACCTAGGTCATGCAACTTGTTTTAAGGTCTATTCATATACTTCACATAACATCCATTCACTTAGAACATGATATTAGAATCAAGGTTAAATACTTCAACTTCCTAAATATGTAAATCATCATGTCAATTCATCGTGCATCCAATGCCTTCAAGGAAATGATCATAACACATAAACATGTACAGGAATGTAAATACCGCCACCATAAGTGAACCATACCAATCAACAAAATTCAATGTATATTCTAGGCTATTTAGAAGAAATAGGTCAACTTACCAAATCTCCAATCAATTATCATCATTGATCATTCCTCCATAATTCATATTCAATTGATATAGATAGTAATATCAATAAGCAATTCAATACAATCTAATCACAATTCTATAAACATGAAATCAAGGTCACAAGACCCACATTATAGGCCAATTTGAGAAATTAGGAGGATCATGGGTTCTGTAACGACCCAAAGTATACCCTAGTTGTTACTTGCGTCGTCGTCCTCAAACAGGACTAAGACAAGCCTCTTAGAATTTGTCATAGCAATCATAAGTCAAAAATGCGGAAAAATTAAAACTTTTGGTTAGATAGCAAGGAGGTTTACATAGACCTCTACATAGAAAGCATACATAGGCTTCTCGCAATACACCATAACAACGCATAGGAATTTAGTCTATACTTTATCTCATTTTAACCATCTAACGAAGTCAAACTGTCACATCCGGGGAGCACCCCCTAGAAGTAACATGGCGTACTTGACCTCTCGGAGGTATTATACAAGACCATAGTTATCATTCATCGCATTGATATAGTAAATTTAGCGGAAAATATAAAACTTTTCAAGGACATCATATGCTAGAAACTTACTTTATATAAATATAAAACATAAGTCATCATACATATTTAGACCTTAAGTCTCTTTGCCTTCTTAGACTCAACAACATTAGAGTACATTAGGGCACGGCCTATAAGACAAATTACATAACTATACAATATTTAAAGACTTTACAGTAAAGACATAAGTAGGAGATCCTTGAACTTAATGATTCCTTTCATTGAGCTTGGAAAGTATCTAGCAAGCTCTTCACCATTCAAGACATCCTTTAAGCATCCATAACCTACACTTTGTGTAAAAAGTAGAGAAGAATGGAGTTAGCACTAGAATGTACTAAGTATGGCAACCATGCATTAAAAAGGGACATTTTCTTGAAATCTTACTTCATGCCTTTTTGAGTAAATATTTGTAAAACATTTATCCAATAGCATTTATATCATGAACATACTTCATATAAACATATTCAAAGGCCAAACATTTCATAAGATCACATATAGAGTTTATTACAAGTCACATTACAGTGAGTTGTTTCCTCCTTTATAGTGAGCATTCTTTTCTTTATTTCCTTAACCTTCCAAGTAACCCTCTAGTGATACTTTGTGTAATGCATCACCTTAAGGCCACAGTGAAACATACATATCATCTACACAAAATAACACATACCATCATAGAAGTATAATACTACATAGATATATTTAAACCAACACCATAGGACAATTACAGTAAGTTACATTCCCTTTGCACCTTTACCAACTTCACTTCACATCAATGCATTATAAGACCTTACTCATAATCCTACTCTAACTCTACTAGTGCAATGTATATGTGAAGCCCCATAACCCCACACATACATAGTAAACTCATAAGACCACAAGCCTTACCATCCAATTCGTACAACAAGTATGTGAAGACACCTTCATTCATGTCAATACAAGACCTTCATCATATAGTCATTTAGACCAACATAGTGCATATAAGGATAAGATCACATCATCTAGACTCATACCATGCACATATTCATAACAAGTAGACAAATACTACCAGACCATGCATAAAGACATAACCATAATCATACACATTAGAACACCTTCCTAGAACTTTCTAAGGATCTACTTGGGCAATGTCTAGATTGGTTCATTACTTCCACCTATCCTAAGTAACCGCCCTTAAGTCATTTTAGTTAGGGTCCTAACCATTTACTTCCGTTGTCCATTTTACTTTAGGGAAACTATAGCCTGAACCGACATACAACATATGATGTTAAACATGGAATCCGGTGACATGAAACCCCACACCGAAAGAAGGTGGTATACCGGCCAAAGTAGAACCAAACGTGACATAGGTTTCTAGGTGGATCCACTAGCTAGTATTCTATGGTGGATACATAGTTATGGAACTTGGAGGCTATCTTGGAAACATTCCTCTATGCCCTTGGGCTATGAGGCCTTCCACCTCATGAGATTTATGGTATACCTACCTTTCTACATTGGAAAGGGACACACACTCATATACAAGTTAACTCGGTGCTAAGCTAAGTTCCCTTTACTGAAAAAGCCTTTATTATCTTTTATTTATAAAACATAGGTTTAGGAGTGTAATCCCCTCATAGGCTTAGCTCATAGGTCATAAATGAAAGTTCATGAACCTAAATCATGTGAGGAATCCCTTCACATGAACATAGCATATGTAAAGCACCATCTAGTTTAGGGTACACATGATTACAACTTTCAAGGCCCCTCTGTTGACTTGATCTTCATACATGTGTGTGTGAATACTTGTATGTGAACAAAACATTCACATTACACACAATTGCCACACATGGACATACATTATTTTCTTCATGCATAAGTGTACAAGTGTAACTACATGAACCAAGCTTTCATATAAACACAATTGGACACTAGGTATAATCATATTTCATCATACGACATACTTCACACATACTATATAATACATGTTAATAATACACTTTTGTGGACTCAAGCTTAGCATGCATAATAGTAGACATTAGTGAATATGAGATTTAGCCTTTCATTTAGACACCATGATCTATACTACTTGTAAGCATGCATGTAGAGTGAGTTTGTGTATATATTGGTCAACATGATCACATAATGGCTATCAACAACATATTGAGGCAGCCACCCTCTTCGACCACAATACTCTTCAAGTATAGACCACACAACACACAATAGCATAGGAGACAAGTTAACTTCATAGAACACTTTATGACTCTTAAAATTAGTTGTTCACACATTCACATAGGGCTACATGGGTAGGGGTCATCAATCTTTAATAAATCATTAATGGCAGCACCTACACATGATATTTACCTAACCCTTTACATACTCATAACCATAGCAACATAACCTAGATTCACGACTCAAGTAGAAGACTAGGCACAAGTTACACATAAAGTGATCATCATAACCACTCATTCATATATTCATCAATTTGCCTTCAAGGCCATGGTCAACACATATATAATGACATAAATTAAACCCCGTCACCATAAGTGGACCATACCACACAATGCCATACAAGGCTTCATCAACATTACTATAAGGAAGTAGAGAAGTAGAAGAGTAGAACAATTCTTACCCGTCCTTTAGCCTTTGGTAATCATTGATCTTTACTACTATTTCATCAATAATTTAAGTATAGGGCAGTAGCTAAAACATAATAATCATATACGAAGTCATGCATAAGCTACTACAAGGCCATACTACAAACTAGTACCACACATCATTAACATGCTTGAATGTAGAAGGACATATACCATTAACCAACTTCACTTGCATGTATTATAAATAATGTTTCATTAATATTATCAATCTAGGACAGTAACTAAATATGCACTTAACATATCGAAATCATGCTTACATCACTACAAGATCAAGATACTAACATAGACATTAAAATATCAATTCAATGTAGAGGGAATAGGCCATTTTTACTAATTCTCTCAAGTATTGATCATCAATCATATTTTTACCAATAAGGTACATGCTAGGCAGTAGCTAACCAGATAGAAATCAAGGCTTGTTCATACTTTATTCATCTTAGAATATAGATCACTTCACTCATATAGCATTATCGATTCATAGACTAAAAAAATCTACATCAATTCATGTAAGCCTTTCTTTAATTATATCATCAAGGTTTAATACTCACAATTCATCAACAATATTAACCTAAGGCAGTAGCTACAGTGATGCTTTGCATAATCGAAATTATACACAATTGCTATAAGCAAAATTCACTGTAACACTTAGAAACATAGGCTATTTATACTTAAATCTTTATACATTGATCCTCATGGATCGTTCATCATCAATTACTAATCAATTAACGTAAATAACATTAGATATAGGCAATTCAATGTAAGAGAATCACAATTTAATCAAGAAAAAGCCATGATCACATTGCCCATGAAAGGGCTAAATCGATATTTGGAAGGGACATGGGTTCATCATGCAATTGGAGTAAAAATAACATTCAAACCAATCGATTAACATCAAATCATCATTATTTATTCATTTAAAACGTTTTTAGAAAGAACCCATGGCTGTATTAAAGAAGAAGAACTTTGATCATAAAATTTCTTTTGAAACTTTTAGATTAACTCTCTAGATGAAAGGATAACTAGAGATGAAGGATAACCATACCTTTATATTCATTAAAACCTGTAAAACATGGTGATTCATACATGGAAATCAAAGCTCCAAGCTGTTCTTGAGCTTCACCAACAATGGTGGTTTCTAGGGAGAATATTTTTCGAGGGAAAGGTTCAATTTGTTTGATTTGGTTAGGGAATGAGTTGATCACGTTTTTGATCACTTTAATACACCCAAAAATCACCAAATAAATCATTTGGGCTCAGGTTAGCACGTGGGATGAATTTCCCATTCACCCGTTTAATGAAACAGTGCACAAGCAGTGGCACCAGGCCAACATTGACGGACCCAATCGATTGGCCGTTGGTCAATCGACTTGCCGTCCTTTGGCTTCCGTCGATTGGTCCTTGGCCAATTTTTTGTTTGAGAACTTCCCAAGATAAGTATAAATCGATGATAACTCACTTATGGGCCGTTGGTCAACCAACTGGCCGTCGTTTGGTCCGTCGATTGACACTGCCAAGGTAGTGTCTCGACCAGGCTTGGGTCCTTCTTGTGGCCCTTTTGCGGGGCCCTTTAGAAGTCGTACCCGAACGTTTCCAACGTAAATACAACCGTTAACAATTTTTAGACCTTCGACATAAGTTTCACCCAAAACAATCACCTGCAACTTGACCAAACATGCAAGGCCCCATCAAGACACACACATGCATGTCTCTAGGCTATCTTTCGAACATCTTGGACATTCTTGGACGTTTGACCTCCAAACTTCTCGAAATTTCATATAATTCCATTAAAAATCATTGTAACTCATTTTATGACTTATTAATCTCATTTAATACACATATAAGCACGCATAGACATATGAGGCACATAGGTGAATAATCGTCGAACGTTTTGGTCGTCCCTTGACGTTTGACTTCCAAATTACCTTAAACTTTACACACTGCCTCTAACCCATATTATAAGCCATTTTAGGACCTTAGAACATTAATACAAATATTTTAGGCTCTATACACCCTAACTAATTTTAGGGTCTTACAATATCCCCACTTGGGAACATTCGTCCTCGAATGACACTTGGATCACATTAATCACAACAAGGACTTGAATGCATCATAGAGCAGTTTATCATATTCATGACATCATCATATAGAAGTTAATGCACCCAGCTTACAAGGAACACAATTTCACATCATTTAGCACTCAATGCACACAAGCAAGCAAAACTTCAATTCACTCACTCTTTAATCCATCAATCAAAAGGCTCTTATCATGTTCATAGGAGGAACATCCTTCTCCTAATAATAACACGGTCATTACAATAAATTTTATTAAGAGTTCATCATGTATGGCCACACATAGGCAGATTACAACCATATTCAAAGCCACTTAAGCATTCATACTTCAATGCACATAGACTTGAGTTAATTGAATCAACAAGGATCTTTATTAGTTAGAACTAGTGCCATGAAGGTCATACTCAACCATACCATGCTTAGTTGTGTCCATGGAGGAATGTCCTTCTCCTCAACACACTTAGATGTATCATGAGTTCATACCCAAGCAAATGCGCAAAGGTCATGTTTACTGTAATATGAGAATTATAGGCACTTACATGCATACTAAGCTAAACATGCTTTCACTTTTCAAGAATGAGCCTACAATTATGCTTTCCCAACCATAAAAGTCACATAGTTTTCAAGAGACTACACATATTTCATTTTAAAGAGGCTCAACTTTTCATTATAAGGCTAAACCTTACATATGAAAATTGACTAACACCAAGTTTCTTGCCTTACCTAATGAAATCAAGTTCACAATTGGCATGTTAAGATGCACTTCAACTAGAGAAAACCATAAAAATTTTATCAAAATTTCCATTCATGCACTTTGGAAACTTAAAAATACCTTTAAGGTGATGTCAATCAATACATACGAAACATATAATGTTCATGCAATTCATACTTTATGCAAGACTCTATTCATAAAAAATCTCATCAAGACTTCATTAGATTGAAGATCAAGAAAAAATAGAAGGTCAAGGTAGACAATATCTATAACCTTACTATTCCATCACCATCCCCCACTTAGGTTAAACCCAATTAAGAGAAAATTAACGCAATCTTCAAGAGGATATTAGTTATCAATCAATAAGGGAATTACAGTAACATACCATAAGGGCTTCAAAGGTGTTCTAAATTTCATCACCTAGGCAATTTATCCCCAATCATCAAGTTAGGTCATCTCATTCAACCACACAAGGTTCTTACACTATACAATAGACACCAAGGTCATGCAACATTAGAAGAAAACAACAAGGAGACTTAGCCGAAAAAATTCTTCTTTTTATATGGACATTACAGTAAGGTGACTTCTAGGTCACTAAAATCCACATCATCACCCTACAAAGAGAAACATACCATCTTCACACCTAGTATCATGTATATACAAAGGACTTTAATCCATACTAGGTAATCATGAATGTTCACACATCCAAACTAAGGCAACATTTGAAACATCACGCATATATAGAACACATTTAAGCACATACTCCTAGGGTGGCATGCTTCCATAGGTAGTTACTAAACATTTTAGATTAAAATTGTATCATTAGGATACCATCATGCAAAATCGTATAGTAGCATACCATTCAAAAGAAACAAATTTTCACCATAAGAATTCCTAAAATGCTTTAGCTATATCATGACAAACATTTTCTCAACATAACATGCTATTTCACATAAATCTCATATATAGCCATAAACACGTAATTAAAACATGCTAAAATTCACCTTCACACATACTCAATAAATCCATAAAACCAAGTTAAGCATTAACTCACCTTTTCTCCCTCAAGCATATAGATACCATCTCATCTAAGCAATCACATCTAGAAGACCACCGGATAAGAAAACATAAGAGAGAGAACTTAAGAGTTAGGTTCTATGGCACAATATGAGAATGATGAAGAAGGGAAACTCTATCGTCCTATATCCTCCCACACCATTTGATGTGTTGTGACTCACCACTAATGCTACGAGACTCTACTAGACGTGGCAATATGAGACTTTTACAACCTAAATCAACTTTATAAACCTCATGCTCTGATACCACGTTTGTCACATCCGGGGAGCACCCCCTAGAAGTAACATGGCGTACTTGACCTACCGGAGGTCTTATAAAATCCCATAGTTATCATTCATCGCATTGACATAGTAAATTTAGCGGAAAATCTAAAACTTTTCATAGCACATCATATGCTAGAAACTTACTTCATATAAATACAAAACATAAGTCATAATACATATTTAGACCTTAAGTCTATTTTCCATCTTAGACTCAACAACATTAGAGTACATTAGGGAGACGGCCCATAAGACACATTACATAAATATACAATATTTAAAGACTTTACATTAAAGACATAAGTAGGAGATCCTTGAACTTAAGGATTACTTTCATTGAGCTTGGGAATCATCTAGCAAGCTCTTCTCCATTCAAGACATCCTCTAATCATCCATAACCTACACTTTGTGTAAAAAGTAAGGAAAAATGGAGTTAGCACAAGAATGTACTAAGTATGGCAACCATGCAAAACATGCATTTAAAAGGGACATTTTCTTGAAATCGTACTTCATGCCTTTTTGAGTAAATCTTTGTAAAACATTTATACAATAGCATTTATATCATTCAAATACTTCATATAAGAATATTCAAAGGCCAAACATTTCATAAGATCACATATAGAGTTTATTACATTTTCAAGTCACATTACAGTGAGTTGTTTCCTCCTTTACAGTGAGCATTCTTTTCTTTATTTCCTTAACCTTGCAAGTAACCCTCTAGTGATACTTGGTGCAATGCATCACCTTAAGGCCACAACAAAACATACATATAATCTACACAAAGTAACACATACCATCATAGAAGTATAATACTACATAGACATATTTAAACCAACACCATAGGACAATTACAGTAAGTTACATTCAATTTGCACCTATACCAACTTCACTTCACATCAATGCATTATAAGACCTTACTCATAATCCTACTCTAAGTCTACTAGTGCAATGTATATGTGAATCCCCATAACCTCACACATACTTAGTAAATCTATCATATGATCACAAGCCTTACCATCCAATTCATACATCAACAAGTAAGTGAATACAACTCCATTCATGTAAATACAAGACCTTCATCATATATTCATTTAGACCAACATAGTGCATATACGGGTAAGATCACATCATCTAGACTAATACCATGCACATCTTCATGACAAGTAGACAAGTACTACCATACCATGCATAAAGACATAACCATAATCATACATATTAGAACACCTTCCTATAACTTCCTAAGGAGGTACTTGTGAAATATCTAGAAGGGTTCATTACTTCGACCTATCCAAAGTAACCTTCCTTAAGTCATTCTAGTCAGGGTCCCAACCATTTACTTCCATTGTCAATTTTACCCTAGGGAAACTATAGCCTTAACCGACATAGACCATGTGATGCTCAACATGGAATCCGGTGTCATGAAACCCCACACCGAAAGAAGGTGGTCTACCGGCCAAAGTAGAACCAAACGTGACATAGCTTTCTAGGTGGATCCACTAGCTAGTATCCTATGGCGGCAAAATAGTTGTGGAACTTAGAGGCTATCTTGGAAACATCCCTCTATTCCCTTGGGCTATGAGGCTTTCCACCTCATGAGATTTATGATAGACCTACCTTTCCGCATTGGAAAGGGACACACACTCATATACAAGTTCACGCGGTGCTAAGCTAAGTTCTCTTTATTGAAAAAGCCTTTATTATCTTTTCTTTATAAAACATAGGTTTAGGAGAGTCATCCCCTCATAGGCTTAGCTCATATGTCATAAATGAAAGTTCATCAACCTAAATCATGTGAGGAATCCCTTCACATGAACATAGCATATGTAAAGCACCATCTAGTTTAGGGTACACATGAATACACCTTTCAAGGCCCATATCTTGCCTAGATCTTCATACATGTGTGTGTGAATACTTATATGTGATCAAACCTTTCACACAACACATAATTGCCACACATGGACATACATAATTTTCTTCATGCATAAGTGTACAACTGTAACTACATGAACCATTCTTTCATATAAGCACAATTGGACACTAGGTATAATCATACTTCATCATACCACATACTTCACATATACCATATAAGAAATGTTAATAATACACTTTCGTGGACTCAAGCTTAGCATGCATAATAGTAGAAATTACTGAATATGAGATTAAGCTTTTCATTTAGACATCATGACCTATACTACTTGTAAGCATGGATGTAGAGTGATTTTGTGTATACATTGATCAACATGATTACATATTGGATATCAACAACATATTATTAGACCACAATACTCTTTAAGCATAGACCACACAACACACAATAGCATAAGATACAAGTTAACTTCATAGAACACTTTAAGACTCCTAACATTAGCTATTCACACATTCACATAGGGGTACATGGGTAGGGGTCATCAATCTTTAATAAATCATCAATGGAAGCACTTACACATGATATTTACCTAACCCGTTACATGCTCATAACCATAGCAATATAACCTAGATTCACGACTCAAGTAGAAGACTAGGCACAAGTTACACATAATGTGATCATCATAACCAATCATTCATATATTAATCAATTTGACTTGAAGGCCATGGTCAACACATATATAATGACATAAATTAAAAAACACCACCATAAGTGGACCATACCACACAATGCCGTACAAGACTTTATCAACATTACTATAAGGAAGTAGAAAAGTAGAAGAGTAGAGCAATTATTACCCATCCTTTAGCCTTTGGTCATCATTGACCTTTACTACTATTTCATCAATAATTAATGTATAGGTTAGTAGTTAAAACATAATAATCATATAAGAAGTCATGCATAAGCTACTACGAGGCCATACTACAAACTAGTACCAACATCATTAACATGCTAGAATGTAGAAGGACATAGACCATTAACCAACTTTACTTGCATGGATTATAAATCATGTTTCATTAATATTATAAATCTAGGACAGTAGCTAAATATGCACTTAACATATCGAAATCATGCTTACATCACTACAAGATCAAGATACTAACATAGGAATTAAACTATCAATTCAATGTAGAGGGAATAGGCCATTTTACTAATTTTCCCAACTATTGATCATCAATCATATTTTTACCAATAAGGTACATGCTATAAAGTAGCTAACGAGATAGAAATCAAGGCTTGTTTATACTTTATTCATCTTAGAATATAGATCACTTCACTCATATAGCATTATCGATTCATAGACTAAAAGAATCTAGATCAATACATGTAAGCCTTTCTTTAATTAGATCATCAAGGTTTTATACTCACAATTCATCCACAATATTAACTTAAGGCAGTAGCTACAGTGATGCTTTGTATAATCAAAATCATACGCAATTGCTATAAGCGAAATTCACTATAACACTTAGAAACATAGGCTATTCATACTTAAATCTTCATACATTATTCATCATTGATCGTTCATCATCAATTACTAATCAATTAACGTAAATAACATTAGCTATAAGAAATTCAACATAAGAGAATCACAATTTAATCAACAACAAGCCATGATCACATTGCCCATGCAAGGGCTAAATCGATTTCGGGAAGGGACATGGGTTCATCATGCAATTGGAGTAAAATTCACGTTCAAACCAATCCATTAACAACAAATCATCATGATTTATCCATTTAAAATGTTTTTATAAAGAACCCATGGCTAGATTGAAGAAGAAGAACTTTGATCATAAATTTCTTTGGAAACGTTGAGATTAACTCTCTAAATGAAAGGATAACTAGAGATGAAGAATCACCATACCTTTATATTCATTAAAACCTTTAAAACATGATGATTCATCCATGGAAATACAAGCTCCAAGTTGTTGTTGAGCTTCACCAACAATGGTGGTTTTAGGGAGAATATTTTTGGAGGGATAGGTTCAATTTGTGTGAGTTGGTCTGGGAATGGATTGATCACGTTTTTTATCACTTAAATACACCCAAAAATCACCAAATAAATCATGTGGGGTGAATTTCCCATTCACATCTTTAATGAAACAGTGCACAGGCAGTGGCACCAGGCCACCACTAACGGACCCAATCGACTGGCCCTTGGTCAATCGACTGGCCATCCTTTGGCAAATTTGTGGTTTCAGACCTGACCAAGCTAAGTATCAATCGAGGATACCTCACTTATGGGCCGTTGGTCAACCAACTGGCCGTCGTTTGGTCTGTCAATTGACACTGCCAAGGCATCGTCTCGACCAGCCTTGGGTCCTTCTTATGGGCCCTTTTGCGGGGCCCTTTAGAAGTCGTACTCGGACGTTTCCATCGTAAATACAACCCTTAACAAGTTTTAGACCTTCCACATAAGTTCCATCCAAAAAAAAAAAATGCAACTCATCCAAACATGCAAGGCCCCACAAGACACACACATGCATGCCTCTAGGCTATCTATCGAACGTCTTGGACGTTCTTGGACGTTTGACCTCCAAACTTCTGGAAACTTCATATAATACCATTAAAAATCATTATAACTCATTTTAAGACTTTATAAGCTCATTTCATACACATATAAGCATGCATAGACATATGAGGCACATAGGTGAATAATCGTCGAACGTTTTGGTCGTCCCTTTATGTTTGACTTCCAAATCACCCAAAATTTTACACACTGCCTCTAACCCATATTATAAGACATTTTAGGACCTTATAACATCAAGACAAACATGTTAGGCTCTATAAACCCTAACTCATTTTGGGGGTCTTACACAAACAATCTGGGCAAAACCCTTATACAAATCCATAATATCCACATAGGGCTTACATCAATATCTTCAACAATAAGAAAGAAATGAATGTCTATTAGACAATACAAGTACTACTAAGATAGAGTGTGTGGTAGCATTCTCAAACTAAAGGCATACCAAAACATGGAGAGCCTAGTCTAAGCCTTCTTGCTTTAGCCTCAATGATACTTCAATGGCCCAAACTTACAATGTTTGGGTGGAAAGGGAAGAAATATGGGTTAGTACAAACCAATTCTACTAAGTATGGTCCCTATGCATAAAAATCGTTAATGAATGAGAAAAGACACAATTTAGTCAAAACCATGCACAATGACCCAACAATTCAATATGTAGATATAAGGAATATCATAATCATATCAACATATCAGTAACACAAGCAACACTTGTGCAATACCAAGAATAAAGCCCCATAACCCTATCCAAAGCTATGTATCACATTAGTCAATCCATTTCATACTTACAACATATTATCATATATATATATATATATATATATATATATATATATATATATATATATATATATATCATGCTTCATATATCAACATTAGTCATAGCATATCAACATAGTCATAAACGTAATGATAATCATAGTCATAAAAGAACTCTACTAGAATCATCCTATAGGATCCCACATGTGCAATGTGTAAGAGAAGTCTCATACCCTCCCTCACACTATGTAGTAACCTTTAAGACAACCTTAATGAGGGTTCACATACATGACTTATTCATACTTCTACATTATTATAGTGAAAGAAGTGCAACAACCAACATGAGACCATGTGAGCTACATGGAATCCAGTGTTCTACTCCCACACCGAAAATAGACGGTTAACACTTGCCTATGGTGTAATCATTCGTACGTAGAAATCTAGGTGGATCCACTAAGATAGAGTCCTATATAGGCACATAGTTAAGGGTCAAGGAGATTGTTTCTAGAAACCTTGACTTACTAACGTGGAGGTTTCAATCTTATATGACAACACATAAATCGGGAATCCGGACTAACTAACGTGAGGAACCCAAGAGGGAGGTCAGACTTACAAACGTGAGACCTCCATCTCATTTACATGCCCTTTCGGTTCTAAGCAATTGTTTCCTTTACTAATAATATTATTTCATCATATAAGTTCACATTAGTCTCTTCTAGACCCCTATGTAAAAATCTTATCATATCTAGCTCATAGTTCATCACAAGTGAGAACAGTCCTTTCACGTTGGACACCATTACATAAGTGAGTAAGCCTTTAACTTAACACTTTATTATAATCATGAGAAACTACTTTCAATCATGTAATAATCATAACATAACATACTTGCATAATTCATAACCAATTCAATAGTCTAGGGTTAGGGATGAGGACTACTTAACATCAACATCACAACCACACATAGACCTAGAAGCCTTACTATATAACTAATTGAATGCAAGAAGAACCAATCAACATACCTCATTGCCCTTCCAAGAAACTTCATACTTCCATTACGAAGATTACATAAACAATTACATAGACAACCTAAATTCAAGAAGCAATTACATAATTAACAACAATATAGTCAATCTATAAATTCATAATCTTCACAATTCACCATATCCATTCAATGTTTTCATGAAATTGGGGAGAGGACACGAGTCTAGGGAAATATAATAGGAAGTCATAAATTAAACATTAATTCACACTTAAACAACGTTAATTCATCATATTCTATCAAATTTGATTCACAATTTTGTTTTAGAAAGTAGACCCATGTGAAGAGAAACACCCTTGTTTTGGGGGACTTAGAAATTATCTTTTGGAGGACCTCATGGGGAAAGGATTCCCAAGAGTGAAAGAAACCATACCTTATAGAGGAAAAAGCCACGAAATTGGGTTGAAAAACATGAAGGCTTGATGTTCTTCTTGGAGTTCTAATGGGTCTTCAATGGAATTTTGGAGGAAGAGATAATTTGGAAGAGAGAGAGATATTTTTGATTTCAATTATGGGACTTGATTTGAGTGATAAAATTGACCTAAAAATGACCCTAATATATTATATAGTCAACCATTAAATTACCCAAAAGACCCCTCACTTAAATTTGTTTATTTGTGAAGTCATAAAACCACAAGAGAACGCACGAGATAGAATGGTAATCCGGTGAGCTAACTATCCCGTTTAGACATACAATCAGAAGAATTAATAAAACATTCGGCTAGAAATTAAAGAGGCATCATTGGAGGAACATTAACTGGGAAGTCTTGAATTTCATGAGTTCATGGATTTTTCTCTAGATACTTAGGATTAATAGTTTTTAGAGCATTTAACAAAGATGTTTTAACAAGTATCTATAGCTACTCAGTTAGAAGATTTTTCTCCAGAATCTCATCTGTTAGAAGATTTTTCTCCAGACCCTTAGGATTAATAGTTTTTAGAGCATTTACCAAATATCTATAGCTACTGCCGCAGAGACTAATGGAGAAGACGCTAGTCTTGAAAAATAGCATCTGACAAAGTGCTAGCAGCGGATGCGGACATTATAGAGGGACTATTGAGGCAAAACTATCATCTCATGAATTAAAAGCCTTCTTATAATAAAATAATGTCGGGTATATTCTTACTTACTCGGTCAGAAGAAAAATAGTTGTCATTCAGTTGAAACATGCGATACTGTAGGTGGTAGATCTGATTGTAGAGCATGAAAAAATTGTTGAGCATCAAAAAATTGTTTCATCTTATCTTATAAGGTAGACAAGCAATCATTCAAGGATTTGTTTTCCTCATTCAAGGATTTTTTTCTTCATTAAAGAATTTTTTATCATCTCGAGTTGAACTTAGCACAGACAAAAGTTCAGCCTTTGAAGAAGTTCCACCTTTCAAATCTTTCGCCTTCACTCACCCCCAAATCCAAATACATGGCTACGCGTTTGTTGTCTACAACATTTTTCAACAGTCTCTATACTAGATAGAGATGGATCTTCTTGAACTATTTTCTCAAGTTGAGCCTACAAAATATATAAAATGACATTTTCTATCAAAACAGTTGCCCACATGTGACATAACTTTTCTGCTTTAACATCACTCAACGAGGTTACTCCCAATGGACAAATATTACGATCACGAACAATTTTTCCTAAATGCCTTGAAAATAATTTGCTATTTGTTCCAACAGTTCGATTATTGTAAAATGTTACTTTCAGTTTTTTTCCATTTTCAAGTGAAGCAACTTCTTTGGACATGTTTCTCCCTCGAACTCTTCTTACCTTTGTAGTATTAGATGAACCTACATTGCATAATTTAGTAAGAACTATAGAAATCAAATTTAGCTAAATAAATTAATAAGATATGTATTGAAACTAACCTTTTTCAGTTGTTTGAAAGTGTTCCATAACCTGATCAATAGTTTGTATATCCTATTTCGCAAGAATCATTTTATCCATTTTTTGCATTTCTTGACTAGACAACATGGTCGAATTTGCTCTTGTTCTTTTAGAATGAGTTTTTGTATGTTGATTAGCAGAAAGACAACTATTGTTAATACATCTCACCTCAGATTCAGAAGTCATGTTGTTGTTATGGTTCATTCCCATTCCTTGACTAGTCAAAAAAGTTGAGCTTTTATGTCCTTGTCCTCGCCCATTTCCTATAGAACCTTGACAAATCAAATCATATTACCCATACTTTAGCATAGTCTTTCAGAGATGAAGAAGCTGGAAAAAATTGACAAGTACTTGCAGAGGGTATTAGATTCTTAAATACAATAAAATATAGCGTAATAGATAAATTTTAAAATTAATACAAAGAACACTACTAGAATCATCCTATAGGATCCCACATGTGCAATGTGTAAGAGAAGTCCCATACCCTCCTTCACACTATGTAGTAACCTTTAAGACAACCCTAATGAGGGTTCACATACATGACTTTCTCATACTTTTACTTTATCATAGGGAAAGAAGTTCAATAACCGACATGAGACCATGTGAGCTAAATAAAATTCGATTTTCTACTCACACACCGAAAAGACAGGGTTAACACTTGCCTAAGGTATAACCATTCATATGTAGCTATCTAGGTGGATCCACTAAGCTAGATTCCTATGTGGGAACATAGTTAAGGGTCAATTAGATTGTTTCTAGAAACCTTGACATACTAACGTGGAGGTTTCAATCTCATGAGACAACACATAATTTTGAAATTTGGACTTACTAATGTGAGGAACCCATGTGGGAGGTCGGACTTACTAACGTGAGACCTCCATGTCATTTACATGCCCTTTCAGTGCTAAGAAATTGTTCCCTTTAGTAATAATATTATTTTATCATATAAGTTCACATTAGTCTCTTCTAGACCCCTATGTAAAGATATTAGCATATCTAGCTCATAGTTCATCACAAGTGAGAAAAATCATTTCACATTGGACACCATTACATATGTGAGTAAACCTTTCACTTAACACTTTATTATAATCATGAGAAACTACTTTAAATCATGTAATAATCATAACATAACATACCTCATTTCCCTTCCAAGAACCTTCATACTTCCATTACCAAGAATACATAACCAATTACATAGACAAGGTAAATTCAAGAAGCAATTACATAATTAACAATAATGTAGTCAATCTATAAATTCATAATCTTCACAATTCACCATACCAATTCAAGTTTTTTATAAAATTTGGGAGAGGACACGGGTCTAAGGATATATCATATGAAGTCATCAACAAACCATTAATTCACACTTAAACAATGTTAATTCATCATAATTCATCATAATTCATCACAATTGATTCACAATTTCGTTTTAGAAAGAAGACCCATGTGAAGAGAAAAACCCTTATTTGGGGGATTTAGAAATCATATTTTGAAGGACCTCTTGGGGAACGAAATACCAAGAGTGAAAGAAACCATACCTTATAGGGGAGAAATCCACAAAATTGGGCTGAAAAACTTGAATTCTTGATCTTCTTCTTGGAGCTCTAAATGGTCTTCAATGGAGTTTTGGAGGAGGAGAGCATTTGGGAGAGAGAGAGAGAGATTTTTTATTTCAACTTGTGGGACTTGATTTGAGTGATAAAATTGACCTAAAACTTACCCTAATACATTATAGAGTAATCCATTAAATTACCCAAAAGAACCCTCACTTAAATGTGTTTATTTATGAAGTCAAAACACCAAAAATTTGACTTTTTACAAATCTGGGAAGTGTCTCCACGTCGCTGGGCTAACACACACTTTTTATTTTCAAAATAAAAATTGAACCAGTGAGGTCCGTGTGGGCTGACCGTCGTGCAGCAGCCCACTGATTCCTGACTTACGCAGGGTACTTCGGCAGCCTACCCACCCATGTTGGAGTCCTTCCCAAGGACACTTCCGGTGTTCCTTGGGATGTCGTTATCGGACGATTAGAATATCTATACAACACTCTACCTATCAAAAGTTTTTTTACAATTTTTATAATTCATTTGAACCTCCGAAACCTTCCCCAAATATAGGGACGTCAACCACTTATTTAGGTCTAATATAATCATTTTTCAACATATAAGGCTCTAGTATAGGTCATGGAATTTACGGGGTTTATAGGTTCTTCATAAAATTGTATATAAATAGATCATAAAATCCGTAGCTAAACATAAGTTCATCATTAGAAAGCTTTTAAAATCAATTTGTGAATGAACCCATGGCTAGATTGAAAATTGGGAATTTTTGAGTTTGAATCATGTTTAGAAAACCTTCGAAAGGACTCCATAGATGAATGGTTATCTAGGTATGAAGGATCACCATACAACCTACATAGCTTGTTCTTGAGTTGGTCTTCAATGGAGGTTTTGGGGTTTCGGAAGAGGAGAGAGTTTTGAGGTTTTGATTTGGGTTTTGAAAATAATGAGTTAAAGGAAGGTTTTAGGACCTAAAACTATTTATATTAATCATATAAACCTTTCAATATCAACCCCAATTAATAAAAATTCGAATGGAATTAAATTGGAAACCAAAACTTGACCAGCCGGCCTAGGGACCATGGACACCTTCACGGACCGTGAAGGTTTTTAATGACCCTTATGACAGTCTGTGGTCCCTGGGGCATTGTCTCCATTGCCTTTCCTTGACTTCAAATTTCTAAGGAAGTTCCACAGACAACTTTACGGACCGTGGTTTACTATACTGGCCGTGAAGTAGTCCGTGAACACCAAGCCAGTAAGCTGCCAACTTGGGACAACTTTTGCCCCCAAGTTGGGTCCTCCTCATGGGATCTTTGGTGGGTCTTTGGGGAGTTTTGACAAGACGTTTCCACCCAAAATAAACTAATACACTTTTCAAGGAACTTGCATAACAGTTTGAGCTTCAAACAACACACGGAAAACATTAAGACACGCTAGGCACACACAAGTACACCCAAGGGCTAACTTTTGAACGTCTTGGACGTTTTTGGGCGTTTGACCTCCAAACTTCATGAAACATAACAAACTTCATATAAACATCATATTTACTCATATAATGACTTTCTAAGCCACTTACACACAAATAAGTATATGAAAGTACCTAAGGCTCCCTTGGTGACTAATCATTGAACGTCTTGGTTGTCCCTTGACATTTGACTTCCAAATCTCTTCAAATCAATTATACAAGTTTTAAAACACTTTATTAACCTTTTTAAGGACATGTGAGACTCTAGCTACATTATTTCATTTTGAAGGTATAACAGAGCCAGTGCGCGTCGCGGAATTAGCACACCCAAGGCCAAAAGTTTGGTCTGCAATGCGGGCACATCACGGACTATACTGTTTCAAAAATTATTTTTGAAAATCACGCGGGAAAATCTGCACGGCGCGGACTTGTTTACCGACCAAAAATCAAATTTGAATTCGAGTATGACTTTATTAAAATGTCAATTTAAGTGAGGGGTCTCTTGGGTATTTTAGGGAAGGGTTATATATTGATTTTAAACAATTTTCACAAAAATTTCCCACAAAAAACAAATCCCCAAATCAAACTCTAAAGCTCTGACCTCTCTCTACTTTCTGTCTCCATTCATCCTCCATTGAAGAAGCTTTAAATGTTGAAGTAGAATATTAAATCCTCCATGGTTCTACTCAAATTTAGTTGATATTCATCTTTAAGGTATGGTTTGTTTCATTCTTGGGATTCTTTTCCACAAGAGGTCCTTCCAAAGATGATTTCTAAATCTCCCAAAACTAGGGTTTTTATCCTCACATGAGTCTTCTTTGAAAAACTAAATTGTGAATCAATTGTGTTGAATCTAAACTAGTGTTTTTATCCTCAAAAGGTTACTTGTTCAATGTACACATGGAGTCCCATACCTCCATATGTACCAAGTAAACCAACTTAGAAGCCATAAGTGTGATTCACATGCATAATCAGAGTTCTGTCTTGACATAAGAAAAGTAAACTTTACCATGCACTCACACTAATCATACATAAACATAAGACTTCAGTTCATTAGAGGCCCAAATCCCATTATTCCGTGAAGTCAACTAGTGCAATGCATAGGTAGGGTCCATAGTCCTACCTACACTAATTACACTTCTCAAGGAGTTATGAAAAGAGTTCATATTCTTATCTCAGTTTATTTCTTAACTTTCGGGAGACAAAGACATAACCGACATAGACCATGTGAGCTACATGGAATCTGATGTTCTACTCCTACACAAAAAAGAGAGGGTACTACTTGGCAATGTTGGACAGTCATACATAATAGCTATTCTAGTGGATCCCAAAAGCTAAGACCTACCGGGGAACTTAGTTATAGAACAAGGATATTGCTACTAGAAACCTTGACTTGCTCACGTGGAGGTTTCCATATCATGAGACAAAATATAGGTTGTTAACCCGGACATGCTAACGTGAAAATTCTTTTGTAGGAAGCTGGACTTACTAAGGGTGAAGCCCCAACTCTCATTTTTCATGATCACTCGGTGCTAAGCTTAAACTTCATTTTTAAGCATCAATAAGTCTTTAGATAATATTAGTTCATAAAGTAGGCTTTAGGGACTTCTCTCATATCATATATCTCAAAGGTGACTAGGATGATAATGTCCTTTAATCCTAAAACCTACATTATATGAGAATGTTCTTTCATATAATCATTTCAAATTTGTACTTTAGTCTAGTTTAGAGTACAATTGAGTATCACCTTTCAAGAGACTCACTCATTCACTAGACCAGAGTCAACATACTTCATTCATAAATGCAATTGTGTGTGTAACTAAATGTGATAAAACCTTTCACATCAACCACATTCAGACAACACATGCTCAGACTTCATTTTTCTTAGACATTAGATTATAACATCGTAATAAGATACATAAGAGGATCACATCCAATCCCTCATAATCATACAAATATCATCATATCATATACATCATGTTCATAGCTTAATCAGACATTCATAACTCATATTCAAAAAGATACCACCCTAGGAACTATTTCCTCAAGGTACGCATGTGCAATGTATAGGTAAGGTCACATACCCTTACGTATACTAGTACACCTCTCAAGTCATCCTAGTTAAGATGCATCTCATACTTTAATTCATTCATTTGACATCATCAACATGTAACATTATAGTCATGTGTGAGATGTTTGTGTGTACATATTGGTCATCATGATCACTAAAGGGGAAACCACCTAGTGACTTAGGAATGACCCTTCAAAAGATCACTACACATATGTCATTTATCCCTCGAGTCATAGGTCACTAACCTATACATCATTTAGGGAGTATGGATAACACACTCACATTATATCATAGGAGACAAAAACATATTCAACATTAGAATAGAAGACTCATAATCATACTCAAGACCACACATTCATATAGGGGTACATAGGTAGGGGGTCATTCTAGAATGCCATTAATCACAACAAAACATATAGACCATACCTAACCCTAAAAACATCATTTACAAGTACTTAACATCATTAATTCACCTAGTCATGATACTAGCATTGGAGACTACACAACTTCTTCATAATCATAGTAATCAGCACATTGATTCACTCTACACATATTGCCCTCATGTCCATAATCACATCATATAGAGATAGGCAAGAATGTAAACACCACTACCATTAGACCAATTAATACAATTCAATGTCAATTCTATACTAAATAAAGGAATTTAGGTCAACTCACCAATACTTCCAAGCCATGATCACCTTAAATCATTCCTCCACAATTCATATTCAATTAATATATATAGTAATAGAAATAAGCAATTCAATACAATCTAATCACAATGCACGAAAGAAGATATCAAGATCACAAGATCCACATTAAAGGCCAATTTTTTAAATTAAAAGGATCATGGGTTATTATAAAATTGGATTGAAAATAATCATAAAACAGTGATTCATCATAAATCCATCGTTAGAATGTCTTTGAAAAACGTTTAACCATGAACCCATGTCTAGATTGAAAGATAGGATTTTGACCTTACAAACATGTTGGGAAAACCTTTGAATGAACTTCTTAGATGAAAGATTAACTAAGGATCAAGGGTTACCATACCTTAATAAAAGATAAGCCTACAAAAACCTGAAGAAAAAACCATTAGAATCCATCCCCTAGCTTGTTCTTGAGCTTGTTTTCCAAAGGTTGTTCTAGAGAGAGTTTGTTTTGAGATGGAAGGGTCTAGTTTAAAAAATGAAATCTAAATTGGGTTTTCATATTTTAACCAAATTAAAATACCTTTATAAGCCTAAAATAAATGTCCACACTTTAATTGGGTAGTGGGATGAATTTCCTAATTCACCCCTATCATGGCAACACCTTACGACAGATATCAGGCTCCAATCGACGGTGGCAAGGAATGGGCCGTCATTTGACTGACGCGCCGTCCTGCTGCTCGGTCGATGGTGACTTATACACCACATTTTGGGGGCTGAGATCTCACGTCTAAGTGTGGAGCAATGCCTCCAATCGACGAGGCGTGGACCATTATATGGGGTGTCATTTGGGAGGTCGTCGTTTAAACACTGCAAATGCAGTGTACTATCAGCTTTTGGGTCCTCCTCAAGGACCCTTTGATTGGTCCTTGGGCATTAGTGCCCAAACATTTCGTCCCTAAATACGATCATTTACAAGTTAGGGTCCTAACTTATCATTTTAGGCACCAAAAAATAATTAAAACATACAAAGGCACACTACGACATACTAGCACGTCTAAAGACTAACTTTCGAACGTCTTGGATGTTTGACGTCCATACCTCTTCAAATCAACTATACAAGCCTTAAAAACATTATTAACATGTTAACCTTTCAAGGCACATGTAAGGTTCTAGATACATTTATTAAATTTTGAGGTTCTTTACAATATCCCCCACTTAGAACAACAATTGTCCTCGAATGACACTAAAGCACTTCCAAGTACTCAAGAAGGCACTCCCAGCAGCTCACGAAACACCACATTATGGTTAATGCATCAAACTTACAAGTAACTTAAATTTCATGTCATTATGCACTCAATGCACAAAGTAAGTAGAACTATCTCCACGACTCATGATGCACACATGTTTCATCATGCTCTTTGCCATTTGGAGGAACTACCTTCTCCAACTTTAGGCATGCTCATCATGTTATCATAAGTCAAACATACAATGGATTTAAATGCACATATAGTCATGATCCACACTTTAACTCATGAAAACTTTAACCGATTCATACTAGATGCACATACATCATGATCAATATAGATCAACTACAATCTTGTAGTCTACACATAAAACCCTCAAGGGCAAGCATGACATTACCATGTTTAATCATGTTCATAGAGGAACTACCTTCTCCTAGTCAAAACATACACACATGGCATCATAAATATTATATGCAAGAATTTCACAAAGGTCAATCCTTATTAAGGAGAATTGCTCCACCTTTAACCATAGATTGTTCATACTCTCTTCCTAATGAAGTCAAAATGGTAGATCACACCAAACTCATTACAACATTAGGATGTTATTTCATACAATTTCAATTTCTAGTATAACATTAGTTTTTCATTAACATGCATTATTGAGGGATATCATTACAATTCATAGGCACACATTAATGATATTGGCAAAACATACCATCACGTCTCAAGAGTTAGCTTACATTAACACTTCCCATATAACATAAAATCACATACTCATAGAGGGAAGTCACATTTTTCTTTTTTAGAAAACTCAACACCTCAATGTGGGGCCAACACACCCTTAATCAAAAGTGAATTCAATCATGTTCCTTTTATCATCTCATGAAGTCAAATGCACACTCATCATATCAAGATGCATAACAACATGAGAAACATGAGTTTGATCAAAAGTCCTTTTCTTGCAACAAGAATCTTTGAAAACATGCATAACATAGTGTCATTTAAGGCATGCATAACATATGGAGAACTTGAAACTCGTACTTATATGCAAGACCCCATCACATAAACAAGCTACTAGGAACTCTTTGGTTTCAAGCTTGAGTAAGAATAGAAGGAAAATATAGGTCTATAAACAACCTTACTACTCAAATTATCCACCCACCCACCCACCCACTTAGGGTAAACCTATTTAAGAGGAACTTAGATCTTATTTTGGGAAAACTTTAGCTTACCAAACTTAATAACTAAGGATATCATACCCCTCTTGGGGTCTAATCTTATGCACACCCTTTTTAACATCACCTCAAAGTGGTTCTCAACATAGAGAAGGCCAAGGAACTCAAAATAAGATCATCAAGGGCACTTAAAATCATACCAACAAGGCACATTATCCCCCACATAGGGGTAAGCCTAACCAAATGTTCATCACATCATCCCTTAAAACACCAATGTCTAAAAAAGTCAAAAATAAACCTCCACAATCCTCTAAAATAAGAGCTTGCTAATATCTCATCATTACCTTTGGTGGAATCTTCTAAACAAACATGCCTACGTACTATCTAAGAACTCCTTTCATAAGACCATACATAAGATAAATCTTAAAGGGACAACTATACACTTTTAATGTAGGTCAACATCAATTTTCTTCTTCTCACATAAACTAAAGGGTACATACATCCCTCAAAGTCAACCATAGAGTAAGACACAATCCCAAGTCATGGAATAAAACCCCCTCTCCTCTTCTTAGGAGTAAGCCTATACAGAAGACTCTAATAAAACAAGGACAACTACGAAGCATTAGACATATAAAAGGGCAATATTCGCCTTTCTCTATTTTCCACATTTCTCCATAACCTTTCAAGAATATACCATAGCATTATACTATTTTATACATAATCATAAGACAAATCATGATTCCAAAACGGACTTCATTCTACCTTAGGAACTCTTATAAGGATAGAACTACGTCATAACATAACTTCTATCACGATCGGAGTTTAGACCCAGACGAGACCGACGTCGTTGACCTCTCAGAGGTCGCAGACAAGACTACTTACGTCATTCTTACTTTACATAGGTTAATTTTAGCGGAAAATTTGAAACTTTTTGTTTCTAAACATTACTTACTAAACATTTCTAATACATTCATAATTAATTCAACATCAACCATCTAGTCATTAAGAGATAATCAAATGAAAGAAATAGTTCAATAACATAATTGTATAATTGCCAAAATGGCACCCATACATAGTCCGAATAAAATAAGAAAGAAACGCTAGTGGAACATGCTACACTAGCTCAACTCCTAAACTAAGCTAGAACATAAACAGTAGCATCCTCGAAAGCATGAGGACCTACCAAAAATCGGATGAATGCTGGACGTCCGAACAACTGCAGCGATGATCCTGTAGCTCTACCGTCCACCTGTGCCTGCACCTAAAATAGTAGAGTTTGTATAGGGTTAGTACACACTTGTACTAAGTATGGGTATATGCAAGCACACACCAAGGACATGCATGAGAAAGAATAGCTTTTTCCTAACAACATGATTTTTGGAAGTCAAGTCAGTGGACTTGCCAAATTGAGATTAGGAAAGTTTCCAAATTTGGATTAGGAAAGTCAATGAACTTTCCAAATTTGGATTAAGAAAGTCAGTAAGCTTTCCAGATTTGGAATAGATAAGTTATGCCATGAGAGTAACATGCATCATTATAATTATCGTATTGCACACAACACATAACATCTCCATATAGCATATATCATAGCACATAACACATAACACATAGCTTCTTTCATATCATTCATTCATATGCCATGAGACCTTGGAATCATGGACTTGACATTAAGACTTTCCAAAATGAGGGCTCAACATATGGGACCTCAACTAGGGAGTCTTCATTAGCAAACACAGAGTCTGCTTCGTTTATTTATACGTACTCCAGTTCATTTCATTCATAGACCAGTGTAAACACCAGTTATACCTAGGATGTAGTTTAAGACTTTCATTAGGTTCGTTGTGCAATGACCAAGAATGACCTAATGTCATTACTTAAATCTAACTCACCTTTTGATTATCCTATCCTAACACCTTTGGTATCATTCATTTCATTATGTGCATCATTTGAGGCTGGCCTCATTCATTCATTGGGAACTTTAACTTTAACCGACATAGATCATGTGAGCATCATGAAATCAGTGTCTCCCCCACACCGAAAAGAGGTGGAATCACCGGCCAAAGTGACCCAAAAACATGCTAGCGTACATGGGAATTTAACCCCGCAGATCCCTATATTGGCAGTATAGGTTCGAAGACTAGGAGATATAAGGAGACCCATACCCGGCAAGCCGGACAGTCTCATCTCATGAGAGTTACGTGAACCTCCGCCTTTCCCGAAAGAAGGCATCACCGCTCATAGCTAGTTTATCGGTGCTTAGTATAAAGTTCCATTACATTCATCTCATACGTCATGGAAGCTGGCTTCTAGTATGAGGACATCATAGCTCATTGGATGATTTCTCATCTCATCATTCGTATTGAGTGTGTTAAGCTTAATACTCTCATTAGAGTGTTCATAGAGACTGGTCTCTTCATTATCTTACACTCTCATAGGTGAGTACGTATTGGTAACATTTACTTAGGCTCATTTGAGATTGCTCTCATCATTTACATTAGCCTCATATCATGTTGTCACCACATTCATCATCATTAGCACCTTTGCTTTTCATACTTATTCACCTCTTATTACGTAAATGTTCATTTCATCATATGCCAATGCACTTGGCCATTTGGTGTGTTTCACACCCTTACTTAACCCTTATAGGGTGTCATCATTTCATTTCTCATTTCATCATTTCATTGTTCATTTCATCATTTCATTGTTCATTTCGTCATTTCATTGTTCATTTCATAATATCATTGTTCATTTCATCATATCATTGTTCATTTCATCATTTCATTGTTCATTTCATCATTTCATTGTTCATTTCATCATATCATTGTTCATTTCATCATATCATTGTTCATTTCATCATTTCATTGTTCATTTCATCATATGCCAATGCACTTGGCCATTTAGTGTATTTACAGTCATACTTAACCCTTCTAGGGTTTCATCATTTCATTACATACATCTTAGGATCACTTACTTTTAAACGTATATTACACTTATGTGTCCATACATACAAGCCATGAGGCTTCATTCATATACGTCTAAGTGATTCATATCTTCCTAAGATTATGTCATACAAGACTTATGCATCTTGTATGTATTCCAAGATCTCGATTTCGATCTAATAGGTGGCATTATTCTTGAACATTTAATTCACCTATGACTTATGTATCAATACGGAATTTGGGCAAGGGAATCCTATTTCGAATCCTGTGGACAACACTTAATCTTATTTTAAACTTGATAATTACATTTTTCAGATTTGGGAGACCCTAGTTCGATTCCCATCAACCCCATAATATTTCCTTTCTTTTTTCTCCTCTCTTTTTTTCGTTTAAGTTAAGGAGGTTGTGGGTTCAATCCCCCACAAGCTCATTATTTTTATTTTAATTTATCTCTTAACTTTCTCACCTATCCAAGAGGTTGTGGGTTCAATCCCCACTCTCCACATTTATTTTCTCCTTTATTTTTCTTCTAACTCTCTCATCCATTCAAGAGGTTGGGGGTTCAATCCCCACTCTCCTCATTTATTTTTCTCCTTTATTTTTCTCCTAACTTTCTCATCCATTCAAGAGGTTGGGGGTTCAATCCCCTCTCTCCTCATTTATTTTTCTCCTTTATTTTTCTCCTAACTTTCTCATCCATTCAAGAGGTTGGGGGTTCAATCCCCACTCTCCACATTTAATTTTCTCCTTTATTTCACTGATTTTAACATGGTGAGGTCACGGGTTCGATCCTCAATTACCTCACTTATTTTTCTTCATTTTTCATAGCTTATTAAAGAACTTTACTTGGCTGAAATTAACCAACAATGTGCTGGAAATTTGAGATACATTTTTCAGCTTCTTTTCATCAACATTTAGAGTTAATTCTTAGGGCATTTCGTGAATCATTTAGCTAATAGTTTTTCACTCAAATCAGCCACTTTATACTTCATATGAACATCACGATTAATACAAGTTTGTGCACGTGAAATACTACCATAAAACAAGTCATTTTAATACTTCAATCCGTGTTCAAAGTCACAACTACACATTGCACACAAATAAAAACATATTTCGGAAAGCATAGGTTATCATTTGTACGATTCCAAATACACATTCATGAACATATTCATCACGAAAAAACACATTACATGCCTAATATCTACCAGAATACATACCAACCTACAACCATCAATAGGAGCTACTGACAGGGACATGAAACGGGGAAACAATCCTAGTTTTCGGATTAGAATCGACTGAATCCTAGGGGTCTCAAGGGAAAGGGACCAAGAGTAAGAAAACCCATACCTGTTCTTGGTGTTGTTCAACACTCAAAGTTGCTGTCCAGAATCACCACCAACCCAACGTCCAAACAGAAATTTCCACCTTACCCGTCGAGAATGTCACGTTTTGCTTTACTTTTATGGATTGTTTTTGTCGTTTGAATTCTTATGAGTTCTTCAAGTGTTTTGTTGTTATTTCTATTTTTTGTTGCTGCTTTGTTAACAGAAAAATGTGGAAAAAAAAAAAATGGGAGAAGTGGATGAAACGTGAAAGAGAGAGAGAGGTTCCTTAGGATTAGGACTCTAGTTGAGACTTAGTCAAAATAAGACATGTTAATTAATAAATAATTAATAATAAAAATCTGATTTTCCTTTTTCTTAAATCAGCTAATAATTATTAATTAATTAAATAAATTTATCAATTTAAATTAAAATAAGTTAAATCATTGCTTCCACCTAGGTTCGAACCCGGGTGGAGCAAGACTCCACTCCTAGAGCTCAAATTCGGCTCTCTCTCCCAAAATTGCCCCTCGATATTATTAAATAATTAAATATATATATATTTAGGGTAATTATGATACTACCCTTAGCCTGGTAAAAAGACCATTTTACCCCTAGACCCTCAAAACCTAAAATTCCTTCTTTTTAAGTCCGGTAAAAACTCCTTCGAGTAAATCTTTGTATTCGAGAGCCCTACATGGTTGGTCCCAACCTTTCCTAGCTCAACTAACTCCCAAAGTTAGTTGGCTTGGCTATACCAAGGGTTCCGAGGTCTGGTTCTACGCGCATCAATCTGTGTGAACCCTGGTCTAATCGTAGGCATTCTTGGCACATTAAGCATTACTTAGCATATCTATTTTTTTTTAGGGTTGTTACAACTTCTCAATCATAACATCTCAAACCTCATAGATCACATATAGCCTTAATAACCATCAAAACTCACCTCATCTTCTTCATGCCTTGAGACATCATATTTTTAAGCAATCACATGTAAAGACCACCGATAAGAGAGAGATCATATTGAGTTAAGCTCTACCGCACGACACGAGCGTAATGAAGAAGGGATAGCCTCTCACTCATAGATATATCACAACTAACACCGATGAACAATACTCTACTAGACGTGGAATTTTAAGACTTTGAATTAGAAACACTATTCGCAAAACCATATGCTTTGATACCAGGTTTGTAACAACCCGAGGGTATACCCTAGAACTTATGGTATCCTCAAGTCGCCACACGGTGTACTCGATATCATAGAGGTCTAATACAAGACTCTTAGCATACCTTCACGCATAAACATAAAATAACGGAAAATTTCAAACATTTCATAGAATAACAACATGATAGAACATTACTTTCATTTGTAAAATAATAAGTACAAAGTTAGACACTGAGTCTCATTTTGCAATCTTAGTCTCAACAACAATAGAGTAGATAGGGACATGGCCCTTAACAACATAAAAGATAATCTAGATTATTACATAAACTTGAATAATATCTTAACATTGAATCCTTCAATCTTAAGGACCCCTTTTATAATGTTGGGAAACATCATTTTAAGCTCATCACTTTAAGAAAGATCCTCTAGCTATCACAACATATACTTTGTGTAATAAGATAAAGAAGAATGGTATTAGTACAAAAATGCACTAAGTATGATAACCATGCAAAACATGCATTTAAAAAGGACATTTAGTTAGAAATCATGCATAATGCCTTTTTGTAAAACATCATGAACAAAGGCTACAATAAGCACAATATAGTTCAAATATATCCTATTGACATGTACACTATTCATAACATCACATAAAGTAATTTATCACATTTTGAGGTACATTGAATGCATACAATACACTACCTTCCTTTTTATCTCAACTTCTTTCCTTAAGCAACCCTTAAGTAATACTTAGTACAATGTACCACTTTAAGGTCATCAAAGATGTAATTTTATATAGCCTTCATCAATACAACAACATAAATATTCGTAAAGTCATAAGCACATCATAAGACATAACATTCACATAAGAACCATATCCTAGGACACACTCCATGTCACACTAGTGCAATGTGTCGGTAGAGTTCTTTAATACTACTTACATAAATGAACCTAAGAAGCCACTCTAGACTAGGCATATTATGATCATCAATTCATAACATCTTTATTTAATATTAGACATAAGACCGACATACTTCATCATATCATATAAGAACTCATTCATTTTCTACATCTTTAGTCATAACTCATTCAGTTCACATCATAAATAAACCATCCTCACAAGCCCCTCACAAGCTTACTTGTTCAATGTACACATGGAGTCCCATACTCTCACACGTACCAAGTAAACCCTTTTATAAGCCATAAGTGTAATTCACATGCATAATCATAGCTCATGTCTTGACATAAGTAAAGTCAACCTTAACATGCACTCATACTAATCATACATATACACAAGACTTCATTTCATAAGAGGCCCCAATTATATTCTTTCTTGAATTCATCTAGTGCAATGCATTGATTGGATCCATAGTCCTACCATTACTAAGTACACTTCTCAAGGAGTTATGATTACAATTAATATTCTTATCTTAGTTCATTTCTTCACTTTCGGGAGACATAGACATAACCGACATAAACCATGTGAGCTACATGGAATCCGATGTTCTACTCCCACACCAAAAAGAGAGGGTACTACTTGGTAATATAGGACATTCATACATAATAGCTATTCTAGTGGATCCCGAAAGCTATGACCTACCGGGGAATTTAGTTATAGAACAAGCAGATTGCTACAAGAAACCTTGACTTGCTAACTTGGAGGTTTCCATCTCATGAGACAACATCTATGTTGTTAACCCAGACATGCTAAACGTGAAAATTCTTTTGTAGGAAGCTGGACTTACTAAAGGTGAAGCCCCCACTCTCATTTATCATGATGAATCGATGCTAAGCTTAAACTCCCTTTTTAAACAACATTAAGTCTTTAGATAATATTAGTTCATAAAGTAGTCTTTAGGTACTTCTCTCATACCATATATCTCAAAGGTGACTAGGATAAGAATATCCTTTCATCCTAGAACCTACATTATGTGAGAAGGTCATTTCACATAATCATTTCAAATTTGTACTATAGTCTAGTTTAAAGTACAATTGAGTATCACCTTTCAAGAGACTCACTCATTCATTAGACTACGATCAACACATTTCATTCATATATGCATGTGTGTGTGTAAATATATGTGAGAAAACCATTCCCATAAACCACATTTAGACAACGTGTACTCATACTTCATTTGTCTAAGACATTGCATCATAACATGGTAATAAGATACAGAAGAGGATCACTTTCAATCCCTCATAATCATAAAAATATTATCATCTCATATACATCATGTTCATAGCTTAATCATACATTCATAACTCATATTAATTATGAAACTACCCTAGGAACTATCCCTCAAGATACACATGTGCAATGTATAGGTAAGGTCCCATACCCTTACCTACGTAGTACACTTCTCAAGTCATCTTAGTTAAGATGCATCTCATACTTTCATTCATTCATTTGACATCATGAACGTGTTACATTATAGTCATGTGTGAGATATGTGTGTGTACATATTGGTAATCATGATCACTAAATGGGAAGCCACCTAGTGACTTAGGAATCACCCTTCAAAATACCACAACACATATACCATTTATCCCTCCAGTCATAGGTCACTCATATATAGAGCATTTAGAGACTATAGACACACACTCACATTACATCATAAGAGACAAGAACATATTCAAAATTAGAATAGAAGACTCCTAATCCTGCTCAAGACCACACACTAATATAGGGGTACAAAGGTACACGGTTATTATAGAATGACATTAATCACAACCAAACATATAGACCATACCTGACACTAACAACAACATTTACAAGTACTTAATATCATCAATTCATCCTAGTCATGATACTAGCATTGGAGACTATACAAAACCTTCATAGTCATAGTAATCATCACATTGATTAACACTATACATATTGCCCTCCAGGTCATAATCACATCATATAGAGATAGGCAAGAATGTAAACATCTCCACCATAAGTGAACCATACCAATAAATACAATTCAATGCCAATTCTATACTAAATAGATAATTTAGGTCCACTCACCAACACTCACCAATACTTCCAAGCCAAGATCACCTTAGGTCATTCCTCCACAATTCATGTTCAATCGATATAGATAGTAATAGCAATAAGAAATTCAATACAATCAAATCACAATTCACTAAACATGAAATCAACATCACAAGACCCGCATTATAGGCCAATTTGATAAATTAGGAGGATCATGGGTTCTTCATAAAATTGGATTGAAAATAATCATAAAAACAGTGATTCATCATAAATCCGTCATTAGAATGTATTTGAAAAATGTTTTACAATGAACTCATGGCTAGATTGAAAGATAGGATTTCTGAACTTAGAATCATGCTGGGAAAACCTTTGAAAGAACTCCTTAAATGAAAGATTAACTTAGGATAAAGGGTTAACATACCTTAATACAAGAGAATCCCATGAAAACATGATGAATAAACCATAAGAATTCATCCCTATCTTGTTCTTGACGATAATCTCCAATGGTGGTTCTAGAGAGAGTTTTTTTTTAGAGGGAATTGTCTAGTTTGAAGAATGAAATCTAAATTGGTATTTTCATATTTTTAACCAATTTCAAATAACTTAATTAACCTAAAATAGCCGTCCACACTTTAATTGAGACGTGGGGGGAATTTCCCAATTGACCCCTAGCATGGCAGCACCTTAAGACAGATTGTAGGCTCTAATCAGTGGTGGTAAGGAATGGGCCGTCGTTTCACTGACGCGCCGTCCTACTTCTCCGTCTATGGTGAATGATACACCACATTTTAGGAGCTGATATCCCACGTATATGTGTTGAGAAACTCCCCCAATCGATGGGGTGTCGACCAGTCTAAGGGGCGTCGTTTGGGAGGTCGGCGTTAGGACACAACCAAGGCACTGTACTCTCTGCTTTTGGGTCCTCCTCAAGGACCCTTTTGGTGGTCCTTAAGGAGTCATTCCCGGATGTTTTTACCCTAAATATGATAATATGAAAGTTTAGGTCCTAACCTATCATTTTAGGCACCAAACAATACATAAAACATACAAAGGCACACTAGAACACACTAACACGTTTAAAGACTAACTTTCGAATGTCTTGGACGTTTGACCTCCAAACCTCTTCAATTAAACTATACAAGATGTAAAACACATTATTAACATTTTATTAACCTTTTAATGCTTATATGAGGCTGTATATACCTTAGTTCAATTTTAAGGGTCGTTACAAAAAGTTCACATATTGCCTATGTAACTTAGTTTGCCTTATTGTCGGCACAAATTCATTTAGTTAAATTAAGAGCACTATTCCAGTCATCGATATTGAGCACAACCGACACTCAAATTTTCACAAGAACTACCACAATCACATACAAAAGAGGTGGCAAAACATTAAAATTGGTTGAAAACCATGTTCATATCAAAACAAGGGGCCACAATTTATCACAACCACGATTTAGATGCACAGACATACATATGTATGTATATATATATATATATATATATATATATATATATATATATATAATATCAAATATTCATAAAATAACCCACAAGAAGATATAGGTATGGAAATACCTCACCCCGCCAATAAAAAAAATGCATTTGTCAAAAAATGATATTAAACATGTTACACCCTCAAAATGAGCTAGGTTAAGCTAGAGCCTAACACTTGTTTCATGATGTTTTAAAGTCATAAAATGGTTAATAAATAGTGTTCTTAGGTAGTATATAAAGTTTGGAAGTTTTTGGAGGTCAAACATCCAAGAACATCCAAGACGTTCGGAAACTAGTCGAAGTTGAAATAGTGTGTTGTACTGTTTTGTAGTGATGTTTTCGGGGATGGTTTAAAGGTGAAATTCTATACCAAGAGTTCCTACGCATAGAATGACATTCAAAGGGTCGAAACATTTGGGAATGACTCCCCAGGGACTATTAAAAGGGTCCCCGAGGAGGACCCAAACATGGGCCAGCGAAGCTGCCAAGCACCAAAGATTTGGTAGGCTGCTGCGCGACGCGCAACTGACACGCAATAGACAAAATTATTGACCTGCGACGCGGGGCTGTCACGAACCATTTTGTCCAATAATTTTCGAAAAATAAGATTTGGATGTGTCTCCATGACACGCAGTAAAGTCCCAGATTTCATTGCATCATTTTAAAGTCAAATTAAAGTTTGTTAAATTGTCCAATAAATGTAGGTGTATTTTGGGTAATTTTGGGGTAGATTATGGACAGTTATTAGACCTATTTAAGCCCCTAACATCACCAATTAAATCAAAAACCCTCATCTCTAAACAAAACCTCTCCATTCACACTCTTCAAACTCCATTGTTGAAGCTTTGAATCTCCAAGGAAGAAGATATGATTCTCAAGTTTTCTCCATTAATCTTGTGGGCTTTTCATCACAATTAAGGTATGGTTATTCATCCTTTAAATCTCTTTATTCAAGGAGTCAATTCCAATGATTTTCAAAGATGATCCAAAACATGAATTGGCCAATTTCATAATCTATCCATGAGTTCTTGCATAAATGGTTTTGGATCAATGTTTTAGAATTGAATTAATGTTCATGCAATTTTTTCAAGCTATAATTCTTATGAACCCATGAAATCCATGCAATTCCTTTTTTGACTATTTTATGGGTTAAGTGATCATGCCTCTATACTTACGAATTATAGTGTAGTTTTCTACGGGCTATCTAATGATGTAAAGAGTATATGCAATTGATGTCTAATTGATCTTAGATTGTTAAATCTATATTGATTTGACCAAGTTTCATCTAGTATTATGATTTATACTTTGAATTGATGTTCGTGGCCATGGGTAAGGGCCTTATGGTATTGAATTGGATGATTTAGACATGGATTGAAGTGGTGAGAATGGATTGGTGGTACGCTTTCCTAATTCTCGTTATTTTATGTTAATTAGAATTCAATTATGTTGTGATTGGTATGGTCCACCTATGATGGCGGTGTCATATGCTTTACTTGCAATTGATGTGGCCTCGTCGGCGTTAATTTAAGAATATTGATGATCATGGTCTTGTCTGCAACTACTTGAAGTATTATGATGATTGTGAAGTTGATTATGTAAAGTATGACCATATCTATCTACATGCTAGTAATGTGAAGGTTTGATGTTGTTAGGTGATCATGTTAGACTATTACTTCATGTGTGTAGTCTTAAAGTTGATGCATGGTTGTTCCTACTTGGCTATATGGGTCTATGATTATTATATTGATGATGTTATAGTAATGTGTATATAGGATGACATAAAGAAGATAAGGGTCATTCGTAAGTGCTTCAAAGAATGATATACTATATGGCTAAAGTGAATTAATTATGTCTTGTTTTGGTAGACTTGTGTCCCTTACTTGATACATATATATGATGAATATGAACATCTTGACTTAGTAGGCTTAGGCACCTTTGTCTTGTATGTGTATGGATGAATGTTGAAAGAAAGTCTAGGATCGGTAGACCTAAGATGGAGGCCTTCTAAGCATAACTAATATGTGGAATCTTCTATATAGAAAGAAGGTTAAGGATGATCTATACTTATTAGACCATTGAATGGCAGCCCTAGTGAACCCATCTTTTGTAGCTGTATTATGAATAGGTAATGACTAAGAGATGGTACCTTTTCATATGTTCCTTTTTATTGAACTTACTCTATGAGAACAAAGGCTAGCACCGAGTGAATATGTTATGGTTTGTGGCTCTACTTAAGAAGTAGACTAGAGTACAATGCATCTCTACTTGAGAATGAGACTAGAGTGCATAAAAGACCTTGATATTGCTTAACCATGTGCCTACATGGGATGTGTCCTAGTTCTACCCTTGGCAAGTAGAACATCCTCCATCGGAGTAGGTTTATGACTCCAGATTCCATGCCTAGCTAGTATGGTCTATGTCGGTTATTCCCTATTCTCATCATGTGGGATACATGCTAGTGTTGGATAAGTACTAGGAAGTTTAGGTAGTCGAATGGGACTCTATTTAGACATTGCACGACTAGACTTTGAAGATGTTAGTATGTGAGTCCCTAGGTCTTTCCAAGACCATTATGTGAAGTCTATAATGAATGATACGTCTTTTAAGTGACTTAATGAACATAATGACTTTAGTAAAGGAAAGTTCATGAAAAAGTACTTATCTTGAGTAGCTTTGAGGATTGCTTAGGTAGGCTTGAAGAGGGTGTATGGGAGGTCTCTTCATGTTTTACTTAGGTGAGTCTTAGAGTAATTCTAGGTAGGTATTATCTTAGGTATTCTTAAGGATCATTTAGTTGTTCTTTGTCTCACTTAAGTGAGTCTTAGGATAACCTTTGGTGAGAGGGATGCAAGCTAAAAGAGGTTACTGTGAAGTTGAACTTAGTTCACTGTAATATTATTAAATATTTGATAAAATGGTTATGTGATATCTTGTATGTTTCTAAGGTGTTAAATGTTGTTCTTATGCTTATACTATGATATTTTAATAAAAAAGAGCATGTTTTATAGAAATGTCCGTTTATCATGATTTTATGCATTATGTCATACTTAGTACAAGTGTTTGTACTAATTCCATACATTTTATCTATCTCTAAAGGTGTAAGTGGCGTTTGAGAGGAGTCTAGAAGTTGAAGCTTGGATTAGTGTTCATTCAATTAAAGAGTTGGTATGTCCTTACTAGATTCGAGTACATCTTGATGTTTAGATTTTCTTATTGAAAGTATTGTAATATACTTAACTATTTTCTATATGTTGTAGTATGGGCCGTGTCCCAATATATTCCTATGTCTAAGATGGTGACTTTGAGACTTAGCCTTTCATTATGTTTTTCTATAAAAGAGATATTTTAAAGTATTCTTATTTTGTATGAAAAGTTTTAATTCCGCACTACTTTTCATTCATGTATGCAATGAATGGTACGAACGGACTTGTCCTAGACTTCCGAGAGGTCGACGAGACCGTGTTTCGATTCGGGAATGCCCTACCTTCTAGGGGGTACTCTTGAGTCGTAAAAAACTTAGTATCAGAGCATAAGGTTATGAAGTAGTACTTAGGAATCAAAAAGTCTCAAAAAGCCACGTCTAGTAAAGTCTTGACCATCGGTGTGAGTCGCGAAACATCTATGGGCGAGAGGCTATAGGATGATAGAGTTTCCCTTCTTTTCTACTCCTATATCGTGCCATAGAAATTAAAAGTTATGAGTGTCCTTTTCTTATGGTTTTCCTTTTGTTTCTTGGAAGATGAATACAAGGAGGAAACCGGCTAGGAGTGTTGAGGAGAATGATGTGAATGAGGGACTTCCTCCCCGAGGTGGACATGTGACACAAGTTGAGCAGGTTCCTCAAGGTGTTCAAGGTTCTCAAGATGATCAAGTCCCTATTGGGAAAGGAGGTAATGAGGTTCCGGTGGTTCCCCCGGAGATGGCTAATGGGGAGATTAGACGGTCTCTCCTTACTCTAGCCTGAGCTATGACAACATCAAGTGAATAGAGACATTGGGCCTAGGGTGAATGCTGTGGAGAGTACTATGACCTCTAGATTGAAGAACTTTATGAGGATGAATCCTCCTATCTGGTTTTAAAGTAGGAGAATATCCCCAAGCATTCTTGGATGAGGTGAATAAGATAGTCCATGCTATGGGAGTGACTTCTAGGGAGAAAGCGGAGTTAGCTTCGTATCAATTGAGATATGTTGCTCAAGTATGGTTTACTCAATGGAAGGATAGTAGACCAGTTTAATTGGGTCCCTTAGAGTGGGAATAGTTTAAGGAAGCATTCTTAGAAAGATACTTTCCCTGTGAGAAGAGGGAGGTTAAGATTGAGGAATTTATAAACCTTAGGCAAGGTAGATGAGTGTTGAGGAGTATTCCTTAAAGTTTATCCTATTGTCTAAGTATTCTCCATCATTGGTGTCTAACCCTAGGGATGAGATAAGTAGGTTCTTTACCGGTGTTTCGGATATAGTGAAGGAAGAGTATCGCACAAACATGCTACATAGTGATATGACTCTATCTAGGCTGATGGTGTATGCACAATCCATTGAAGAGTTTAAACTTGGGAGGAGAAGTATAGATGCTAAGAGGGGAATAACCGATGAGCAAGTTCAACATAATTTTACGAAGAGGGATCCAAATCAAGATGGTTCTAGTGCTCCTAAGTCTAACTATTAGAGATGTGGTGGTTCCCAAGTGGCTAAGCCTACTTGTGCTACTTGTGGGAAGAAGAATTTCGGGAAGTGTCTAGCCGGTACTAGTGGGTGCTTTGCTTGTGGAAAGGATGATCAAAAGGTGAGAGATTGTCCTACTATTGAGGCTAGAGGGATAGAGTCCAAGCAAGTTCCTCCTTATGTTCCGGATGGTTGTTCTCCAAAGAGGAATCACTTCTATGCTCTCCGAGCCAAAGGAACAAAACCGGATGATGATGATGATGCCGTTGAGTTATAGTTTTCTCTCTTTATTCATATGAGTTCCTTCTAAGTGGGGGAGTATGGTGAATAGTAGAATAGTGATTTGTTGTCTCATATCTTCTATTCAATTCAAGCTTGAGAGATAAAATGTCATAGTAGCATGTAGCATGTTGCATTTTGTTTAGGAGTCTAGTTGAAAATGAAATTCATTTATTCCTTGCATTGTGCATTTCATGAAGTTATGATTATGTTTTAAAGCGAGTTGATATGGTTTTATCTCTCATATTGTTACGCTTCCATCATAATTTGCTTAAGAAATGAATTTTTTTTAAGAAATTGGTGCTCACTCTAAATATTTTAAAAATTTGACTAAATTGTTATTTCATGAAAAATGGTTATAATGTGTATAGAACCGATTTATATGAGCATGATATTATGTGTAGAAGGAAGTTCCTCATATATGAAATGAAAAGGGTGAGTCTTATTGCATGATAAGTTGTAGAAGTAGTTCTATCTTCTTGTTGTGTTTGAGTCTCTTAAAGTATGTGAAATTGATGTATTTCCTACATGTGTGTATTGTGTATTGTATGGTATGTTTATGAGCTTCTACTCTTTTAGTCTTAACTCTTAAAAATGTTCAAAGTATAGCAAGTGTCATTCGAGGACGAATGTTGTCCAAGTGGGGGAGTATTGTTACACCCTCAAAATGAGCTAGGTTAAGCTAGAGCCTAACACTTGTGTCATGATGTTTTAAAGTCATAAAATGGTTAATAAATAGTGTTCTTATGCAGTATATAATGTTTACAAGTGTTTGGAGGTCAAACCTCCACGAACATCCAAGACGTTTGGAAACTAGTCGAAGTTAAACAAGTGTGTCCTACTATTTTGTAATGATGTTTTGGGGGATGGTTTGAAAGTGAAATTTAGTACCAAGAATTCCTACACGTATCCTGACATGCAAAAAGTTAAAACGTCTGGGAACGACGCCCCGGGGACCATCAAAAGGGTTCCCGAGGAGGATCCAACCATGGGCCAGCGATGCTGCCAAGAAGCCAAGATTTGGTAGGCTGCTACGCGACGCGCAGCTGACAGGCAATAGGAAAAATTCTTGCCCTGCTACGCGCCGCTATCATGAACCATTCTGTCTAAGAATTTTTGAAAAATAAGATTTGGAATTGTATCCGCGACGCGCAGTAAAGTCCCAGATTTCGTTGCGTCATTTTTAATTAAAATTTGAGTTGGTTAAATTGTCCAATAAATGTAAGGGTCTTTTGGGTAATTTAGGGGTAGATTATGGACCGTTATTAGACCTATTTAAGACCCTAACCTCACCAATTAAAGCAAAAACCCTCAAATCTAAACAAAACCTCTCCATTCACTCTCTCCAAAACTCCATTGTTGAAGTTTTGAAGCTCCAAGGAAGAAGATAGGATTCTCATGTTTTCTCCATCAATATTGTGGTATTTTCATCACAATTAAGGTATGGTTATTCATCCTTGAAATCTCTTTCTTCAAGGATTCAATTCCAATGATTTCAAAGATGATCAAAAACATGAATTGTCCAATTTCATAATCTATCCATGGGTTCTTGCATAAATGGTTTTGAATCAATGTTTTAGAATTGAATTGATGTTAATGCAATCTTTTCAAGCTATAATTCTTATGAACCCATGCAAGCCATGCAATTCCTTATTTAACTATTTTATGGGTTAAGTGATCATGCCTCGATACTTCTCAATTATAGTGTAGTTTTTTGTGGGCTATCTAATGATGTAAATATTACATGCAATTGATGTCTAATTTGTCTTATATTGTTAAATCTATATTGATTTGACCTATTTTCATCTAGTATTATGATTTATACTTTGAATTGATGTTCATGGCCATGGGTAAGGGCCTTATGGTATTGAATTGGATGATTTAGACATGGATTGAAGTGGTGATAATGGATTGGTGGTACACTGCCCTAATTCTCTTTATTTTATGTTAATTAGAATTCAATTATGTTGTGATTGGTATGGTCCACCTATGGTGGCGTTGTCATGTGATTCTTGCAATTGATGTGGCCTCGTCGGCGTTAATTTAAGTATATTGATGATGATGGTCTTGTCGGCAACTACTTGAAGTATTATGATGATTGTGAAGTTGATTATGTAAGTATGACCATATCTATCTACATGCTGGTAATGTGAAGGTTTGATGTTGTTAGGTGATCATGTTAGACTATTACTATGTGTTCATGTGTGTAGTCTTAAAGTTGATGCATGGTTGTTCCTACTTGGCCATATGGGTCTATGATGGTTATATTGATGATGTTATAGTAATGTATAGGATGACATAAAGATGATAAGGGTCATTCCTAAGTTCTTCAAAGAATGATATGCTAAGTGCTTAGGCACCTTTGTCTTGTATGTGTATTGATGAATGTTGAATGAAAGTCTAGGATAGGTAGACCTAAGATGATGCCCTTCTAATCATGATTATAATATTAAATCTTCTTTATATAAATAAGGTTAAGAATGAGCTATTAGACCATTGAATGGCATCCCTAGTGGACCTAACTTTAGTAGGTGCATTATGATTAGGTAATGACTAAGACATGGTACCTTTTCATATGCTCCTTTTTGTTGAACTTACTCTATGAGAACAAAGTCTATCACCAAGTGAATATGTTATGGTTTGTAGCTCTACTTAAGAAGGAGACTAGAGTACAATATATCTCTATTTGAGAATGAGACTAGAGTGCATAAAATACCTTGATATTGCTTAACCATGTGACTAAATGGGATGTGTCCTAGTTCTACCCTTGGCAAGTAGAACACCCTCCATCGGAGTAGGTTTATGACTAAGGATTCCAGTCCTAGCTAGTATGATCTATGTTGGTTATTGCCTATTCTCATCATGTGGGATACATGCTAGTGTTGGATAAGTACTACGAAGTTTAGGTAGTGGAATGGAACGTTGTCTAGTCATTGAACGACTAGACTTTGAAGATGTTAGTATGTGAGTCCCTAGGTCTTTCCAAGACCATTATGTGAAGTCTATAATGAATGATATGTCTTCTAAATGACTTAATGAACATAATGAATTTAGTAAAGGAAAGTTAATGAAAAAGTAATAATCTAGAGTAGCTTTGAGGATTGATTAGGTAGGCTTGAAGAGGGTGTATGGGAGGTCTCTTCATGTTTTACTTAGGTGAGTCTTAGAGTAATTCAAGGTAGGGAGTTTTAGCAAATAAAGTGAGAATGATCTTATCTTAGGTAGTCTTAAGGATCATTTAGGTGTGCTTAGAGAGGGTGTATGGGCGGTCTCTCTTTGTCTCACTTAAGTGAGTCTTAGGATAGCCTTTGGTGAGAGGGATGTAAGCTAAAAGAGGTTACTGTGAAGTTGAACTTAGTTCACTGTAATATTCTTATATATTTTATAAAATGCTTATATGATATCTTGTATGTTTATAAAGTGTTAATTGTTGTTCATATGCTTATACTATGATATTTTAATAAAAAAGAGCATGTTTTATACAAATGTCTGTTTATCATGATTTTATGCATTATGCCATACTTAGTACAAGTGTTTGTACTAATTCCATACATTTTATCTATCTCTAAAGGTGTAGGTGGAGTTTGAGTGGAGTGTAGAAGTTGAAGCTTGGATTATTGTTCATTCAAGTAAATAGTTGGTATGTGCTTACTAGATTCGAGTACATCTTGATGTTTAGATTTCCTTATTGAAAGTAGTGTAATAGACTTAGCTATTTTCTATATGTTGAAGTATGGGCCGTGTCCCAATATATTCCTATGTCTAAGATGGTGACTTTGAGACTTAGCCTTTCATTATGTTTTTCTATAAAAGATACATTTTAAAGTATTCTTATTTCGTATGAAAAGTTTTAATTCCGCACTACTTTTCGTACATGTATGCAATGAATGGTACGAAAGGGCTTGTCTTAGACCTCCGAGGGGTCGACGATGTCGTGTTTCGATTCGGGAATGCCCTAACTTGTAGGGGGTACTCTCAGGTCGTGACAAAACATAAAAATATTCTGAAAAAATAACAAAGAGAACAAGAATAGATAATCATCCTGCCAGGCTAGGCTTGGAGTGAAGTCTGTATATCCATAACTCCCTCTTTCTGGGCATTATTGCTCGGTTTTTCAGCATCCTTGGCTCCACTTGAACCCACCATAGAAATATCCCAATGTTATGTCTTACTTGATGACTCAAACATGGTACCCTCAAACTTAACTAGGTCATTGTAGATTTACTTCTCACGAACACCCAACTTCTACTCATCCATCTCAACCTTTGTCTAAGACGAAGCATCATCAACTCTAACCTCATCTTTGATGGTGGCGGAGGCACCTCAGAATAAGTTTGAATAAATGCACTTAGTGTGTTGGGAATCTCTATGGTACAAAATAATGAAGTATATTTAGTGGAATTCATATGGAACACATCCTTCTTTGGCTCAGTAATATCAGCCTTCAAGGCCTTTACAATATTAGTGGCTCTCTGTCCCTTCTCACACTTCAGTACTCTCAGAGTCAGTCAAAATTTCATATGCTCAAATTACACCTCCCTAAAGAACATAAGTTATCTTTATCAAGTAAAGATCCCAACTAGTAGGTTGGGTTGATCCCACGAGAAAAATGGTTTAGACTAAACATTATCTTTAGTGAACGTCTTTCCGAAACAAGTAAGTAAAGGAGGGGGTTTGTGAAAAAAATTCCTTAAACAGTGTTGTTATAAAGTAGACAAAAGTTCACTTATGTTTTTATCAAGATGAGAGAGTAACTAGGGTATTTGTGTTCCGCAAAAGTTCATAAAGTTGTATTCCTAGCAATAGCAAGCCTTTCCTTCTGTATTACATGCAAAGCAATAAGTTAGGTATCTCTAAATCCTTGGTCCGACTATAACACTCTGAAAGTCCATGACGTAGTGTAGAGAATTACATGTGTAAATAAGACTTGAAACACTATTTATAGGCATAAAATAATGTATTTAAATCAATTATGAAGTTTTAGAGTCAAAACATCAAGAATCGTCCATGATGTCTAGAGACTAGTGAAATGGAGGATAGTGTGCCTTGGCATGTTTCATGGGGTTTTAGGAGTCGGAATTGAATGAAATTTGGTAGAGAGGAGTACCACATGTATTAGATTGTGTTTAGAGTCGAAACATATGGGTACGGCTCCCCAAGGATCACCTAAAGGGTCCTTGGAGAGGCCCTTGCATTTGACAAAAAGTTATCTATTTGACAGTGGCCAAACGACGGACCAATTGACAAGTCGTCGATGGTGGTCCTTGGTACAGCCTTTGCCATTTGGGAGAAAGGGTTCCAAGACCATTATCTAACCCAATCGACGCCTTGCCAGTACCTGTCATCGATTAACCTACTAACCGTAGGTCGGAGTCTCGTAGGTTGGGCCTGATTAATGAGAGTTATACCTTTTATAGTCCCTTAACTAACTATATTGAACACCCCTCTAACCCTTAATTAACCAACTAACCAACTAACAAATTAAATGACGTAGCTTAAAATTAGGCAGTCTAAAATAGTCCCAATATACGAGACACCGACCTACTGTTCGTAGGTTAATCGACTCCCCGTGCTCGCAAGGCGTCGATTGTGTCAAAGACTGGTTTTGGGACCCTTTTGGACAAATGGCAAAGTCTGGACCAACGACCACCATCGACGGGTTGTTGACCCATCGACGGCTCATCCATTGGTCCGTCAATTGCCCACTATCAAATTGACAGCTTTTGGTCAAATGCAAGGGTCTTCTCAAAGGACCCTTTGGGTGATCCTTGGGGAGTCATACCCGGACGTTTCGACCCTAAACACAATCTAATACATTTTTGATACCTCTTTACCAAATTTTGTTAAATTCTGACTCCTAAAACCTTATGAAACATGCAAAGGCACACTAGCCTCAATTTCACTAGTCTGCGGACATCATGGAAGTTTCTTGGCGTTTTGACTCTAAAAGTTCATAATTAATTTAAATACATTATTTCAGGCCTATAAAAGTGTTTAAAGTCTTATTTACACATGTGAGGCCCTAGACTACGTCATGGACTTTCGGAGTGTTAAATTTTCCACCACCACCCCTCTTAGGAACATTCGTCCCCAAATGACACTAAAATCATTTGGAAAGTAAAGGATGGACTGAAAAATAGCAGCCCAACCAGCAACAACATAAAATCATCATGAGAGACAGCTCATAGGATTAATTCAAAACTCCATCCAACACATAACAACAACCTTAGACATGACAACTCAATTCATAATACACTATATATAAGAGCTCAACATTTCATTACACATAATGAGGACTACTTTCTAAACATCAACATGAGCTTAATATAAATCAAAGATTTGGCATGCTATAAATTTTCTCAAGAAAACAAGGGAACAACAAAATCTTAAGAAAGAAACATATGTTGAAATTTCAAATAAGTGCATGTTATCACAAAAAGCCTTTTTCATGATAACTCATTTTGACGTTAAACTTTTTACAAATAATATGCACATGACTAGTGAATAAGCCAAATTTATAATTAGTCATTAATTTCATCATTAATAGGAATTACTAACCTTAAATTTGAAAAAGATGAGGATAGCGGGATATCATGTCGGCCTCGGCCTCCCATGTTGCTCCCTCTACTAGGTGGTTTCTCCATAGAACTTTTTCGGAGCCACCTTTTTGTTCCTCAACTTCTTTACTTGACGATAAAGGATTTCCAGCTGAACCTCTTCTTAAGAGAGTTTCTCATCCACAACTAGACATTCAATAGGAAGAATGGACTCAGGATCACCAATACACTTTTTAAGCATGAAGATATGAAATACCTTATGAACCGAAGCTAGTTCATTAGGTAATTTAAGCTCATAAGCAATTTTGCCAACCCGTTGCAATATTTCATAGGGACCCACATTCCGGGGAATAAGTATCCCCTTCTTTCCGAATCTCATCACCCCTTTCATGGGTGAAATTTTAAAGTACACCTTATCACCGACTTCAAATTCAAGGTCTCTCCTTCTATTCTCGGCATAAGATTTTTGTCAACTATAGGTCGTTTTCAATCTATTCCTTATGATATGAACTTTCACCAAAGCTTTGTAGATTAGTTCGGGACCAAGGATTGAGGACTCGCCAACCTCAAGCCACCCTATCGGAGACCTACATCTCCGACCATATAATGCTTCAAAAGGAGCCATGGATATAGTCGAATAGTAACTATTATTATAAGAGAACTCAACCAAAGGGAAGTGTTCATCCCAACTTCATTTGAAGTCAATAACACAAGCTCTAAGTATATCCTCTAGGATTTGAATGGTACGCTCCGCTTGAACATCCGTTTGAGGATGAAAAGAGGTGCTAAGCTTTACTTGAGTACCTAACCCTTTCTGGAAAGACCTCCTAAATCGAGAAGTGAATTGAGAACCTCGATTTAAAATGATGGACAAAGGGATCCCATGAAGACTTACAATCTCATTAATATAGATTCTTGCATAGTCTTACGCTGAGTAAGTAGACTTAACGTGGATAAAGTGAGCGGATTTCGTCAACCTATCCTCAACAACCCATATTGAGCGTATTTGAGGCAAACCCATGACAAATTCCATATTATTGTATTCCCACTTCTAAGAGAGAACATGCATTTCTTGAAGTAGGCCACCCAACATTTGATATTCGTCCTTAACTTGTTGGAAAGTTGGAATTTAGCAACAAATTCTGCTATGTCTCTCTTCAAGCCATCCCACCAATTTACTTTTCGGAGGTCATGATACATCTTGGTGGAACCCGGATGAATAAAATATCGGGAACCATGAGCTGCTTGAAGAGTACAATTTCTCAAATCATGAATATTTTGTACACACAACCTTCATTGCTACCTAAGCACCCCATCCCCCCTTGGGAGAATGACTAATAAAAATTGCCAAGAACTGATTTCTTCAACCCCATCAACAAAGGTTCAAGTTGTTGCTTAGACATCACCTCAACCAGTAAAGAAGATTCGGAGTTATGATGCACCATAAAGCCACCATTTGAGGAAACTTCCAGCCGAACACCCAATCGATCCAACCTAAAAACATCTTTAACTAGGTGTCTCTTGGCTTCATCCAAATGAGACACACTACCCATGGTTATACGACTTAATTTGCCGGGGTGGTGGACAACACTCATGTCATAATCTTTCAATAAGTCCAACCATCTTCTTTGTCAAAGATTTAACTCCTTGTGAGTGAACATATATTGTATACTCTTATGGTAAGTGTATATCCACTTGAATACCATAGAGATAATGCCTCCATATTTTAAAGGCAAACATCACGGCCGCTAACTCAAGATTATGAGTTGGGTAGTTCTTCTCATGAACCTTGAGTTGCATATAGGCATAAGCTATAACCTTACCATGTTGCATAACGACACAACCTAAACCTATTCGAGAAGTGTCTCAATAAACCACAAAACCCTAGGTTCCCTCCCGTAAGGTCAACACTTGAACAGAGGTAAGCTTATCTTTAAACTCTTGGAGCTTTTTTCACAAGCCTCCGACCACTCAAATTTAACATTCTTTTGTGTCAAAGTTGTCAAAGGAGATACTATAGATGCGAACCCATCGACAAACCTTCTATAGTACCCGGATAGACCCAATAACTTTTTATATCGGTTAGAGTCAAAGGTCTAGGCCAATTCTTAACCTCTTTTGTCTTTCTCGGATCGAACACTATACCCTCACTAGAAATCACATGACCAAGAAACGCAACCAATCTCAACCAAAACTCACACTTGCTATACTTTGCAAAAAGTTGGTGTTCCTTAAGGACTTGCAATACCATCCTCAATCGGCACATATGCTCATCCTCACTCTTAGATTATACAAAGATGTCATCAATAAAGACAATTGCAAAAGCATCAAGGTAATTTCGGAACACTCTATTAATTAGGTCCATGAAAGCCGCTGGGGCATTTGTTAATCCAAATGACATAACTAGGAACTCATAGGGACCATACCTAGTTCGAAAAGCCGTTTTAGGAGTATCTTCACCTCTCACCCTAAGTTGGTGATATCCCGACCTCAAATGAATCTTCGAAAAGTAAATCACACCTTAAAGTTGATCAAACATATCATCAATCCTAGGGAGAGGTTACTTGTTATTTATGGTGACCTTATTGAGTTGATGGCAATCAATGCACATTCTAAGGGATCCATCCTTCTTTTTCACAAATAGCACTGCAGCACCACTTTGAGAAATACTAGGTCGAATGAAGTCTTTGTCTAGTAATTCTTTGAGTTGAGCCTTCAACTTTTCCAATTCGGGCGGAGCCATCTGATAAAAAGGAATTGAAAGGGGATTTGTATCAGGTAATTTTCAATACCGTAATCAATTTCCCGTTAGGGAGGAATTTTGGGCAAGTCATTCGGAAAGACATCCGAAAATTCCCTCACTACGGTGACCAACTCAATAGGAAGAGTTTTGGAGTCTAAATCTTTGACGGTTACAATATGATATTGACACCCTTTAGAGATCATCTTACTACCTTTTACACAAGAAATGATACAACCTCTAGGAATAAAATTTACCCCCTTCCATTCTAAGACGGGTTCATTAGGAAATTTGAATTTTACTACCCATGTTCTACAATCGATGGATGCAAAACAAGAATGCAACCAATCCATTCGCAAAATAACATACAAAGCAAACATATCAATTTCTACCAATTCAACATGAGTAATTCTATTGGGAAACATTATAGGACATTTTCTGTATACTCTTTTTGCAACAACCGAATCATCCATCGGTGTAGACACCATAAAAAGTTCATTTAAGATATCGGGAAATACATAAAACATTCTAGATACCAAAGGAATAAAAAAAGACAAGGTAGCATCGAGATAAAGTAAAGCGTTTACATTAATAGAGAAAAATTGTAACATACCGGTCACCACATCGGGAGAACTCTCTTGTTTAACCCAGAGCCGAGAGCATAAAATAAATTCTTCCTTGGATAATCCACATAAGAACTACTTGCTTGAGATTTCCCAATACCCTTATGTTGGCCCTTCACATTAGGGCAATCCCTAATTTTGTGGCCAGTTTTGCCACACCGAAAGAAATTATCCCTCCCAACTAGACATTCACCCATATGTTTCTTACCACACTTTCCACAAGTAGGATTCTTCCTTGGTGAATTAGTACCTCTTCCATTTTGGGACTTTGGGTTAGCTACCCTATAATAACGAGCCTTGGGGAACTTAGAAGGAACTTGGTTGGAGAACCTTTTTTTGAACCTAGGCTTGTCATAAATTTCCAACCTTCCCTTAGAAGAACCACCTTCATAAGACTTTGCCCTCTTGTCCTCATTAGTCTACTCTCTTCCATTTTTTGTGTCACGACCCGCACCTATACCCTAGAAGAGTGGGTATTCTTAGGTCATAGCACGGTGTACTTGACCTCTCGGAGGTCTTGTAAAATCCCTTTTGTATCGTTCATCACATAAACATAATGAAAAGTAGTACGGAATTAAAACATTTCACAAAACATTAGAATATCTTTAATAACATCTTTCATTAGAAATCATACGAAATACTGAGTCTCAATCTCATCAAAGCATAGACAGGAGAATACTTGGGACACGGCCCATACATCAAAATATAGAAATACTTAGTCGATTACAATACTTCAATATAAAAGAAAACCTAAGATAACTATGCCCTCGAATCAAGAGGCCATACTTCAAATTCACTTGAATGATGCTATAATCCAAGCCGTTCTTCCCAAATCTTTTCACCTACCAACAACTATAGAGATAGAAATATATATAGAATAAGTACAAACACATGTACTAAGTATGGCATAATGCATAAAAATCATGAAAACGGACATTTATTGGAAATATGCATCTTTTGATTTAAATATCATAATATAAGAATAAGAACAACATTTAACACCGCAGAAACACATAAGATAACACTTGACCATCTATTCACATTTTTAGAGAAACGTTACAGTAACCTACATCACTGTCCTTCACTGTTACAGTGAAGTTATTCGAATTCATATAGAACACTTCCTAGTACGTAATCTTCTCGCTAAAATTTATCCTAAGACTCACTTAAGTAAGACAAAGAGATACCACCCATACACCCTCTCTAGACACACCTAAATGATCCTTAAGACCACCAATAATGAGACATACACACTTACAATACACCAAACACATGAACATATATGATATGACATTCTCCTTACCAAGGTTATCAAAAGACATACTTAGGTACTCGTAGAAGAAAACGCCCATACACCCACTTCAATGTTACCTAAATAATCCTTAGGACTTCCTATGTTTAGATCATGCCTAACCTATCAACCAACTTCCCTAACTAGAGTAATTCTCAAGACTTCCCTACATAAGACATGAAGAGATCATCCCTTATGCCCCCTTCATACTTTACCTACTAAATCCTTAAAGTCACTATAGATTAGGTACTCATTCATTTACATGCTTTTTAACATGAGTCATTATTTCATTAGTTCATTAAGAGCCATTCATCACATAGAGGACATTCAAGTAATGGTCTTGGAGAAGACCTAGGGACTCTCACTAACATCTTCACGCCTAAAGGTGCAATGTGTAGGTAGCATCCCATACCAGAACCTCAACTTCATAGACTTCTCAAATACTAGTAGGTATCCCACAAAATGAGAATAGGCAATAACAGACATAGACCATGGTAGCAAAGCATAGAATCCGGAGTTGTAACCTACTCCGATGGAGGGTGTTGTACTTGCCAATGGTAGAACTTTGACACATCCCATGTTGGCACATGGTTAAGGAATATGATGGGTTTACTTTTCACTCTAGCCTTATTCTTAACTAGAGCTACTTCCATTACCCTACTCACTCGGTGCTAGCCTTTGTTCTCATAGAGTAATTCACATTAAGAATCACATTAAGAGGTTCCTTATCTTGTCCATAATCCAATCACATTCACCCTACCAAAGAGGTCCCCTAGGGCTGCCTTACAACGGGGACGAAGATAGCTTAATGAAGTTCCTAAGGATGATATGATGCCGTTCCAGCCAACCAACCTAAGGTCCACCATTCATTACAAGAAGGATACCATTACGGCTTTCGACTTCAAGGTTCATAACCTTACCACTAGGTTCAAGGTTTCACATAAACGACCTTCTTAGAATCATTCAAGGTCTCATGTCATTCATATATACAAGACTAAGAGTCTTTAGCATCCTAAGTAAAGACATCTCCAATTCACATATCATTCATGTATCAAGAAGAGGAACTTAAGTCTACCTTAACAAGACACATCATTACTTAAGTTTATCACATATAACATATCATATTCAAGAAGCACATAGGCACAACATTCATCATCTTTAGGTCACCCTATACACAACTATAACATCATCAATATAGTTATCACATGACTCAATAACCAATTAGGAAGAATCATGTATCAACTCTAAGACTATACACATAAACACAGTCATAGTCTAACATGATCACCTAAATCACATCAATATGAGAACCACATACTTTCACATTACTTAACATATAGGTATATATGATCATACTTCACCTAATAAACTACACAAATCACCATAATACTTCAAATAGTTTGCCGACAAGGCCATGATCATCATAATACATAAAGTAACACCGACAAGGTCACATCATTCACATAACACCGCCACCATAAGTGGACCATACAAATCACAACATAATTCAAGATCTACATTACATAAAATAAAGAGAATTAGGGAAGCATACCACCAATCCATTCTCACCACTTTAATCAATAGCTAAATCATCCAATTCAATACCAAGAGGCCCTTACCCATGGCCATGATCATCAATTCAATACCAAAACCATAATACTCAATGAAACATGGTCAATTCAATATAGATTTATCAATATAAGACAACCTATACATCAATTGAATACAATTCTTACATCATTCAATATCCCATAGAAAAGTACACTAGAATTCATAAGCATTAAGACAATATCAAGTCAACCTCAAAGTAGTCAAAAACTAGGGTTTATCAATTACATGGGTTTATAGGTTAATTGTGTTTAAATCATCTAATTAACAAAAATTAATTCAATATATAATTCTTTAAAACCTTTAATGCAAGAACCCATGGATAGATCATAAAATTGGACAAGTTCATCTTTTGAAAAATTAACAAATCTCTTTGCATTTTGGGATCCTTGATGAATTGAGTTTCAAGGATCAAAAATCATACCTCAGTTATGCTAATCCACGAAATTTGGTTGAGAACCTTGAGGAATTCGTCCTCTTCCTTGAAGCTTGAGGTTTCAACAATGGAGGAATTGATTTGAGAGAGAACTTTGGGGTTTTGAGTTGGGGTCTTGAATAATGAGTTAAAGGAATCTTTAATGCATTATACTATTTTTATTAATCATATGAACCTTTTAAAATAAACCCCAATTAATAAAAAGTGGAATATAATTAATTTGGATATCACTTTTTGGACAGCCCGCCCAGGGACTACGGCCACCTTCACGGACCGTGAAGGTGTTTCACGGCCCCTTTGACGGTACGTGTTCCTTGGGGCAGTTTCTTCCTTTCATTTCCAAGACCCCAAGTGACTAAGGAAGGTACACGTCCATCTTCATGGACCGTAGTGCACTCTACTGGCTGTGAAGTGGTCCAAGAACATCAAGGCAGTGAACTGCCAACTTGGGACAGCTTTTGCCCAAGAGTTGGGTCCTCCTCAAGGACCCTTTGGTTGGTACTTGGGGAGTTTTGCTTGGCATTTTACGACCCAAATACACTAATACACATGTTAAGGATCCCTCACATCAATTTCAACCAAAACAAACACGTAAAACTCGACGAAACATGCTAAGACGCACAAGCACGTTTCAAGGCAAAACTTTTGAACGTAATGGACGTTCTTAGTCGTTTGACCTCCAAACTTCACGAAACACGACACACTGCCTATTAACAATATGATAAACCATTTTATAAATTTAAAACATCATGAAACAAGTGTTATGTCCTAGTTTCACCTATGTAATTTTGAGGGTGTAACATGTTGAGCATGCACCATTAAACGGGATATATTCGTATTGTCATGAAGCATAGCCGCACAACATTTTTCCACAAAGGATGGAGCATACTTAGACAATTTAGTGAGATTTAAGGAATAATAAAATACACTCATACCTCCTTGACGAAGGTTGATGAACTCTTCCACCTTTGCTTACGTCTTCTCTCTAGGAAATATCCTATCAAAGAAAGCCCACTTGAAGATCTCTCAAGTCACGGGACCACCTCTTAGAACCCTATTATCCCTCCATTGATTATACACAGTTTGTGCCACATATTTGAGTTGATAAACGCCCAACACGTCCTTTTCACTCGAATTCACATCCATAGAAAATAAGATCTTGTATAACTCATCGAGAAAGTCTTGAGTGTCTTCACCATCTTTTGACCCGAAGAACATAGGAGGGTTCATCCTAGTGTAGTGTCTCAAAAGATAAGCCATAGTGCTAGAATGTTGGGGCATACGGGGTCCAACTTCCCGATTCACTTGTGCCGTCATAGCTTGTACTTGAGAAGTTACGAGATTAGCTTGAAACTTGATCTCCCATCAGAACTTGCTCTAGTGGAGGAACTTTATTGCCTTGCGGAGGAGCTTCGTTGTCATGGAGAGGAGCTCCCTCATTGGAAATCTTTCCTCAACCCTTCTTGTGGATGCCCTTCTAGTAGTCATGCCTATAATCACAAGAAGAGGTTTAGGTGAAAAGAACACATAGAGTTAAGACTCTAGAGGCACGACATAGGAATACAAAGAAGATGAGAATTTTCTAAGCATCACATAGTCTGTCATTCATTAAATTAACCCAACACTCTTCAATTCCCAAAACCCATATTCTTCTACCTTCTCTCTACTTTCTCTTTCTTCCAAAGACTCCATAGAGGACCAAGATTCAAGGGTGTTAGGACATCATGAATTCAACTTTCTCTCCATCAATTTTCAAGGACTGATAAGGTATGGAACCTCTTCACTCTTGGGATTCCTTTCCCCAAGAGATACTTCAAAGTTGGTTTTCCAAAAGTGATGAAATCATGGTTTTTATTCTTATTCCGAAATTGATCTTTCAAATTTAATTGTTCTTGGTATCCTTTGATTATTATTGATAGATTATGATTGATTGTTGGTTAATTATGGTAGTTCTTGATGTTAGATCTAGTTCCATGGAAGAGATCATGAACTGACCCTATTTCCCTAACCTTAGGTTATAAATTGTTGTTAAATTGGTTAGTGATAATGTAATTGACTTACTTCTTGTGCTGATTACTATTATATGATGTTGTTAAGTCTATTAATGGATGAATATGGTTGGTTGATGGTAACACCATTGAAGAAGGCTTTTGAAGGTGAATTGGGAAGACATTTTGATCTTGAATCCTTACTTCAATTGTGATGGTTTATACTTGATGATGAAATCCAATTGAAGTATTACATATGGTTAGATTAAGTAGGTGATGGTATGATGAATGTAATTGAAATGTCTGGACTATATGAATTGTGAGATTATGATTAAGGTATGATGATGTAATGCTGATTGTAAATCACTTATGTGCCTTACTATGACATGATGAATATAACGTGTTAATCTCACATATGAGGGTTGTATTGAAAGTATATTCTCATGTAATACCTAATGATCTAATGACTATAAATAGACAAGGGGTTAGTCCCCTATGACCTATACTAAGTTATAATGATCAATGAAGGCTTAAAGGCATTTTTAAAAGGGACTATATCTTAGCACCAAGTGAACTAGTAGTGAAGAGTGTCCCTTCCCATGAGTGGAAAGTAGGTTCACTATATTCTCATGAGATAGAGATTACAATGACAATGGAATAAAGAGGGTCTCTACAATGTACCCTTGTTCTTAAATTATGTTTCCACCTAGGGTTACTAGCTAGTGGATCCACCTATAAGCATTGCACATGTTTGGGTGCTACCTTGACAAATAGACAACCTTCTTTCGGTGTAGGGTTTCATGACATCGGATTCCACATAAAGTACATGTGGTCTATTTAGGTTAAGGCAATTGTTCCCAAAAGTAAAATCAATGACTAAATGTAAAGGATAGTGGACATTGACTAGGGAGACTTGAGAGGTTTACTTAGTAAAGGTAGGGGTGTGGGACCCTATCTGAACATTGCACAAGTTGAATCTGCAGGGAGCTCTAGGAGATGGTCTTATGTATTATGATATTATAAAATGTATGATGTCGACTCTAAATGGTGATACTCTTATATGATGTTGGCTCTACTGATGTATATGTTGTTGGTCTAAATTGATATATGGAGTGATTACTATCTATGATATATGTTATATGAAGCAAAGCATTATTGATGATCGCCTATCTTGTTTACTTGATTATGCGGGGTTATTGGACTTCACATGACAAATACACTTGTAGGTTTGGGATGGTATTGTTGCTAAGGGTTTTGTAGGTTATGTTGATATGAACTATTGTACTTGTTATGTTGATATGATTCTTATGTTGATGTTGTCTTGATTATTAACATGACTTATGCTATTGTGATCCCGATGTTGTATATGCTTTCTTGTATGTGCATTAAAGGCTTTCCGAATGACTTAGCATGTTTTCTAAAGTAATGGTCCCCTTCATGCATGTTTCAAATGTTTTATGTACATTATTTCAATACTTAGTACAAGTGATTTACGAACCCATATTTCTATGTTTTATACAACTGTGTAGGTTCCGGCCGTTGATATTTAGAGGTCCACTTTTAAAGAAGGTTTGGAAACTTTTCTCCAAGTTGTTGGTAGGTCCTCATGTTCGAGGATTGTACCTTTTCACTATTCTAGCGATGTTGTTGCTTATGTATAGAGATATTTATTCTTTCCTTTATCATTTGATACATTGTTGTAAGTGTTTATGTGTCAACGTTCTATTATGAAAGTCAAAGCCGCATATGGAAGTTGTATTGTCTAAGTCCAAATATTGTACTCTTTTTTAGATGGTTTTATGTGAGACGATCTTATTAGACTATCTTATGTATATTGTTTATGTTTTTTAAAAGAGAAGCCTAAGTAATCTTCCTATGCGAGGAGTCTATGTCAACTCCCTATAAGGATTACGTGTGAGATCTATGTAAACCTCACTAAGTATAAGTAAAAGATTTCAATTTTTTGTGTTTTTGGCCTAGGAAATGTAATGACAAATGCAATGGATAGTCTAATGCCTCTTCAAGGATAACGACTCCGGTTACGTCTAGTGGGTGCTCCCCGAATGTGATACCGACATCTAAAGAATTTCACCCGGCACCTTGGTCTGGTTACATGTATATACTTTACTAACTATTACCATTACCTCATATTAGACATCATAATCCATGTATGACTTAGTTATTAGTTTGCGCCAATATACACTAACCTATTGATAGTATCACACTAAATGTATATTGATAAATCTTTTCTTATTACCTACCTCCTTGGTCCGGCAAGTAGCAAAAAGGCGAGTTTTAACGCGTGCACTCATTAAAAAGAATTCTAAACGAAAGAATCATCAATGCATGCAAAAACACTATTTAAGAATTGCTTAGTTACTATCAATACTTTGTTAATTACTCATGGTTCCCACAACACTAGTTGTGGATTTAGTTACCCATATTAACAAGATCACAATTCATATTTTTAGATGAAGAAATCATGAACTTACTTTAACAAGAAGAATAAACCCAGAAATCCTCACCTCAAATTGCAAAAAAAAAAAATCAAACAAAATCCGGAAATAAATTAATTGCTAAAGTTGCAAACTAATCTCCAATACATAAAGTAGAACAAAACTAATTGTAGCTAACCCTAAAACGAGGTTTTAAGACCCTATATATTGAAAACAAAGTCCTATTTAAAAATGAATTGAAATAAGGAAATTTTGTTCAGGTACGCAACATCAATCGACAAACCAACTAATGGACCATCGATCAATCGACGATCCATAGACTGCTTCCGTCAGTCAAGACATAGAAATATTTTTTCCTCCCCGGATAGCACTTTCTCTGAATCAAACGACGGACCAACAGTATGGTCCATCGATCCATCTATGGGCAATCGATGCTCCTCCGTAGCTCTATACTTAGAATCTTCCAAAATTAGGTACTGGAATCTTCTCTGAACCAAACGAGGGTTCACTAGTACAATCCGTCGGTCAATCGACTCACCATCGTTTCCTTTAGTGGTTCCACACTTGGTTAGAATTCCTTGATTTCCTTCAATGTCCTAACCTGCTTATCGACGACCACCATCTACGTTTCGTCGATTGAACGACGGACCACCGATTTCCTCCGTAGGTCTTGTTCTGCAAATTTTCAGTAGTTTTCTTCTCTTGCCACTTGAACATCTTTCCTGCAAAACAAGACACAAAACTTATAAAAAGCAATACAAAAATGGCTCCAGAAACACACAACTCTTAAGTGAAATGCATTAGAAACACCGTGAAATCACGATACATCAACAACCTCAACTTAAATTCGTTGCTTGTCCTCAAGCGACACACTATTACTCAAACAACACTTGTTCAGAATTAAACACTTTTAAGCTCAAGCAATCACATGACTATTAATCCCGACTCTTTCATTTATTGCTTGAAGGCTTACGCTCTCACGCTCGACCATCTAACTCATGCGGATCACATCATGACACAAATTCACGATGAAACAAACACTTCTACTATTTTTCCTCTAACCAAGGTACCAACTTTCTCATAATGCTACCAGTGCCCTCACCTAAAAGGAAATCCTCATTTTTCACACAGTGATTATGCATCTTGAGTACAAGGATCTTTGTTTCAACACTCGCACTCAAGAAAAAGTTCAACTACAATTAGTACTCTACGCCATAGGTTTGTCATTATTTTTGCTACGTAGGTTCACCACAGTAGCCTCTAGGATCACGGTAGGACTTTCTTGGCTTGTAACGTAGGCTCAGGGTCAGGTGTGGTACATTTGGGTACATTTAGTGACATTCTCCCCTCCTCGACATTAAAACGAGCTTTCTACCACTTTTCATTGCTTTTGACCCCCATTTCTCTTCTCTTTCTTCGTTGCCTTGTTTCCCTTTTTAAATTTGACTTTCACTTTTCTTTTACATCTTTTTCTTAGAAAACTCTTTTGTCTTTTATTTTTTTCTTTTTCAACTGTTCTTTCATTTTTTTTGGAAGGTCACATCTTTCGCTTCCTAAGCTTTTCTTTTCAACATCTAACTCTTTTCATACCCATTTTTTAGGTCCTCATTCTTAATAGTCACCCTAAACTTTATGGATTTTCCACGGGTTGAGGAACACAATACCCAAAGTCGGGTCAGGACAATGACGAAGTCACTTTCTGAAGTAGCCACCCTCAACTTTGGATTTTGGCCTAAGTCGAGATGCACATGTCCAAGGAGGAACAGGGGCCAAAACATTAGACCATGGTAAGGTAAGTTGATGAATTAAAAGAAATTGGTCTATTAAAGGCTCAACATATTTGGATCAAAAGGGACAGTTATTTCATTTGGTAAATTTAGTTTAGGTTAGACATTGGCTATTTCGAACAAGGACCTATGATAACTTCCAAGATTCTAGAGTTGATTCCTTTCGCAAGACTAACCGGGCAAGTTCTAGCTAGGCACCAACTATTGAACAGTAGAATATCCTCACACTCTCTTGTCACATTGTTGGATGATCAGATTTCCCAATTCAAGTTTTACTTTAAGGTTATGAAGTAGGTGCCTATTTATGTCATGTTTAGAGACAATACATTCAACTTATCTTAACCTATACATGCAAGAACTATAATGGATGGGTATCATTTTTATTAGCCGATCATGCTTCATTTTTAATGTTTCTATACTTCTACTCACTAAGACATGCCGGTTCAATAGAAATTTATGCAGACTCTTGGGTAAAAAGAACACATGCAAGAAAACCCCTAGAAAGGATTGTAAATTAATGTTACTCAATATTCACCCAACCACTCACTTTCAACTAATCCCACCCACAAAATAATTGCAATTGTCTTCAATGCAAGAAGAAATCAAAGACAGAGGATGGTATGTGAAGCTAACATGTGGCGCATAGTGCCGAAGAACTCTAAACAAACAGGTGGTTCCAGCTACTGGGAACCCGCATGATCATTAACTGGGCCACCATCATCAGTGCCCACATTTCTAGGGATGGATTCATCAGTAGTGCCATCCACCTCAGTAGTTCTACATGCATAGACCTTGATGCAACATCAAACATCTCTAGCGCCCTTCTCTTGTGTATCTTCTCATCTACTAAAGAAGCCCTCCTAGCCTACTCCAGCTCCGTCCTCTCTCTCTTTATTACACAGGCTTCATCATGAGCCTTAGTGGTGAGGCTATAGTTGTGCCTGTTCCTACAAACACGTGGCTCGGGCCATCACTCAGCTAGTCCATTGAATAGGGCCTCAAGTATAGTGTCCTTCTCTATCTCAATATGATTAATCTCTAGCTTAGCCCCCCACATCGCTAAGATGACATCAACGTTGGCTCGCAGGATGGCCAACTCTGTATGGATGGCAGGGATGTCAGTGGCATGGGATGGTCGTGCAAGAACACACAGCTCAAATGCATCATAGCATTTGTGAACCGCATGAATCTGTTGTTCTGCCTGCTTGAAAACCCGCTTCTCTATTCGGCCTTCTGCCTCTACTATGTACTTCTCTACTATGGACTTCTCTGAAACTAGCTACTTTATATAATTTCACACTTGTAATCAAACTCAGAAGTATTATGAGTCTACTATGAGCCGGTGGTAGGTGTGTATACGAAGCGGCGGATGGTGGATTCGGATATGTCAACACGGCAACCCCGAACTAGTACTAAGGAGAGAGGGTCTTGTTTGGCGGGTCTTGCCCACCTATCAATGGACCCTCGAAGAGTAGCCACATAGGAGGCAAAGAACACCCGGACGATCTCCTCGCTATAACGGTCCTAGTCCCAAGCCATCCAGTTTAATTTATGCAGATTAAAGAGTTTGTGCACATCAGGGACTGTGTGCCAACTCCTAGTGAGAACTCGACGCTCATCAGTGACTAGTCGGGTCATCAGCCCCTTCTCATTGAGCATTTTAGCATCTCTATATACTTTCCACTGCCCCTCCATGAACAACCTATTTGGTTCATTAGCAACCGATGTGGGGTTTTCTGTTCGGGCTGCCAGTGCAACATCAAAACTAGTGGCCTCATCAGACGAAGCTTGTTGATCTTGGCCCCCCTATCTAGTGGCGCTCTGAGAGTTGGAACTGGAGGCAGTGGCTGCTTTAGATCTTGAAGATTGGGCTGACCCTGAAGTTGAGGCAAACTCGTAGCTAGATACAGATCTCCCTTATGAACCGGAATCAGCCCTAGTTGGTGAACCGATCAGTGTGCACTCCTCATTAGACTGGGAGGCCGCGACTACAGCGAGAGTCACCTTCTGGGGGTTCCCCTAGTGACTTGGGCTGATGAGGTCGGTGTTGTAGTACCTGGAGTTACGTAGGCTGGGTCCTTCTCTATGTCGGTGTCCTCATCGATCAGCCTATAAGTTGGGGCAAACGACTTGGATTCGCGCTTCATGGAATAGACACTTATCATTTTTGTGGCCATTTGTACACGTGGAGTGGGTCTTAGTATCATAGTATCATAACAATACACTCGAAAAACAACGGATAGAAAATATTAAAATAAAAATACACACTTTTACTGCAAAGACAGATCGATGAGACCCATCCACGGCCCATAAAATAATCGACAGCCCGTAGAACAATCGACGGTGCGTAGTCCAGGTTCGTCGTCTGACACTTGGAATTATTTTTGGAGTTTTTTGAAATAGGCTTCTTTAAAGTAAACTGCGGATGTGCAAAACGGCCTATCGATCAATTGACCTAACTTAGTCCAGGTCTGTCATTTGATACTTAGGATTATTTAAAGGTGTGTCAATTGATGGAACCCATCGACGACCCGTAGAGTGATCGACTGTCCGTAGAGTAGGTCTCGTACGGTGGGCCTCTGACTGTTTGCAGGCCTCTGTCAAGTTAAATTATCAAGTTTCTTTAGTGACCCATTTTTAAGACAATCAAGTTTAATCATGCTTTTTAACACAACAAATGCTAGTTCGTTATTCCTAGGGTTCCTATTTCGTACCACTATCAAACCTAATTGAGTGAACATGGAACCCAATGTCAAAACTATCAGGAAGAGGAAGACACACACAAATTTAGATAAACCATTTTTCTACACAACAACTGTCGATCATTCCAAGGTATGTAATTATGCGAAGTTTAGCATGCAAATTAACTTAGTTCATCCCCAAGGTCAAGACCCACTCCCGAATTCCTATATTAAACCATGAACAAGAATTTAATATCAAGGGGAAATCGAAGTACCTTTTCAGCATTGTGGAGGGTTGTGGTTGCGTACCTTTAGTGAGATGAAGTTTGATGAAGTAGCCTACATTTCTTAACCCTATGACCGACCTCTATCCAATAAGAAGTAAGAATTTAGGGAAGAAGATGTTTAGGATTTTTGGGGAAATGATGGGACAAATTTCAGAGATTGTTAATTTGGGAGTAAATAGGGAAGATGTTATGGGTTGAAACGGTTAAGGAAGGGAATTTGAAAGAAAATGGAAAGAGAGAAAGAATTTGAAAGAGTTGGCTTTTAATATAACCCACCTGATTGTCTCTGATCACTATAAATCTTGGATCCACAAAACCACATCGACGGGCCGTGGATATATCAACGGTCCATAGATCACTTTTAGTATTAGAGAATATTGAAACATACCAGGGATCTATGGATAACATTGATTGCTTGTTGATGGAATGACGGCTCGTCGATGGGGTCCGTAGACCTCTGCCCCAGACCATTTTCTGCAGATTTGTGATTTTGCCTCCTCTAACACCAATTAGGTAATTTTTTGTGTTTTTTCTACTATTTTGAGACATGGAACCTATACTAATATGTAGCCAACACTAGCACACAAAAAAAATGAAATAATGAGAAAACCTAAGACAACCTACGACTATTGCTACAAGGAAAACAAAACCTATTATTGGCTAGCAGGTACAACATGGGTTTCCTCCCAAGAAGTGCTTGATTTAATGTCTTGACACGACGCAGGCCCCATGGTTACTCAGACTTCATCAAGATTATAGGCCTCAAAAGCTTCATGAACACTCTCTGCATTCCCTAGATAGGTCTTTATCCTTTGTCCATTTACTGTGAACTTTGCACCTTCCTTGTTCTCCAGCTCAACCGCCCCATGTGGGAACACTTTAGTGATGACGAATGACCCTGTCCACTTGGACTTGAGTTTGCCCAGAAATATGTGTAGTCTAGAGTTGAATAAAAGCACAAGATAACCAACCGTACATTCTGTCTATTCAATTCTTTGGTCATTATAATTCTTCATATTTTCTTTGTAGATGGCTGAACTTTCATAGGTCATTAGAAGAAACTCATCAGGCTCATTCAAATCATTGAGTCTTTTTTTCTAATGCCCCGGTCCAATCCAACTTCAGTCTCTTCATTGCCCACATTACCTTGTGCTCTAGATCGATCGACAAGTTACAAGCCTTCACATATACAAGTTGGTATGGATACATACACCTCGGGGTCTTGTACGCAGTGCGGTAATACCAAAGTGCATCATCTAGCCTATTTGAACAATCCATTCTATTGGCATTCACAATTTTTGCTAGAATCTATTTGATCTCCCAATTGAACACCTCAACTTGTCCTCTAGTCTGTCGGTGGTAAGGAGTATCCATATTGTGGCGAACGTCATATTTTTCAAACAACCCCTTGTATAATTTTATACAAAAGTGAGAGCCACCATCACTAATAATGGCTCTAGGTTTACTAAATCTGGAGAAGATAATTTTCTTCAGGAATGCGGTGACACTCTTTACTTCATTATTAGGAAGCACAATTGGTTCCACCCATTTTGACACATAGTCTACCGCCACAAGAATATACTTCATCATATGAGAACTCACAAAAAGGGCTCATAAAGTCAATGCCCATACATCAAATAGCTCAATCACCAGAATAGGATTCAAGGGAAGCTCTTGCCTCTTTGACATTCCTAAATCATTTTGTCACAAATCACATGATTTGGAGAACTCATGAGCATCTTGATGGATTGTTGGTCAATAGTACCCACATTGTAAGTTCTTATGCGCAGTTCGAATACCACCATGGTGCCCACCAACAAGCGAGGAATGATACGCCTCCAGAACACTCAACATCTCAACCTCAGGTATACAACGGTGAATAATCCCATTGGCATAATTCCAATATGAGTAAGGCTCATCCCAAAAGAACTTTTTCACATCATGCATGAACTTTTTCCTTTGATAGTGTAAGGTCTAATCTGACGGAACCACATCAAATGCTTGATAGTTAGCAAATTTCGCGAACCATGGGATCAGATCCTTAGAAGTAGCCAATACATGTTCATCTGGGAATGGATCATCAATTTCAGACTTTTACCCAATTCAGGCATAGCTTCATCCTCTAATCTAGACAAGTGGTCGGCTACTTGATTCTCAGTCCCCATCCTATCTTTAACCTAACAATCAAACTCTTGCAGCGACAATACTGATCTGATAAACCTTGGCTTCGCATCCTTATTTTCCATCAAGTACCTCAAAGAAGAATGGTAAGTATGCACTATGACCTTGAGGCCAAGAAAATAAGAGCGAAACTTCTCGAATGCAAACACCACTGTAAGAAGTTCTTGCTCAGTCACCATGTAGTTCTTTTAGACTTCATTAAGGTCTTTACTCGCATAGTAGATGGGGTGAAGGATTTTATCCCTTCTATGTCCCAATACCACACCAAGTGCAACCCAAATCGCATCACACATCACCTCAAATGGCTCACTCCAATTAAGTGAAATAATAATGGGCGCAGACAATAACTTCCGTTTTAACTCTACAAATGCTTTCAGATAGGCTTCATCAGAATAAAACATACATTCTTTCTCGAGCAGTTTGCACAAAGGATGCGCAATTTTTGAGAAATCCTTAATAAACCTCCGATAAAAGCCAGCATGCCCGAGAAAACTTCTCACACCCTTGACAAAGAAGGTGGAAGAAATTTCTCTATCACCGAAACATTGGAATAATCAACTTCTATCCCCATTTCTGATATTTGATGGCCTAACACAATAGCTTCTTTCACCATAAAGGACATTTCTCCCAATTTAGCACCAAATTTCACTCCTCACATCTCTTGAGCACCTCAGCCAAATTATCAAAGCACCGATCAAATGAGTCGCCAACCACAGAAAAATCATCCATGAACACCTCAATAGTGTCCTCCACCATATAAGAGATTATCGACATCATACAACGCTGAATGGTTTTCAGTGCAATACATAACCCAAACGACATCCTTTTGAAGGCAAAAGTCCCATAAGGACAAGCGAAAGTGGTCTTTCTTGATCTTTTTGAGAGATAGAGATTTGATTGTATCCCGAATAGCCATCAAGAAAGAAATACAAACCCTTGCCTTCAAGTATGTCTAACATATGATCCATGAAGGGCATGGGGAACTGGTCTTTCTCAGTCCAAGCATTCAACTTCTGGTAGTTCATGCAAACTCTCCAACCGGTCAGTGGTTGCATCGGAACAAACTTGTTCCTTTCATTAGGTACCACCATCATTCCACCTTTTTTAGGCACACACTAGGCATGACACACCAAACATTTGTCTACAATAGGATAAATGACTCCGGCATCCAACCACTTGATGATCTCCTTTTTCACTACTACTTGCATCAGTAGATAAAACCTTGTTGGTGCTCAATACTATGTTTGTGATATGGCATGAGTTGGATTTTGTGGGAACAAATACCGGGAGGGATCCACTAATATCCGCAATAATCCAACCAATGGCTCACTTTAACCTCTTCAACACCGTCACTAAGCACTCTATTTGTTCCCCATTAAACACTACTGGGATAATCACCGGCAAAGTGTCATCTCTACCCAAGAACACATATCTCACCTGAAGTGGTAGAGCTTAAAGTTATAGTTTTGGGGCCTCCACAATAGATGGTCTCGTAGGTGGAGACTCGCGATGCTTCATATCCAACTCCAACTTCTTCTATTTTGATCGATATTTGTTTCATTTAAGTGCGGCCACCAAAGAATCACACTCTTCAATACCATCACTTTCAAAATTCATAATGACCGCTGCTATTGCCTCCACACCTATTCTCTCTTCTATTTGAACTTCTGATATACTCTCAACTTATAAGATATAGCCAATACCGTTTGGAGCTCACCACTCTTTTCATGGACCTACAGATATTGAAAGTTGCTTCTTCATCATTAAACCTAAACTTCATTTGCCCCTTTTCTATATAAACTAATGCACACCTCGTGGCAAGGAATGGTCTCCCTAGAATAATGGGAACCTCAAAATCAACCTCACAGTCAAGAATCACAAAGTCGGCAAGAAGTATTAACGACTCCACTTTCACAATCACATTATGGAGTACACCTCTGGGCCTATTCACACTCCGATCGGCCATTAGTAACTGCACGTAATAGGATTTGGGTCTCCCAAGCCTAACTTCTTATAAATGGAAATTTGCATGAGATTAATGTGTGCACCAAGATCACACAACGCCTTAGCAAAGTGTAGCAACCCTATAGGACAAGGATTACTGAAGGCACCCGAATCCTCTTTTTTTTGCACAATAGACCTTGTAACAATATCACTACAATGATGCATTCTGTCAGCATCTTCAAATCTCACCAACCTTTTCTATGTCACCATATCTTTCATAAACTTAGCATATATGGGCATTTTTCCAAAGCTTCTATCAATAGATCATTGGTGGAAATCAACTTCGACATAGTGATAAATCGGCAATATTTACCATCTTCCATTTTCTTCACTAATATCTGTGGAAATGGTGGTGGAGGTCTAGGGATGGAAACCACTTTCTGAGATAACTCTGCTTCTTTCTTTGTTGCATCACCCAAATCTCCACTAGCATTGGATACATCATCATCCTTTCTCATGTCACCTTCTTCTACAGATGGCATAGGTTGATCAATGGTCTGCTTACCTTATTGAGTAGTGACTGCCATAAAATTCTCATCATTTTTAGGATTCTAGATAGTGTTGCTTGGAACAGTGCCACGTTGGCGTGGGTTCACATGTAGTAGACAACTAAGTCATTTGTAGCTCAAGATTATTTATGACACCGCATGTGCATCCACCGTTTGTCCAATGCCATATAGGTCAATTCACATCTTCTTGACCTTCTAATTAGTTGCCTGAAATCTTATCATCATCTTCTACAACATATAATCAACTCGCGCCATACTACGTCCATCATCCCAAAGAGCAACTTCCCGATTTTGAAGGGGGGATATATGGCTTACCCATATCATTCCTTTTACCATAGTTTTTCTGGTTTAATTTATCGTCGCGATTTCAGTTCCCATCTCAGACATATTTACCCCTCGGTTGTAATTACGATAGTTCCGACCTTGATTTTCTTGACCTTGGCGCCAATTATCCTGATTTGAAGTCGTTCGTTAGGAAAACCCCCATCTGATCATTAAGTTCATATGCATCTTCTTCATAGTAATACTCATCTATCGATGGTGGTAGTTTAGTCAAATAGTTTACTACATTTACCTTCTTTGCACCCCCGCTCACATACTTCAAAACAAACCCTAACACTGTTCTCATTTGCGCCATCTCTTCACAAATCTCATATGTGGCTGCGTTGTTTGAACAACAAAAGTGTTTTGCCAGTGTTCGACTTTGTAATGCTCAAAGCCTTATTGTTTTGAGATATCTTCTCCAACTTCTGTGCAATCTTAGCATAAGTGCATTACTCATAGGAGCCACTTGCAATAGTATCAAGAACAGGTTCATCGTTTTCATCTTGGCCTCTATAAAAGTACTCCTTCAGTGACTCATCATCAATGCGATGACCCCGAACGCCCCTCACTAATGTAGTGAATCTGTCCCAAGACCTACTCACCGACTCTCTCAGCAATGCAACAAAGTTGTTCACCTAATCCTTGGTGTTGAGCTTCTTCGACACTGGATAGTACTTCGCTAAGAACACATCTCTTAACTGATCCCAAGATTAAAGGGAGTTGTAGGGAACCTTAGTGAACCATATAGTAGTATCTTCCGTAGTGATAGAGGAAACACACGCAGTACGATGAAATTCATATCCAAGTCAGGTCTACCTATAGAACTTTTGCTAACTGACCTCAATTTGGCTATATGAGCATGTGGGTCCTCTAATGGCAGTCCTTCTAAAAAGCTCCTCGTGGTGAGCAACTGCATCAAGTTACTCGTCACCAGGAATGTGCGCCCATGGGGAAGAGGAGGTAGGACAAGAGGTCCATCAGAGTCTATAATATTCACGTTGCCCCTATAGTTTTCTTGAAGTCGTGGGGCTTGAGGTTTCACCCTCAAATAATATCCTAACTGATTATCAACATGTGCCTGGTTGTGTGCCTCAACTGGTAATGGAGGCTCATGGCCTACCCTATCACCTAGATTCCCTCTATTAGGGTTAAGTGGAACCCCTTGGTTTTCCATTCTTCTCAAGGTTCGATTATTTTTGGGATCATATGGAGTGAGTGATTCACCTCAGCCCCGTGTACTTGGTATACACTAGAGCTCGACCTGATAGAAACAAAAACAAAAATAAAAAATAAAATCAAGAAATAGTTGACTAAATTTCAATAATGTAACTATAATTAATCCAAAATCTAGATTCCCCGGCAGTGGCGCCAAAATTTTATACGCCCAAATTACACCTCCCTAAAGAAGTATAAGCGATAGTTATTAAGTAAAGAAACGAACTAGTAGGTTGGAGTCGATCCCACGAGGAAAAGGATTTAGACTTAGCTTTAATTCACAATTATATCTCTTTAGATAACGTCTTTCCTAAACAAGTAAGTAAAGGGGAGGGGTTGTGAAACAAATTCCTTAAACAATGTAGTTATCAAGTAGGCTAAAGTAGACTTTGGTTTTTATCAAGATGAGAGAGTAACTAGGGTATTTGTGTTTCCCACAGGTTAATAACGCATCATTCCTAGCAATAGCAATCCTTTCCTAGTGTATTACATGGAAAGCGATAAGTTAGGTATCTCTAAATCCATGGTCCGGCATAAGAGAATTTCATCTCGCACCTTGGTCTAGCTACGTGTGTATACTTTACTAACCCTTACCATTACCTCATATTAGACATCATAATACATTTATGGCATAGTTATTACTTCGGACCATTCGACACTAGCCTATAAGATAGTTTCACACTAAATATATGTTGATAATTCTTTTATTATTAACTACCTCATTGGTCTGGCAAGTAGGAACAACGCAATTTCTAACGCGTGCACTCGTTAAAAAGACTTCTAAACAAAAGAAACATCAATGAATTCAAAAACACTATTTAAGAATTGTTAGTTACTAGTCATACATTGTTAATTACCCGTGGTTCGCACAACATTAGTTATGGATTTAGTGACCCATGTTAACAAAATCACAATTAATAATTTTATATGAAGAAATCATGAACATACTTTAACAAGAAGAATAAACCCAGAAATCTTCACTTGAAATTTCAAGAAAAATCGTTCAAATCAAATCTTGAAATTGATTAATTGCTAAAGTTGCAAACCCAATCTCCAGTACACCAAGTAGAACAAAAGTAATAGTACCTAACTCCAAAAATGAGGTTTTAATACCTTATATATATATATATATATATATATATATATATATATATATATAAAGTCCTATTGAAAAAGGAATTGAAATAAGGAAAGTTTTGTTCAGGTACGCGACATCAATCGACAAACCAACTGGCGGACCGTCGATCACTGCTTCCGTCAGTCCAGACTAAGAAATAATTTTTACTCCCCAAATGGCACCCTCTCTGAATCAAACGACGGACCAAAATTACGGTGTGTCGATCCATCTACGGGCTGTCAATGCTCCTCCATAGCTCCATACTTAGAATTTTCCAAAATCAGGTACTTGAACCTTCTCTTAACGAAACGACGGTTCACCAGTACAGTCCGTCGATCAATCCATGGACCGTATTTTTCTCTCGTGGTTCCACACTTGGTCAGACTTCCTTGATTTTCCTTCAATATCCTGAGCTGCTCATCGATGACTGCCATCTATGGTCTGTCGATTGAACGACGGAAGATCGATTTCCTCCGTAGGTCTGGTTCTACATTATTTTCAGTTTTTTTTTCTCTTGCCACCTGAATATGTTTTCTCCTAAACAAGATGCAAAACTTGTAAAAATCGCTACAAAATGAATCTGGACACACACAACTCTTAAGTGAAATGCATTAGAAACACCGTGAAATCACGGTACATCAAGGTCATCCATATCTAACTTTTGGTCCCTCATCTCAGACCTAAGTAAGTCCAAGGCAGCAGTTATAGTCCTGTCTATCATCCCAAGCATAGAGGCCTCTACCTGGGAGGAACATATATTAGTAGATTGGTCCAGATGACACATCTTGTAGAACATGGCCTGGATTATAGAAGGTCGGGATGCATTAGTAGATATAGAAAATCTAGGAGGAAAGGGTGTAGTGGATGAACTGGGCATCTTAGAATAGGAATGTCCAAATGTACCTTATGGACCACAAGATTGAGTAGGCAAGTCTATGTCTAGAGGTATCATATCAACATCAACCAGCAGTGATGTCTCCACCCAGGCTTCCCTCCTCTGGTCAGCCTCATCTCAATACTATTGTGCGTCTACAAACCGGATGTTAGTAGAGGAGGTGGGTGTCATTTCCATATCTGTCTTCTCATTTCAAGGAAAACGGTCCATCTCCACAACTCAATGATCAACACCGGGAATGGGAGCGAAGTTTGTCTCTTCTTGGCCCACATGGCCATCTCCTGCTCAATTAATAGCCCCAAATTCAACGACTGTGAGATATGATGGCCCTAAATAGGGTGCCTTTGGGTGTTTGAGAATGGACTCATTTTGGGACGGCATGACAATGCTGCTAATGAACCCGAACTAGAGTCTAGAAACAGCATTTAGTTCCTTCTTCTCATTTAGTGCACCAGCTTCTATCCACCTTGGGGTGGAATTATATATAAGGGGTTCTAGCTAACCCTTCGGTTCTTTCAAGGTCTCCCATTGGACCAAGGTGATGTACGGATGCATTAAATTATAAGTACACCCCAAAATAACATTTATGTCAACACTTTCGCACATCACCTTTTTTCCTCAGACTATCATATGATCAACTGGTTTGAAGCACTGACATTCTTCTTCCCTTTTTTCACCAAGCCACCGTAAGCCTCATAGAACTATAAGACCCAATTTGGAATGTTTGGGCCCCAGGGTTTACGAAAAATCTAAAACTTATGAAACTTGAGAGTGTTCCATTTCTCAAGATGCCTGTCCGCTACTCAATCTTTGGACAATATTTTCTCTTCAATAATGGTATACAAACCCTCGACCTTTAGTCAGAAGAGTGATGGGCAGGAGGACCTTGTACTGGTGGAACTGGTACCATAGCATGTGCTTAAGCTGCTTATGGAGGAGGTTGAAGTGTCTTAGGCACCGGTATTCTATTCGAATCATTCATCTCCTTGAAGAAAGCCTCTGCTCTTTGGGCCTGTTATAGCTTGTAACCCTCAAGCTCGAAGATGGAAGACTAAGAATCCCGTGAGTCCCCCTCACTACCTGATGAGGTGAGGTGTGTCTCGTAGACTCCCTCACTATCAAAGATAGCCTCTAGTGTCTCAGCCATGCGCGTCTTGACCTTGCCTTTCCCCTTATTGTAAGGAGTTTTGTAGCCATTTCTGAGGATGAAGCTACATCCTCATTAATAGTTATTCCTCATGCCCGATTACAGGGGGCATGTCTTTAACTGTGACTTTGGGTCTAGCCATTCCTTCATGTAACGACCCGAAAGTACCCGTTATAAGTAAGGGAGAACACATCGGTCGGAACAATTGCATATTTGACCTTTTTGAGGTCTTGTACAAGTCTTAGCTATCATTCATTACATAAGACATGAAAAGTAGGGCGGAATTAAAACTTTTCACCAATAAATTAATAAAGAGAACATCTTTCATAAAAGTCAAGGATTTGATCTCGTCTACACAAGCAAAGTTAAAGACAGGATATAAATATCTTAGGGACACGGCCCTTTACATTAATTGAAAAATACATAATAAGTCTTTAGAATAGAAACTAAGAAATATGTCTATGCTTCGAATATATGAGGACATACTTAGTCTTGACAGAATCTTTACCAAGCTTGTCTTCTAGTCTTAAAACTTGCCTCCAACCTATACTTATAGAGTATAGAAAAAGTATAGGGCTAGTACAAATAATGTATTAAGTATGACATATGCAAAAACATGCAAAAAGGGACATTTTAGTAAAATAAGCTTTCATACCAAATTGATAAAACCTTCATGATTTAAGAGTTGAAATAGTATAATAATCATCATTTAGAACATAATAAAACAATTCCACAATTTTAGCACAATGAGTCACTTTACAGTGAACTCCAAAAATATTACAGTGAATTAGTGGCATGTTATAGTAAACAATTCATCCCAATATGAACTCTTTTCCTTTGAGGTTTACCTAACCAAGTTATCCTAACACTCCCTAAGGTAAGACAAGAAGGGACATACCATACACCCCCTTCAAGACACACCAACCAATCCTTAAGACTACCAACCATAGGCTTACCTCGCACGGGAATCAAGTCCACACTCTTGGCTAGACATCTGAAATACTTTCATTCATAAGGACTTCATGCAAATAGCCTTCTCCGATAGGACTTATAATTCACACTAAGTGCAATGTGAGAGTAGCATCCTATACTAATACTCCCACTTAGTGCTCATTGAGGATTCCCTTGGATTAAGCACTCTACATTAGTCATTCCTAACTTCATTACATAACAACTTCACATTAACTTGCTTCATTAACATTAGACTTTAAGTCATCTAACTTCATTTAAGGAACATGATAACTCATTCATTTTCTTCATATAGAACACACCAAGACTCCCCTTTCGAAAGGTCTACTTAGTGCAATGGATAGATAGTATCCGATACCACCACCTACCCTCAGTAGTACGTTCTTTAAGGAAACTTAAATCATACACTTCATACAGACACACCAATACTCCCCTTTCGGAAGGTCTACTTAGTGCAATGGATAGATAGCGTCCCATACCACCACCTACCCTAAGTAGTACGTTCTTTTAGGAGACTTAATTCTTTCATTATTTTGTTGGGGGAATATGTTTAACCGACATAGACCATCAGAGCTAGACATGAAATCCTTATACTACGCTTATCGGATGAGGGTTCCCCACTTGCCTAGAATGGGGTCTTTCTCTTAACTTTTACATGTCTTTTAAAATAGCTACACCTGTGGGGGCGCATAGTTAAGAGATGAGAAGATTGCTACTAAGTAACCAATCTCTACTAACAAGTAGTACGCATCTCTAGAGGTACATTGGGTACAACATCTCTACTCACAATGTGCACCCACCCCTTCTTCAAATCCTCTCGGTGCTAAGCATAACTCCGCCACGGAGTCTTAAACATTGATACTAAAGGTCAAGGAAAATTTTTGGACACACCATCTCAAATAACAATGGGTATCCATCCTTAAACCTACATTATAAAGCTCTTGGGAGGTAGTGAGGTTGCTACTAAACACTTCATCTCAACTCACAATGAGTTCTCACCCCAAAACTCCTCTTTTCATTCACATTCTTTAACTTCATTCATTCAGTCAGTCAAAGTGTGTGTGTACACGTGAGCACACCTTTCACATAAATCATTACTTTCATAACATTGAATTCTAGACATGCTTAAACCTTAATTCATCATTTGTTACACACTAGCATTCTCAACATATACACTTACTTCTTTTAGGCATAATCTAAGCAAGACATACAATTCAAGCTTCATAATACATATCAACAAGAACCAAATTCATTATCACTTCATTTTACACATTAGGCCTTCAAAGACATATTCACAATACATACCAAATATACCCAAATACATCAAATAAACACTTCCACCAAGAAGGTGGACCATACCACTCAAGAGCAATTCATAATAAGAATTATTCAATATAAGCAACTCGCCATTTAACCAAGCCATCAACAGCTATAACAAATTCCTCAATTTTTAATCATAATAAGGCCCTTAGGTCAGTAGCTAAATCATAATAACAACATAAGAAAACAAAGATAATGCCCTACACAAACATGTTCATTTAACCCACTCTTTAAGCTAAAAGATAGAAATATGCATATACATCACTTCATTAGGGTTTTGACCTTAAAATCATCAATTTACACTAGAAGAAACATATATGAATCATTAAACACTTTTAAAAGAATACCCATGCTTGGAATCAAAACTAGGAGAAAATAGAATTTGAAAACCCTTTTTGAAATCTCTTAGAAATGACTCCTTGAATGGAAAAGGGTTCAAGGATTGATACCATACCTCAATGAGAAGGAAACCCACCAATTTTTATGATTAAACACTTCCAACCATCTCTCCTAGTTATTCTATGAGTTTTAGCTCTAATGGTGACTTTGAGAGAGTTTGTATTTAGAGAGAGAGATTGACTTGGGGTGAATTTACACAAAACATCCCAAGCTGGCAGCGTGTCCCACAGCTTTTGCAGGGCACCATCGACGGATCCAAGAAACGGGGCATCAACTGAACGACGGCCCGTGCTGCTGGGCGTCGTTTGGGTCTGCTGCTGTTTAATGTAACGTTGAGCCCCCCCCCCCACACTAAGTCCCAACCCACGACCCTAGATGATAGGGCATCGATTGACCCAAGGGGCGTCGATTGCATCCGTCGTTTGGGGCTGGTTTTTGGGCAGCTTTGGTAGATTCTGCCTAGACGTTGGGGTTCTCTTCTAGGGCCTCTCGTGGTTAATTGAACTAGTTGATGTCACTATGTTGGGGGATGGTTTCAGATGGTCAAAGAAGTCTAAATCTTGTAAAAATATTTTTTTTAGGTAGAATGTAGTATAGAGGGTCTTAAAGTAAAATAACGATGCCCCAAGGACCACCCAAAGGTTCATGGAGGAGGACCCCAACATGGGTGGGCAGGCTGCCAAAGTAGACTCCGAAAGTCAAGAATCAGTGGGCTGCTTTGCGATGCGCAGCCAACACAGACCACACTGCCTCAAATAATTTTTTGAAAATAAAATGCGTATTGGACCATGCAACGCTTTTACGACCCGAGGGTATACCCTAAAAGTTATGGTATTCTCAAATCTTAACACACCTCGTCGATCTCTCAGAGGTCTAAGACAAGCCTCTTAATGTACCTTCATTGCGTACTTATAAAAATAGCGAATAATTTAAAACTTTTCATACAACATCACATGCTAGAACATTAATTCATATATATATATAATATCATAATACATAGTTAGACTCTAATTGTCTCTTTGCCATCTTAAGACACAACTCAATAGAATCGAATAGGGACACAGACAATGACAACATAAAATAATATCTAAGCTATTACATAATTGAATAAGAACTTGACATTGGGAAATCCTCGAATCATAACGATCTCTCTTCTTGAACTTTGGGAGATCTATCCAAGCTCTTCACCTCGGAGACATCCTCTAGCCATCACCACCTACAATTGGTGTAAAAAGATGAAGAATAATGGTATTAGTACAAGAATGCGCTAAGTATGACAATCATGCAAAAACATGCATTTAAAGAGGATATGTCATTTAAAATCATGCAACATGTCTTTTTAGTAAACTTCATGAACATAGGCACATATAAGTTCAATATAGTTCACATACATAATATAGACATGGATAATACTTATAATAGCACATAAAGCCATTTATCATAATTATAGGCATATTGAATACAAATCATACATTACCTCTCTTTTATTTTACGTCTTTTCATAAGTAACCCTCAAGTGTACTTAGTACAATGTTGAGGTCACCTTACAGTAGTCTTTCATCATATGCTTCATAAGCACAACCACATATATTCACAAGTCATAAGCACATCAAAGACATCAACTTCACATAAGGTCCATCATCTAAGACAACTCCTAAGTCACACTAGTTCAATGTGTATGTAACATCACATAATGCTACTTCCACCAAGTGTACCTAAGAAGTCACCCTAGACTAGCCATAACATACTCAACAAGTCATAACATATTCATTTACAACTAGCAATAAGGCCACATACTTCATATCATCATATAAGGACACATCATACTTCATACAATTTAGTCATAGACTTACTTAGTTCATATAATAAGTAAACCACCCTCACAACCCCTTCATAAGCTTACTTGTGCAATGTACACATGGAGTCCCATACCCACGCATATATTAAGTAAACCCATTTAGAAGCCACAAGTGTAATTCACATACATATTCATAATTCATATCTTTAACATAACAAAGTCACTTAAAATGCATCCATACAAGTCATACATAACATAAGTATTTACTTCATAAGGGTCTCAAGTCATATCCTTTCTTGAAGTCATCTAGTGCAATATATAGGTAGGGTCCATAGTCCTCCCATACCATGTACACTTCTCAAGGAATTTAGATTAGTGTTCATATTCTTATCTTAGTTACTTATTAACCTTCGGGATACATAGTCATACCTGACATAGACAATGTGAGCTACATGAAATCCGGTGTTCTACTCCCACACCGAAAAGAGAGGGTTAACACTTGCCTAAGGTGGAACTGTTCGTACATAGCTTATCTAGGTGGATCCACTAAGCTAGAGTCCTATGTGGGCACATAGTTAAGGGACAAGGAGATTGCTTCTAGAAACCTTGACTTACTAACGTGAGGGTTTCCATCTCATGAGACAACATATACCTTGGGAATCCACACTACTAGTCGTGAAGAAACCCATATGTGAAGCCGCACCTACTCACGTGAGACCTCCATCTTATTTACATGCCCTTTCGGTGCTAAGCAATAACTCCCTTTTTAAACATCATTAAGCCTTTAGATAACATTATTTCATAAAGAATAGGCCTTATGGACTTACTCCGTCATATATCATATAGCTCAAAGGTATCTAGGATGAGAATTCTATATTAATCATAGAACCTACATTATGTGAGAATGTCCTTTCACGTAATCATATCATATTCATACATTCATGTGTGTGTAAATATATGTGAGATCTGCCTTCACATAAACACATTTAGGAACACATGTTCATAACTTCGTAAATCATATACTTTACGTGCATAGAAATAGGTAATGATGCATAGGAGAACTATTCTTTCCGTAGCCATCATGAATCTATCAAACTCATAAATATGCATGAAATGTATGTGTGTACATTGTTCAATATGATCACATAATGGATATCATATAGTATTGAGGAAGCCACCCTCTAAAGACCACAACACATGTAAAACATTCGTCAAGTCTCAAGTCATAAACATATATAGAGTATTGAGGACAATAGACTACACACTCTCACATTGCATCATAGGAGGCAAGTACATATTAAACAATAGAATATAAGACTCCTAGGATACTTTGATCACACATTTATATAGGGTTCATATGGGTAGGGGTCATGCTACAAGGATATTAATTTCATCGGCCATATAGACCATACCTAACCCTAACATGATCATCACACATATACATATAACATTATCTCCACACCTAGATTAAACAAGTAGTGTAGAAGACTATACACATAACATCACATACATCACTTCACTTAGACATTATATTAGAATCAATGCTAAATCCTTCAACTTCCTAATATAGAAATCATCATATCAATTCATCTTGCATATAATGCCTTGAAGGTCATGATCATAACACATAAGCATGTACAAGAATGTAAACAACGCCACCAAAGGTGAACCATACCAATCAACACGATTCCATGCACAATCTAGGCTAATTAGAAGAAATATGTCAACTTATCAAATCTCCAAGATAATGATCATCTTTGATCATTACTCCATAATTCATATTCAATTGATATATAAAGTAATATAAATAAGAAATTAAATACAATCTAATCACAATTCTATAAATATCAAGTCAAGATCACAAGACCCACATTATAGGCTTATTTGAGAAATAAGGAAGATCAAGGGTTCTTCATAAAATTGGATAGAAATTCATCATAAATTAAGTAGATAAACATATATTCATCATTAGAATGCTTTTGAAATCAATTTGAGAATGAACACATGGCTAGATTAACAAATAGGATTTTTGACTTAGAATTCATATTTGAAAACCTTTGAAAGGACTCCAGAGGTGAATGGTTATCTATGGATGAAGTATAACCATACATTATACATTAAAAATCCCATGAAAATATGAGAAGAAAACTCCAACAATTTATCTCCATAGCTTGTTCTTGAGCTTGGTCTTCAATGGGGTTTTGGGGTTTTTGGAAGAGAAGAGAACTTTGGGAATTTGATTTCTCAATGGATATTGGAGTTTTGGCTTGGAAAAGGGTTTAAAAATGTCTTTAAAATCATTAATAAAACCCAAGTTACCAAAACATCCCCACACAAATTGGGGCTCTTAGACATGTCAAAATTGACTTAAAAATTACGCAACCGGATCTAGAAGTGGGCTGCGCGTCGCGGAGCAGCCTCCCCATTGTTCCACAAATAAAATTTGAGGCAATTAGGTGTGTGATAGGAGCGCGTCGCGATTTCAAGGTCCAAATCTTGCTCTTGCACGCTGTCTTGGGCAGCCTCTTGTCCAAGGTTTGGGTCCTCCTTCGGGACCCTTTGGGTGGTCCCCGAGGAGTAGTACTTGAACGTTTTGACACTTATCATGTCTATTAAGGTAATAGGATCAACTAAACTGATATTAAATTATAAAAACACACAAAAACGAGGCAAACATAAAAGGACTCGCTAGCACGTCGAAAAGGCTAACTTTCGAATTTCTTGGACGTCCTTGAACGTTTGACCTCCAAACTTCATGAAACTTAAAATACTTCATCTAAACATAATTATAACTCATATAAGGACCTCAGTAGATGATGACACACACATAAGCACATAAAAAAAAATAAGTCCCTTTGGTGACTAGTCGTCGAACGTCTTGGTCGTCCCTTGACGTTTGACTTTCAAATCACCTAAAATCAAGTAGACATACTATAAAACACTTAATCAACATATTATTAACCATTTTAGGCATATTTTAGGCTCTATATACCTTAGTTAATTTTGAGGGCGTGTCAGACGTGGAGCCAATTCCTAGATTCGGTAAAATCGTATTTTTGACATGTTGACTTCACAAAAAGACCCATTTAAGTGAGGGGTATTTTGGGTAATTTAGGGGGTTATTATATATAGCCTAAGGGTAATTTTAATGTCATTTTCACTCACCCAAACCCAATTCCCAAAACAAAACCCAAAAGCTCTCACCTCTCTCTACTTTCTCTCTCCCAATTCCTCCATTGAAGAAGGAAGAAAGCTTGAAGAAGAAGGTCAATTTCTCTAGGATTTTACTTCAATTTAGTGGGTTAATATTCATTAAGGTATGGGTTCTTAAATATTGGGATTCCTTTCCCTAAGAGTTCCTCTCAAAGTTGATTTTCAAACTACCCAATTCCATGGGGGTTTCTAATTCTAATGGGTTTTCTTCTAAACTTCAAATTGATGATAAATTGTGATTTCCTATGACTAATGAGTATAGATTGTTTTTTAATTGATTCAATTTCATGTTGATAATGTTCCCTTAAAAAATTCCTTAAATCTTGGATCTTAGTTATAAATTGATGGGAATGGAATTATGAATTGATTAGTAGACTTGTTTTATTTAATCTAATTCATGTATGGATTGACTAGGGTAATGTATTGTTGGGATTGGATCTATTTCTTTATGAATTCATGATGAACCCTAATTCCCCTAACCCTAGGTTATGAATTGATGTTAATTGGGATAGTGATGATGCAATTGACCTAGTTCTTGTATTAATTACTATTGGTTGATGTCACTACACCTATAATTGGATGTAATTTGTTGGTTGATGTTAATACCATGATGATGGCTTTTGAAAGAGATTTGGTAAGCCTTTATGATCCTAATCTTTACTTCAATTATGATGGTTTGTGATTGAAGATGTAGTTCAATTGAGTATACTTTGTGAATAGCCTATGTAGGTGTTGGTATCATGTAGAATAGAAATGTCGTGACTATGTTATTGTGAGAGTATGCTTAAGATGAAATGATATAAGGTTGGTTATGAAGTATAGATGTACCTTATTATGATATGATGATGTTAATGTGCTAATCTCACATATGAGGGTAGTCATGAAACGATATTCTCATGCAATACCTATTGAGCTAAATGATAATGAATATATAAGGGATTAGACATTATGACCTAAACTAAGTGATGATTAATAAAGAAAGACATTTCAAAAGGGACTCTATCTTAGCACTAAGTGAACTTGTAGATGAGGGGTGACGCATTCCCAAAGAGGGAAGGTAGGGTTCACCATAGTCCTCACGGGGTGGATAGCCTCATAGTCAAAAAAGGACATAGAGTGATGTTTCCATGAAAGCCCCAAAGATCCTTAAACTATGTTACCACCATAGGAATACTAGCTAGTGGATCCACCTAGATGCTATGCTCATGTTGGTACTACTTTGGCCAATAGACCACCTTCCATCGGTGTAAGGTTTTACAACACCGGATTCCACACTTAGCCTAGGTAGGGGTTAAGGCAAGTGTTCCCGAAAGTAAAATTAAGTAATGGACTATACATTAACTAGGGTGACTTGAGAGTTTTGACTTAGCCTAGGTAGGGGTATTGGACTCTACCTATGCCTTGAACTATTTTGCCTTGAGGGAATCCTTAGGAGGTTGTTCTTGTGTTCTTATAATGTATATGCTATGAAGATGTTGAATTTACATGTTGATGATCCTATATGATGTTAGTTTCATTCATGAACATGTTATCGGTCTATATTGCTAAATATGGTGGTGACTATCATTGATGCTATGTTATGTTGAGTTGAACATTACTTGTGATCCTTTGTTTGGTTTACTTGATTGAGTAAGATTATGGGGATTTGCTTGGACATTCAACTTGTAGGCTAAATGGTGTGTTATGAGTAAGGGACTTGCTAATATTATGATGTTATAAACTCTTGTATGTATTGACTTGACTATTACTTGTTGATGTTGGTCTTGTGTCGTACATGGGTTTGACTTGTGGATTATGTGATTATTGGTTTATATGGGTTATTGATTGTGCATAAGGCTTTTCAAAGTACTTTAGCATGGTTTTGATCAAATGTCCTCTTTAGCATGATTTCAATTATTTTATGTGCATATACCCATACTTAGTACAAGTGTGTACTAACCCATGTTTGATGTTTACTACAAATGTAGGATCCGGCCGTTGTTACAATAGAAGGCTTTGAAGACTACTTGTATTCTTATCTTACAAGTTTGGTAGGTCCTCACTTTCTGAGGACGATGTCATTATCTACCTATTGGATGTTGTTTAGTCTCAATGTCACTTTTTTCGTTTTATTTCATTTTGGTAATATAATTGTAAAGTCTACATGTGGCTATAATTGTTGATGTAAGGGCTATGCCCAAATTGTGATACTCTTGTCTAGATGGTTTAATATGAGACAAGGTTATAGATTTCTTATAAGGGTATCTAATAGTATGTATGTGCAGTAAAAGTAGAAGACTATGTAATCTTCTTATACAAAGGGTCTATGTATACTCGATAATTATATATTGTGTGTAAGCAAGAGATCTAAGTAAACCTCAATGTATAAGTAATCAAAAAGTTTTAAATTTTCCGCATTTTTAACCTATGAATGTAATGATGTATGTTAAGAGGCTAGTCTTAGTCTTCAAAGAGGATGACGACGTCGATTACGTCTAGAGGGTGCTCCCCGGATGTAACAAACTTGGTAACAGAGCATGAGGCTTAATACCTTTAGGATTGATGTCTCATTAAACAACGTCTACGTAGATTCTTATTCATAATTGTGAAGCATCCCACACTTATGAATAAGGAACTATGTGATGCTTAGGAAACTCTTATCTCTTGTAATCCTATGTCGTCCCTCTATAGTTTACTTTATGTGTGCTTTCACCTAAACCTTGTATTATGGTTATATGTGTGATTACCCGAAGAGCAGCCGCAAGAAGGGATGAGGAAGGGATTGCTAATGCGGGAGAACAAGACAACCAAGTGCCTCCACTTGAAGAAGTTGTTATCGGTGATCAAGTTCAGGTTGCTCCTCCTCCTATGGCGGATGGGGAAATAAGGGCAGCTTTTCTCCAAATTGCCCAAGACATTACAACCCAAGAATAAGCCATCACTACTCAAGCACAAGCTATGACATCCCAATCTAATCGGGAGGTGGTACTCCGAGGAAGCCAACAATTTAGCACCATGGCCTCCCATTTGAGGGATTTCACTAGGATGAATCTTCATTCTCTCTATGGGTCAAAATTTGTGGAAAACCTCCAAGTGTTCATTGATGAAATTTACAAGATCCTTTATGCTATGGAGTTTACTACAAGTGAGAAGGTCGAGTTAGCCACTTACCAACTCAAAGATGTGGCCCAAACTTTGTACGTCCAATGGAGAGACAATAGGCCTCTAAGGAGTGGACCGGTGACATGGGAGATTTTCATGAAGGCTTTTTTTCACTGATTCATTCCTAGAGAGGAGAGGGAAGCCAAAGTGGAAGAATTCATCAACCTTTGTCAAGGAGGTATGAGTGTACTTGACTACTCCTTGAAATTCACTAAATTGTCAAGATATGCTCCTTTTTTTATTATGACCCTACAGATATGAGCCGCTTTGTGACGGGAGTGTTAGATGACTTGAAAGAAAAATGTCGTTTGGCTATGTTACATGATAATATGAACATTTTTCGTCTCATGGTTCATTCTAAACAAGTGGAAGAGACAAGGGTTAATAGAAAGAGTAGATATGCCAATAAGGCAAAGTCTTTTGATGGAGGTTCTTCAAAGGGTAGGCTTGATATCCAAGACAAGCCTAGGTTCAAAAAGAGGTTCTCCAATCAAGTTCCTTCCGAGTTCCCTAAGGCTCGTGATGATAGGGTGTCTAACCCTAAACCTCAAAAGGGAAGGGGCACTAGTTCACCAGGTAAGAAGTCAACTTGTGGAAAGTGTGCAAGAAGCATTATGGTGATTGCCTCATTGGGACGAACAATTGTTTTAGTTGTGGTAAAAGTGGGCACAAAGTTTGAGATTGCCAAAATTTGATGGGGTAAGACAAGGGAAGTGGACAAGCAAGTGGTTATAATATTGATGCTTTGAAGAAGAATCGCTTTTATTCTCTCCGATGTAGGGGTGAGCAACATACTTCTCCCGATATGGTGACCGGTATTTGGAAGTCTTTTCTATTGATGTATATGTTTTACTTGATCTCGGTGCTACTTTATCATTTGTTACTCCTCTAGTAGCTAAAAAGTTTGACATTTTGCTGAATATTTTGAATGAACCTTTTATGGTGACTACCCAATGGGTAAGTCAATTATTACTAAGAGAGTATACAGAAATTGTCCTATAATGTTGCCCAATAGAGTTACTAATGTGGAGTTAGTAGAACTCAATATGGTTTGTTTTGATGTTATCTTGGCTATTGATTGGTTGCATGCTTGTTTTGCGTCAATAGATTGTAGAACAAAGGTGGTGAAGTTTAACTTTCCAAATGAACCCGTTTTAGAGTGGAAGGGGGGGAATTCTATTCCTATAGGTCGTATCATTTCTTGTTTGAAAACTTGTAGAATGATCTCTAAAGGGTGTTTATACCATATAGTATGAGTCCAAGATTTAGACTCCGATATTCCTCCCATAGAGTCGATCCCTGTATTGAGGGAATTTCCGGAGGTCTTTCCTAATGATCTTCAACTCAGAGACTTACTAGACAAGGGCTTTATTCGACCTAGTATTTTTCCATCGGATGCTCCGATATTGGTTGTGAAGAAGAAGGATGGGTCCCTTAGAATGTGCATCGATTATCATCAGCTCAACAATGTCACAATCAAGAACAAGTATCCTCTCCCTCGGATTGATGACTTATTTGATCAACTCCAACGAGCTAGCTATTTTTTAAAGATTGACTTAAGATTGGGTTATCTATAACTTAGGGTGAGGGAGGTTGATATTCCGAAGATGGAATTTCCAACAACACATGGTAACTTTGAATTCCTAATTATGTTGTTTGGTCTCACTAATGCCCCGGCGGCGTGTATGGACCTAATGAATAGGGAGTTTCGAAGTTACCTACATTCATTTGTCATTGTCTTCATTGACGACATCTTGGTATATGCGAAAAATGAGGGTGAACACATGGATCACTTGAGGGTGGTGTTACTAGTGCTTAAAGAACACCAATTGTTTGCCAAGTATAGCAAATGTGAGTTTTGGTTGAGGTCGGTAGCGTGTCTTGGTCATATTATCTCTAGTGAAGGTGTGAAGATTGATCCAAGAAAGACCGAAGCGGTGAAAAATTTGCCTAGACATTGGCTCCTACGGATATAAGGAGTTTCTTAGGCCTAGCCGGTCATTATAGCAGGTTTGTCGACGGGTTTGCATCCATTCCTTCCCCTTTGAAAACCTTGACTCAAAAGAATGTGAAATTTGAGTGGTCAGAGGCGTGTGAAAAGAGCTTCCAAATGTTGAAGGATAGGCTTACTTTCCCTCCAGTATTGACTCTAGCGGAGGGTACTAAGGTTTTGTGGTATATTATGATGCATCCCAAGTTGGGTTGGGGTATATTCTTATGCAACATGGCAAAGTTATAGACTATGCTTCTAGGCAACTCAAAGTTCATGAGAAGTATAATCTGACTCATGACCTTGAGTTAGCGGTCGTGGTATTTTCCTTGAAAATATGGAGGCATTATCTCTATGGGGTTCATGTTGATGTGTATACGGACCATATAAGTCTCCAATATGTATTCACTCAAAAGAAGTTGAATATCCGGCAACGGAGATGATTAGAGGTGTTGAAAGACTATGACATGAGTGTTCTCTATCACCCCGGCAAAACTAATGTGGTAGCAGATGCTCTAAGTCGACTGTCCATGGGAAGTGTTTCCCATGTTGAAGAATCCAAGAGAAACCTAGTGAAAGATGTTCATAGGTTGGCTCGTTTAGGGGTTCAAATTGAAAGTTCTCTAAATCGAGGTATGGTGGTACATCATAACTCCGAATCGTATTTGATGGTTGAGGTGAAGTTTAAGAAAAACCTTCATCCATTGTTGATGGAGTTGAAAGAATCGGTTCTTGGTAAGATGAATGAGTCATTCTCCAAAGGGGGAATAGTGTTCTTCTGTGTAAGGTCTCAAAAATGACTTAGGTGAACTATAGCCTAACATTGTTTTCATGATGGTCTAAGGTCCTAAAATTGTCTATAATGTTGTATTGAGACATTAGCTAAGCGTTTAGGTGCATTGAAAGTAAAACGTCAAGGGACGACTAAGTAACCTAAGTACCTCATATGTGGTTCTATGTGTTTATGTATGATTAATGATGTTGTGAAGTCCTTAAATGAGTTATTATGGTATATATAGGCAGTTTGTCAAGTTTCGTGAAGTTTGGAGGTCAAACGTCCAAGAACGTCCATGACGTTCGAAAGATGTGCCTTGTAATGACCTTGTGTGTCTAAGAATGTTTCATTGAGTATTACGTGTTCGTTTTGGGTGAAATTCATGTGAGAGGTCTTAAACTCATATACAAACATGTTTGGGTTGGAAACGTCCAGGAAAACATCCCCAAGGACCATCCAATGGTCCTTGAGGAAGGACCCAAAGTTGGTGCCAAGGCTGACCAAGACAGCCCAAACCACGGAGGCAATCGACGCCCAGTGGGTCAATCGACACCCCGTTTGTTGGGTCTCGTCGTTTGGCACTTAGACTGGGAAAAGAATTGACAAAGGACAAGCCTCAGTCCCAGACCACGGACCAACAGGGCAGTCCGTTGGTCAAGGGACGGTCAGTAGTTTGGCTTCTGTCGATGGTGTTGTCTCCTACGCAGGTTAACTGTTAAGTTGAGGGGCGAACTTGTAAATTCACCCCACTTCCAAATAAGTGTATTGTCAGTTCATAAGGGGTCTTTTGGGCATTTGAAATGTGTTTATAAGTCTTTAACACTTAGAAGATTTTATTCTTCAAAATCAAAACCCCAAAATCCCTTAGAAATTCCTCAATACTCCATTAAAGCTAAAACTCAAGGAAGAGCTTGGATTGGATATTTGAGTGAAGATTCTTCATCAAATTGAAGTATTATCTTAATTTAGGTATGCTTTTGTATCCTTGAAACTCGTTTCATCAAGGATCCCAACTTTCTAAGATGTTTTCTAAAGTTTTCAAAGATGAACTTGACATATTTCATGATCTACCATGGGTTCTTGCATTAAAGGTTTTTAATCATTGTTTAGTTATTGAATTGTTGTTATTAAGATGATTTAACTTAATTAACCTATGAAACCATGTAATTAATGAACCCTAGTTTTTGACTAATTTATGGGTTTCTTGATATTGGTTTAATGCTTATGAATTAATGTGTAGTTTCTTATGGGATTTCTAATGATGTAAGAATTTCATTCAATTGATATCTAATTGGTCTTAGATTTATAAATCTATATTGAATTGACTTAGATTTCATTGGGTATTATATTTTATGCATTGAATTGATGTTCATGGCCATGAGTAAGGGTCTTATGGTATTGGACTGGATGATTTGGCATTGGATTGAAGTGTTGATGATGAAGTGGTGGTAAGCTGACCTACTTTCCTTTATTTAATGTTAATTAGACTTCAATTATGTTGTGATTGGTTTGTCCACTTATGGTGGAGGTGTTACGTGAATTGATGTGGCCTTGTCGGCATTATTTTAAGTAATATGATGATCATGGCCTTGTCGGCACTACTTGAAGTATTATGTTGATTTGTGTAGTTTATTATGTGAAGTATTATCATATATACCTATGTGAAGTAATGTGACAGTACGTGTTATTATATTCATGATATTAAGGTGATAATGTTAGACTATTGACTATGTGTAGTGTATAGTCTTAGGGTTGATGCATGATTGTTTCCTACTTGACTATGTGAAGTCTATGATGGTTATATGGGTGATACAGTAGTGTATAGGATGAATTTAATATGATAATAGTTTTTCCTATGTGCTTCTATAATGAAATGTAAAATGTGCTAAAGTGAAGTAATGTTGTGTTTTGTTTAGGTAGACTTAAGTGCCTTACTTGATGCATGTATGAATGTTAATATGTGATGTCTTGACTTAAGAAGATAAAGCATCTTATTATTGTATGTATGAATGTTAGGTGAGACCTTGAATGATGATAAGAGGTTCCTTTATGTGAAACCTTGAACCTAGTAGTAAGGTTATGAAGTTGAAGTCGAAAGTCGTAATGGTATCCTTCATGTAATGAATGATGGACTTAAGGTTGATTGGCTGGAATGGAATCATATCAATCCTTCGGAAAGTCATGATGAGCTTCTTGTCTCAATTGTAAGGCAGCCCCTAGAGGACCTCTTTGGTAGGGTAAATGTAATTGGGTTATGAACTTGATATGGAACCCTTTTGTATGAACCTTAGTGTGAATTAATCTACGAGAACGAACGCTAGAACTGAGAGAATATGGTAAGGGAAGTAGTTCTAGTTAAAGTATGAGGCTAGAATACAAAGTAAGCCCTTCATATCCCTTAATCATGTGCCTACATGGTATGTGTCCAAGTTCTACCATTGGCAGGTAGAACAATCTCATTGTAATATGATAGAACTATGGATTCCATGTTTTGCTACCATGGTCTATGTTGGTTATTGCCTATATCATCATGTGGGATACCTATTAACATTAGAGAAGCTCTATGAGGTTTAGGTGGTGGTATGGGACGCTATCTAGACATTGCACAATAGGCTTTGAAGGTGTTAGTAAGAGTCCCTAGGTCTTCTCCATGACCATTATTTGAATGTCCTTTATGTGATGAGTGTCTCTTAAGTGAACTAAGTAATGTAATGACGTATGTTAGAAAGTATGTAGGTGAACGAGTACCTAATCTAAAGTGACTTAAGGATTCCTTAGTTAAATTGTGAAGAGGGCATATGGGATAATCTCTTCATGTCTTATCTACGGAAGTCTTGTGAATGACTCTAGTTAGGGAGGTTGGTTGTTATGTTTGACATGATCTAAGACTTCCTACATTTAGGTAACCTTGAAGAGGGTGTATGGGCGTTCTCTTCTAGGAGTACTTAAGTATGTATTTTGATAGCCTTGGTAAAGAGGATGTCATATCTTATATGTTATGTGTTGGTGTATTGTAAGTGTGTATGTGTTCCATTATAAGTAGCCTTGAGGATCGTTTATGCACACTTAGAGATTGTGTATGGGAGGTCTCTCTTTTTGTGACTTAAGTGAATCTTAGGATAGATTTTAGTGGGATGATTACATGCTAGAAGAGGTTTAAAATGAAGAGAAGAGACTTCACTGTAACAGTGAAGAACTTCACTGTACAGTGAAGTGAGGTTACTGTAAAGTGACCTTTAAAATGTGTTAAATTGTCTAAATGTTATCTTATGTGTTTCTAAGTTGATAAATGTTGTTCTCATGATGATATTATGATATTTAAAAGAAAATATGAATATTTCCAATAAATGTCCGTTTTCATGATTTTTATGCATTATGCCATACTTAGTACATGTGGTTGTACTAATTCCATGCTTTTATCTATCTCTATAGTGGTTGGTAGGTGAGGAGCATTTGGGAAGCATTACTTGGATCATATCATCTTTCTTATTGAAGTATTGTAATAGACTTAGTAGTACTATATTTTCTAATTCGTATGGGCCATGTCCCAAGTACTCTTTTCTCTAAGATTGATGAGATTGAGACTTAGTATTTCCTATTACTTTTATATGAAAGAGTTTTTAAAAAGTATGATAAATTTTGTGAAAAGTTTTAATTCCGCACTACTTTTCACTAAGTATATGCAATGAATGATATGAAAGGGCTTGTATAAGAACTCCGAGAGGTCGAGTACGGCGGTTACAATCCAAGATTGTGCCCTAACTTCTAGGGTGTGGTCTTGGGATGTGACATTATGTACCAAGGGAGATTGTGTGTGCCTAATGTGGATGATTTGAGGAATAGGATCCTTGAGGAAGCTCATGGAGCCCATTACTCTATTCATCAAGGTTCTACAAAAATGTACCATGACCTTAGAGAAATGTTTTAGTGGGATGGCCTAAAAAGGATATCGCGGAGTATGTTGCAAAGTGTCCCAATTGTGAACAAATGAAGGTCGAACACCAAATGCCTAGTGGTCTACTACAAGAAATCCAAATTCCTACTTGGAAGTGGGAAGATGTTAATATGGATTTTGTAGTGGGTTTGCCTCAAACTCGAAAGCAATATGACTCTATATGGTTGGTAGTGGATAGATTCACCAAATCCGCTCACTTTATTCTCGTTAAGTCTACTTATTCGGCGGAATTACTATGCAAGGATCTATATGTACAAGACAGTAAGTCTTCATGGGGTTCATTTGTCCATTACATCGGATAGAGGTGCTCAATTTACATCCCAATTTTGGAGATCATTTGAAAGAGGTTTGGGTACTCAAGTGAAGTTAAGCACCTCTTTTCATCCTCAAACGGATGGTCAAGCGGAACGGACTATTCAAACTCTTGAAGATATGCTTAGGGCTTGTATCATTGAATTCAAGGGAAATTGGGATGAACATTTGCCTTTGGTTGAGTTCTCTTATAATAATAGCTTTAATTCATCCATCTCTATGGCTCCTTATGAAGCCTTTTATGGTAGGAGGTGTAGGTCTCCTATTGGATGGTTTGAGGTTGGCGAATCCTCGCTTCTTAGTCCCAATTTGATCTATATTCATATCATAAGGAACCGGTTGTAAACAGCCTATAGTCGGCTAAATTCCTATGCCGATCATAGAAGAAGAGACATTGAATTTGAAGAGGTTGATAAGGTATATTTGAAAATTTCGCCCATGAAAGGTGTGGTTAGATTTGGCAAGAAAGGGAAGTTGAGTCGTCGTTATGTGGGTCCCTGTGAAATCTTTCAAAGGGTTGGTAAGGTTGCATATGAGTTGAAACTTCCTTGGTGAACTATCTTCGGCTCATACGGTATTTCATGTATCCATTCTTAAGAAGTGCATCGGTAATCCCGAGTCCATTCTTCCTATTGAAGGTCTTGGTGTGAAAGAGAACCTCTCCTATGAGGAGGTTCCGGTTGAAATCCTTGATCGTCACGTGAAGAGGTTGAGGAACAAAGAGGTGGTCTCCGTAAAAATGTTATGGAGAAACCACCTAGTTGATGGAGCAACATTGGAGGCCGAGGCCGACATGAAGTCCCGTTATCCTCATCTCTTTGCTAATTAAGGTTAGTGGTTCTTCATAATAATGAAAATAATGATTTGATTTTAATTGACTTGTTTTGTTAAGATATGTAAAATAAGTTTCATGGATAAATAACCACGTTAGGCTCTAGCTTCACCTAAGTCATTTTTGGGGTCTTACATTCTCCCCCACTTGGACAACATTCGTCCTCGAATGTCACTTGTCACTCTATGAACACTTCCAAGAGTAGAGATTAAATTTGCAACCCATAACCATACCATACAACACATAATCAATTTCACAAAATCATGAGATTCACAACAAAACAAGAAACTAGAATAGGATTTTAAAACTCATCATGCTACAAAACTCATCTCCTTAACTCCAAATAGTAAAAACTCATTTTATATTCCTTATAATGCTCATTTACATCAGTTCTAACCATATAACAACAATTTTAGACCATAGAATCAATTAGTCAAATTCTGAAAAACCTTACAGTGAATTGATAGTGCTACAGTGATTTTGAGCAACTTTTTCAAAAAGGCAATTTTTAGGCAATCCATGACATAGACATGATAATATGCAATGTAAAATCATATAAACACCATTTTCCAACATAATCATGGCCTCATAAAATACATAATGTCAGTTTCAACCAAGCATGCATATCATAAGGAGAATGTTTGGAACTCATTTTCCACAAAAGACTCCTACAAAAATCAAGTTAGTACGAACACTTTATTTTAGGCTTCAATAAACACATAACGAAAAGTTAAGGGTACCTCACTCCCCAACAACCATACTTCTTCACCATACTCCCCCACTTACTTGAAACCCATTCTAAGGTCAACATAGCATCTACCTCAAGGAACTCTCAAGGTACCTTAACCTTACTAATTCTTCCTCACCCAAAGTGTAGCTCATGAAACTAAAGACTCTCAAAGGTTCAACCATTTAGCCATTACATCCCCATTTCTAAGAGAAACTCACCATTATTCTTTCACATTTCTAACCCTATACCTTACCATTCTTTCCAACCATAATACCTTTCAAAGGAAACCAACACAACCTAGGGTCATCAACACCATCTTTCACAACTCATCTAGAAAGCTACACCTCATCTTTTCTCTCCCTCAACCCAATCTTCATAAAGTCTAACTCAAATGACCAATACATAGGGAAAACGAGGGAAAGACACCATATACAAGGCTCTTAGGCACGATTAGATGAATGAAGAAGTGAAACTTTTCCTAGCACCCAATACCTTCCTATTTATAATGTGGCACGCTTCACATTATAAACAAGACTCCATTAGATATGGTTCATAAGACAACTATGACACTCCCAAAGCTTATGCTTTGATACCAAGCTTGTCACGACCTGCAAGTACACCCTAGAAGTTAGAGTATCCTTGAGATCGTCACATGGCAAATAGACTTCAAGAAGTCTTATCTAAGCCTCTCGTATCATTCATTGCATAATAATATACTAAAATGAGTAAGAATTTAAAACTTTCTTCACACACGAAGAACTCTTATATGAACAATATACAAGCGGAAGACTTTCATTAAAACATTAAACCTTTACAACCCTTGAACCATCTAAATTTAGAGTATACAATACTTTGGACAAAGCCCATACAAGATATAAAATAAAGACTTAAGACATTAAGGTACATGTGGATATTGTCCTCGAATCGATGAGGACTCACCAATACTTCATTTTCAACTCTTAGAAACCTATCAATCCTCCATGGCACATCAAAACTTCCAGTTACCTACACTTTAGTCAAAAGGGAATAGAAGGGGTTAGCACATTAGATGTACTAAGTATAGAAGCCATGCAAAAACCATGAAAAGGGGACATTTAGTTAATAACATGCTTTTCATGAATTTTGATCAAAACATCATACTATAATCATAAGAACAACATTTAACACTTTAAAAATACATAAAAAAAATCATTTAAGCAATTGTCATAATTTTAGTAGCCACTTTACAGTAACTCACTTCACTGTACAGTGATGTTCCTTCACTATTACAGTGAAGTGATTAACCTTCATATTAACATCTCCTAGCATGTAGTTAACTCACTAAAAGTTATCCTAAGACTCACTTAAGTCATACAAAGAGAGACCGCCCATACACCCTCTCAAAGCATGCCTAAACGATCCTTAAGACTACTTAGAATGAGACACATACACACTTAACATACATAAAACACATAAACATGAGATTCTCCTACCAAAGGTGAATTCGAAGATTCACTTAGGTGAGTGTGGAGCGACCGCCCATACAATCTCATTCACACACACACATGGGCTCCTATAGACTACCTAACGTAGAATCATTCTCACTTAATACAGTCACATACATCAACATGACATTCTACCTTTCAAAGGTTATCAAAAGACCTACTCAAGTAACTCAAGAAGAGAATGTCCATAATTGACCTCTTCAAGATTACCTAAGTATTCCTTAACACTTACCTAGGTTAGGATCCTGTCCACATAATCAATCAGATTCACTAACTAGAATCTTTATTAAGACTCATCTAAGTAAGAGGTGAAGTGACCATTCCCTTGCCCCTCACACCTTAACTAGACAGCCCTTAACTACTCTAGCACGGAACTTATTCATTTAAATTCTTTCTTAACTTAAGCCATTACATTCCTTAGTTCATTTAAAAGAAATTCATCACATAAGGACTTCACATACCTAGGGACTCTCACTAAATCCTTTAAAGCCTATTGTGCAATGTCTAGATAGCGTCACATACCACCACCTAAACTTCATAGAACTTCTCTAATGCTAATGGGTATACCATATGATGAGAATAGGAAATAACCGACATAGACCAAGGTAGAAAAGCATTGAATCCGGAGTTCTATCCTACTCCGATGAGGTTGTTCTACTTGACAATGGTAGAACATAGACACATCCCATGTAGGCACATGGTTAAGGAATATGAAGGGCGTGCTTTGTAATCTAGTCTCATCCTTTAACTAGAACTACTTCCCTTACCATATTCACTCGGTGCTAGCCTTCGTTCTCATAGATTAATTCACATTAAGGTTCATATGAAGGGGTCCCAATCAAGTTCATGACCCAATTACATTTAGCTTACCAAAGAAAGGTCCACTAGGGCTATCTCTCTATGGCGACAAGAAGCTCATCATGACTTCCCTAAATGTTGATATGGTGCCGTTCCAGCCAATCAATCTTAAGTCCATCATTCATTACATGAAGGATACCATTACGGCTTATGACTTCAAGTTTTATTACCTTACCGCTAGGTTCAAGGTTTCACATAAAGGACATTCTTATAATCATTCAAGGTCACACAACATTCATACATTCAAGACTAAGACGCTTTATCTTCCTAAGTCAAAACATCACATATTCATATTCATAGATGCATCAAGTAAGGGACACAAGTCTACCTACACAAGACACAACATACTTTACTTTAGCACATATAGCATATCATTGTTTAGACACTTAGGAAAGACCCTTCTAAACCTTATATCAACCTATTCATTACTTTAACATCATTAACATAACCATTATAGACTCATATAGCCATGTTAGGAACAACCATGTATCAACTCTAAGACTACACATTTAACACATAGTCATAGTATAGCATGATCACCTAAATAACATCAAAAGAAGAACACATACATTCACATTACTTCACATATAGGTAGATATGATCATACTTCACATCATCAACTACACAAATCAACATAATACTTCAAGTAGTGCCGAAAGGGCCATGATCATCAATATACTTAAAATAACGCCGACAAGGCCACATCAATTCACATAAAACCACCACCATAAGTGGACCAAACCAATAACATATAATCCAATAGATAAATTACAATAGCGATACATAATAATAAGAAAATTAGGGTAGCATACCACCCACTTGATCTCACCATTTAAATCCAAAGCCAAATCATTCAATTCAATACCATAAGGCCCTTACCCATGGCCATGAATATCAATTCAAAACATAAATCATAATACTAAATGAATCTAAGTCAATTCAATATAGATTTATCACTCTAAGACCAAATAGATATCAATTGAATACAATCCTAACATCATTAGAAAGCCCATAAGAAACTACACTAGAATCTATAAGCATTAAGTTCATATCAATTCAATAAGCTTAATAGTTAAAAGATCTAAGAATATACAATACTCAATTGATCAAATTGAAACATCCTATACACCATACATACATAATCTATACATCATTCAAAAGCCCATATCAATCTACACATGAATTCATTAATCTCAAAGCATAATCAATTCACCCATATTTTAGTGAAAATTAGAGAATTGAGAAGATCAAGGGTTCCTGGAGAATTTCATTGTAAAACTTCAATTATACATCAATAACATCATATCTTAAGCTTTGAAAATGTTTCATTCAAGAAACCATGATTTAGAGTAGAAATTGGACTTTTTCATCTTTTTGAAATCCTTTGAAAACATTTTTGAAATTGGCTTTTAGTTGATAGGAAACCTTAGATGAAGAACTCCCATATCTTATTTGAAGAACCCAATGACAATTGAAGACGAAACTCCGTTGAAGATCCATCTTCAAGCTTCATCTTCACTTTGAACTCTCATGGAGGTTTTTGGATGAACTTTTGGAGGGAATATGTTTTGATCTTATTGTTAAGTTTTAATTGAGAGTTTAATGACTTATATACTCTTAAAATACCCATAAACACTCAAACCAACCGTCCAAAGACTTTTAGAGGCATTGGATGAATTTAAAACTTCACCCCTCAACTTAACAGAAAGCTGGCAGGGAAACACACAACACCATCGACGGGACCATCGACGGTCCGTGGTCTCACCCACGCTCCGACGATGGGACTCGTTCTTTGCACCCTAAACCTCCCAACTTAAGGACAGCCTGCACCCATCGACGGTCCGTCTGTCAGACCACGCCCCATCGATGGGGTCTCGTGGTTCACTTCAGAGGCTTCTCAACCTGCATGCCACATGTCCCAATCGACGAGACCCTTCGATGGGCCGTCGCATGGTCGACTGGCCCTCGTTTGGGCCGTCGGTTGGACACTGCCTTGTAGTGTTCAGCTCTAGGTTGGGATCCTCCTCTAGGGCCCCTTACGGGTCTACATGGAGTCGTACCAGGACGCTTCCAACCCAAACATGCACGTATACCAGTTTAGGAGCTACCACATAAGTTTCATCTAAAACGAACACGTAAAACTCGACGAAACATGCTTAGACACACAAGGTCATTTCAAGGCACAACTTTCGAACGTCATGGACGTTCTTGAACGTTTGACCTCCAAACTTCACGAAATTTGACTCACTACCTATATATAACATATAAACACATTTAAGGATCATATAAGCTCATTCATCACACATAATCACATAGAACAACATACGAGGCACTTAGGTGACTTAGTCGTCGAATGTCTTGGTCGTCACTTGACGTTTGACTTCAAATGCACCTAAACTCTTAGCTACTCCCTCTATACAAGATTATAGACTAATTTAGGACTTTAGACCATCATGACAACAACGTAAGCTCTAGATTCACCTAAGTAATTTTAGAGGTCTTACATACAGTGCCTCAAATTATTTTTGGAAAATAAAATGTGTGTTGGCGCCGCGACGCGGAGCCACTTCCCAATTCGGTAAAATTATATTTTTGATATGTTGACTTCACAAACCATTTAAGTGAGGGGTGTTTTGGGTAATTTAGGGGGTGATTACATATAGCCTAAGGGTCCTTTTAATGTCATTTTTCAATCACCCAAACCCAATTCCCAAAACAAAACCCAAAATCTCTCATCTCTCTCTACTTTCTCTCTCCCCAATTCCTCAAATGAAGAAGGAAGAAAGCTTGAAGAAGATGTTCAATTTCACTAGGATTTCACTTTAATTTCATGGGTTAATCTTCATTAAGTTATGTGTTCTACACTCTTGGAAATCAAAATACCCAATTCCATGGGGTTTTCCAATTCTAATGGGTTTTCTTCTAAACTTCAAATTAATGATAAATTGTGATTTCCTATGACTAATTGAGTATATATTGTTGGTTAATTGATGTTAATTGATGCAATTTCATGTTGATCATTTTTGTCTTCCCAAATACCCCAAATCTCGGATCTTGGTTATAAATTGATGGGAATTGAATTATTATTTGATAACTAGACTTGTTTTATCTATTCTAATTCATGTATGGATTGACTAGGGTAATGTGTTTTTGGGATTGGGTCTATATCTTGATGATTTCATGCTGAACACCTAATTCCCCTAACCATAGGTTATGAATTGATGTTAATTGGGATAGTGATGATACAATTGACCTACTTCTTGAATTAATTACTATTGATTGATGTTACTACACCTATTATTGGATGTAATTGGTTGGTTGATGGTAAGACCATGATGATGGCTTTTGAAGGAGATTTGGTAAGTCTTCATGATCCTAATCATTACTTTAATTATGATGGCTTGTGATTGAAGATATAGTTCAATTGAGTATACCTTCTTAATAAACTATGTAGGTGTTGGTATGATGTTGAATTGAAATGTCTTGACTATGCTATTGTGAGATTATGCTTAAGATAAAATGATATAAGGTTGGTTATGAAGTACCTATGTACCTTATTATGATATGATGATGTTAATGTGCTAAACTCACATATGAGGGTTCCCATGAAAGGATATTATCATGTAATACCTATTGATCTAAATGACAATGACTATATAAGGTATTATACACTATGACCTAAGCTAAGTGATGATTAATAAAGAAAAACATTTCAAAAAGGACTCTAGCTTAGCACCGAGTGAACTTGTAGATGAGTGGTGTCACCATCCCAAGGAGGAAAGGTAGGGTTAACCATAGTCCTCACTGGGTGGATAGACTCATAGCCAAAAAGGACATAGAGTGATGTTTCTATGACGACCCCCAAGCTCCATAAACTATGTTGCCACCATAGGAATACTAGCTAGTGGATCCACCTAGATGTTATGTTCATGTTTGGAACTACTTTGGCCGGTAGACTACCTTCCATCGGTGTATGGTTTTACAACACCAGATTCCACACTTAGCTCTTGAGGTCTATGTCAGTTAAGGCAAGTGTTCCTGAAAGTAAAATGAAGTAATGGACTATAAACTAACTAGGGTGACTTGAGAGGTTTGACTTAGCCTATGTATGAGTATGGGACTCTACCTATGCCTTGCGCTAGTTTGCCTTGAGAGAATCCTTAGGAGGTTGTTCTTGTGTTCTTATAATGTATAAGCTATGAAAATGTTGACTTTACATTTTGATGATCTTATATGATATTAGTTTTATTTATGAACATGCTATCAGTGTATACAGCTAAATACGGTGGTGACTACTATTGATGCTATGTTATGTTGAGTTGAACATTACTTGTGATCTTTTATTTGGTTTACCTGATTGAGTAAGGTTATGGGGCTTTGCTTGTCATTGCACTTGTAGGCTAAATTGTGGGTTATAAGTAAGGGACTTGCTAATAATATAATTTTATAAACACTTGTTGTAACAACCCTAAAAATGAATAAGATAAATGCTTAAGGTGTCAAGAATGCTTGCGATTAGACCAAGGTTCACACGAATTGATACGCGTAGAATCAGACCTCAGAACCCTTACTAAGGCCAAGCCAACTAACTTGGGGAGTTAGTTGAGATTGGAAAGGTGGGAACCAACCATGTAGGGCTCTAAAAAATGAAGATCTAATCGAAAGAGTCTTTACAAGACTTAAAAGAGGAAATTTTAAGTTTTGAGGATCCAGGGGTAAAATGGTCTTTTCCAGGCCAAGGGTAATATCATAATTACCCTAATTAATTAATTAATTAATTAATTAATTTAATTAAAGAACCAATTAGGCTCGGGTAGACCCAAAATGCTCCATTTCGCAAGGGTCACTCCACCCGAGTTCGAGCCCCAATGGAAGCAACAAATAGATGATTTAATTGTTCATTAAAATCTGATTTTTTTAGGGGCAAAGTGGTCCTTTCACATATAATTAAATAAATCGGAATTTTGTTTGTTAAGGACAGTCCTAATTTGACTAAGTCCTTACCTAAGCCTAAACCACTTCTCACATTTCACTCTCTCACGTCTATCACATCACTCACACGTTCAAAACTCTCTTGTTCTCTCTGCCAATTAACGTGAAGAACAGAAACTATAACTAAAGTTCTTCACACTTGAAGAACACACGAAAATTTTAAGAAAAACAAAGTAACCAAAAACGTTAAGGCAAAGAGAAGTTTTCCGTCGAGTGGTGTGTACGTTGAGGAGGCTTGGACTGATTTTGGAGAGGGTTTTGGGCAGAAAATTCAACGTTTGAACATCAATTAAAGGTATGGGTTTCTTCTCTCTTGGTCCCTTTCCCAATAGACCCCTTAGGATTCAAGATAATCACTCCGAAAACTAGGGTTGTTCCCCCTTTGCATGTCCATGTCACTAGCTCCCAATGATTCATAGGTTGGGTTTTTTGTTTGCTGGTAGATTTAGGTATCTGTATATGAAACACACAAATGGCCATGTATATTGGCATATGATGAAATGAACATTCACGTAAAATGGGGTGAGTAATTATGAAGAGTAAATGTGCTAATGTTAATGAATGTGGTGACAACATGATATGAGGCTAATGTAAAAGATGAGAACAATCTCAAATGAGCCCAAGTAAGTGTTACAAAAACGTACTCACCTATGAGAGTGTAAAGTTAATGAAGAGACCAGTATCTATGAACACTCTAATGAAAGTATTGAGATTAACACACTTAATACTAATGATGAGATGAGAAATCATCTATTTAGCTATGATGTCCTCATGGTAGAAGCCAGCTTCCATGACGTATGAGTTGAATGTAATGGAACTTTATACTGAGCACCGATAGACTAACTATGAGCGGTGATGCCTTCTTTAGGGAAGGGCGGAGGTTCACATAACTCTCATGAGATGAGACTGTCCGGCTTGCCGGGTATGGGTGTCCTTATATCTCCTGGTCTTCGAACCTATACTGCTAATATAGGGATCTGGCGGGGTTAAATTCCCATGTACGCTAGTATGTTTTTGGGTCACCTTGGCCGGTGATTCCACCTCTTTTAGGTGTGGGGGAGACACTGTAATTCATGATGCTCACATGATCTATGTCGGTTAAAGTTAAAGTTCCCAATGAATGAATGAGGCCTGCCTCAAATGAAGAACATAATGAAATGAATGATACCAAAGGTGTTAGGATAGGATAATCAAGACGTGAGCTAGACTCAGGTAATGACACTAGGTTATTCTTGATCATTGCACATCAAACCCAATGAAAGTCTTAAACTACACCCTAGGTATAGATGGTGTTCACACTGGCCTATGAACGAAATGAAATGAAGTACGTATGAACGAATGAAGCAGACTCTGTGTTTGCTAACGAAGACTCCCTAGTCTAGGTCCCATATGTTGAGCCCTCATTTTGGAAAGTCTTAATGTCAAGTCCATGATTCCAAGGTCTCATGGAATATGAATGAATGTTATAAATGATGATATGTGTTGTATGCTATATGATATGTGCTATGTGTAAGATGTTATGTGCTGTGTGCAATATGATAATTATGATGATGCATATTTACTCTCATGACATGACTTTCCTAATCAAATTTGGAAGTTCACTAACTTTCCAATCTCAATTTGGCAAGTCCACTGACTTGACTTTCCATAATCATGTTGTTAGGAAAGAGCTATTTCTCATGCATGTCCTTGGGTGTGCTTGCATATACCCATACTTAGTACAAGTGTGTACTAACCCTATACAACTCTACAATTTAGGTGCAGGCACAGGTGGACGCTAGAGCTACAGGTTGACGCTGAAGCTATCCGGACGTCGAGCATTCATCCGGACTTGGTAGGCCCTCATGCTTTCGAGGATGCTGCCATTTATATTCTAGCTTAGTTTTAGAGTTGAGCTAGTGGAGCATGTTCCACTAGCGTTTCTTTCTGTTTTATTCAGACATTGTATTGGTGCCATTTTGGCAAGTACATATTATTACTATGTTAGACTATTTCATTTGATATCTTATATTAGATGGTTGATGGTGAACAATTATTATTAATGAGAATTTAATAAGTAAGTTAAGAAACAAAAAGTTTCAAATTTTCCGCTAAAATTAACCTAGATGAAGTAAGAATGACGTATGTAGGCTTGTCTGCGACCTCTGAGAGGTCAACGACGCCGGTCTCGTCTGGGTCTAGATTCCGGTCGTGAAAAGTTGGTATCAGAGCACTAGGTTAAATTCCGAGAATAATGAGTTCACATCAACCACATTGAGTAGTTTCTAAGTCATGGTAGTGAAGTGCACCACTATCCTGGATTAGAGACTGCATGATGCGTAGGAAAATTTCCCTTCTTCTGATCTTATCGTGCTTTTCCTAATGTCTGATTTCTTGGTGTTATGAGCGTGTCTAACATCAATTTTTGTTTTTAGAGAATGAATACTAGGAGGAATGTTGGTCAGAGGAGAGGAGGAGCAGCTGCTGGGAACAATCAGGTTCCACCCCAGGCTCCAGCTGAAGGAGATATACCAGTTAACCCAGCTGGGTTGACTGATGCTGAGGTGAGGGCATCTCTGGCCCAGATAGCACAGGCCATTACTATGCAGGCCCAGGTCAACCGCAGGATGTTCAGAGGGAGAACCCACCGGTTCGTAGCATGGCTGACAGGCTGAGAGACTTTACGAGGATGAATCCTCCTGTTTTCACAGGGTCCAAGACTTCAGAGGATCCCCAGGAATTTGTGGACGAGGTGCATAAGATTTTGGTGGCTATGGGGGCCATAGATACTGAGAAGGCTGAGCTAGCTTCCTATAAGCTCAAGGATGTGGCACAGACTTGGTGCAAGATGTGGCAGCATAGTCGATCTTTGGGCGGAGTTCCAGTCACTTGGGAGCTGTTTAAGACAGACTTTCTGGAGAGATTCTTTCCGAGAGAAATGAGGGAGGCCAAGGTTGAGGAGTTCATCAACCTTAAGTAGGGATCTATGACAGTCAGGGAGTATTCCCTTAAGTTTGTTAAGCTATCCAGGTATGCTACTTCCCTTATTATCTAACAGCAAGGATAAGGTGAGTGCTGAAGTTTGTTAAATTATCCAGGTATGCTACTTCCCTTGTGTCTAACAGCAGGGATGAGATGAGCAGGTTCCTCACAGGAATCAAAGGAGATCTGGAGGAGGTGTGTCGGTCTGCGATGCTCCATGATAATATGGACCTCTCCAGGTTGATGGTGCATGTCCAGCAGGTAGAGGACAGCTGCAAAAAGAGGGGTATTCGTGATGCTAGGAGGCCTAAGCCTCAAGATTAGGCATGTCCAAGACATGGAGGCCACAGAAACAATTTTGGCGTCCCAGCCCAGGTTCAAGAAGGGGCAACAGAGTTCTGGGAATCTAACTTTCAGAGGAGTACAACACCTAAGGAGGCAGACCTGAGCCCAAGAGGGCAATGGAGGTGAGATGCAGCGTCCTAAAAAGAATTGTGCTAAGTGTGGCCGAGCTCATAGTGGAGAGTGCAGACAGGGCACTAATGCCTGCTTCGGTTGCGGTAAGAGTGGGCACATGGTTAGAGACTGCCCACAGAACAGAGGTCAGGCTGGAGGTAATGCTCAGCCTAGGCCTAATCCACAGGGTGCAGAAGCAGCCGAGCCTCCTAAGAGGAACATGTTCTATGCCCTGAAGGGCAGGGAGGAGCAGGAGAAGTCTGCTGATGTGGTCACAGGTATGCTGCAAGTATTCTCAACTTCTGTTTATGCTTTACTTGATCCAGGGTCTACGCTTTCCTTTGTAACTCCTTTGCTTGCTCTCACTTTTGAGATATTGCCTGAAGTTCTGCATGATCCTATAGTGGTTAGTACACTGTTAGGAGAAAATGTAAAAACTGATAGAGTCTACAAGGATTGCCCAATAGTGATAAGTGGTAAGACTATGTGTGCAGACTTGGTTGAGTTACCCATGCATGATTTTGATGTTATTCTTGGCATGGACTGGCTTCACAGTTGTTATGCTTGTTTGGACTGTCGTAGTAGAGTGGTGAGATTTTGTTTCCCTAATGAAGAGGAGCTAGTCTGGGAGGGGTACAACTCGAGTCGTCCTAACCTTTGATTTCTAACCTTAAGGCCAATAAAATGATGTCCAAGGGGTTATTGTGTCATCTTGTGAGTGTTAATGATTTAGATCATGACATTCCTTCCATAGACTCAGTGTCAGTAGTGAATGAGTTCCTAGATGTATTTCCTGATGATTTGCCTGGACTCCCTCCCCCTCGAGAGATTGATTTTGGTATCGACTTAGAACCCGATACAAAACCAATTTCAATTCCTCCTTACAGAATGGCTCCAGCTGACCTCAAAAAGTTGAAGCTGCAGTTAAAAGATCTCACTAACAAGGGTTTCATTCAGCCGAGCATATCCCCTTAGGGCGCTGCAGTTTTGTTTGTAAAAAAGAAAGATGGAACCCTTAGAATTTGTATCAATTATCGGCAGCTCAACAAAGTCACTATAAAGAATAAGTATCCACTTCCCAGAATAGATGATTTGTTTGATCAGCTCCAAGGGTCCAGTTTCTTCTCTAAGATTGATCTTCGTTCAGGGTATCATCAACTTAGGGTTAGGGATGGAGATATCTCAAAGACAGCCTTTCGTATTCGTTATGGTCACTATGAGTTCTTAGTCATGTCATTTGGTCTTACGAATGCACCTGCTGCATTTATGGACCTCATGAACCGAATCTTTCGTGAATACCTTGACTCCTTTGTCATAGTATTCATTGATGACATTCTCATCTACTCTAAGACCAAGGAAGAGCATGAACAACATTTGACACTAACCTTGCAGGTACTTAGACAACATCAGTTGTATGCCAAATTCAGCAAGTTTGAATTTTGGCTTAGATCAGTGACCTTCCTGGGTCATGTTGTGTCCGATCAGGGCGTGGAGGTGGATCGCAGGAAGACTGAGGCTGTGAAAAACAGGCCAAAGCCTCTTACCCCCACTGACATCCGTAGCTTTTTGGGATTGGCTGGTTAGTACCGCAGGTTTGTGGAGGGTTTTTCTTCCATTGCTGCCCCATTGACAGCTTTGACTAAGAAGAAAGCCCAGTTTGAGTTGACGGAGACTAGTGAGAAGAGTTTCCAGAATCTCAAGGACAGACTCACTTCAGCCCCAGTGCTTACTTTGCCTAAGTGTGGTGAGAATTACATTATTTATTGTGATGCATCTAGGGTTGGTTTGGGTTGTGTTCTTATGCAGGTTGGTAAGGTGATTGCCTATGCGTCTAGACAGCTCAAGGTTCATGAGAAGAATTATCCCACTCATTACCTGGAGTTGGCAGCTGTGGTGTTTGCACTGAAGCTGTGGAGGCACTATTTGTATGGAGTGCATGTGGATGTATTCACAGACCACAAGAGTCTCCAGTACGTGTTCACACAGAGGGAGTTGAATCTACGTCAGCGGAGATGGTTGGAGCTGTTGAAGGATTATGACATGAATGTTCACTACCATCCAGGTAAGGCTAATGTTGTAGCTGATGCTTTGAGCAGGATGAGCATGGGAAGTACAGCCCACGTTGAGGATGAAAAGAAGGAGTTGGTGAAAGATGTACACAGACTGGCCAGACTGGGTGTGCGATTGGTTGACTCTACTAGTGGGTATATTTCAGTTCATCCTAGTTCTAAATCATCCTTGGTAGTTGAAGTCAAGCAGTCAGCATCTAGATCTGTGTTGATGGAGCTGAAGGACTCAGTGTTGATAAATATGAATGAGTCTTTCGCTTTGGGAGGTGATGGCATACTTATATATCAGGATAGGTTGTGTGTACCAGATGTGGATGATTTGCGGACCAGGATTGTTGCAGAGGCCCATGGTTCCAGATATTCTAGACATCCAGGTTCCACCAAGATGTATCATGATCTTAAGCAGATTTATTGGTGGGACGGCATGAAGAAGGATATTGCAGAATATGTGGCCAAGTGTCCTAATTGTCAGCAGGTTAAGGCAGAGCATCTTAAGCCTGGCGGTCTGACTCAGATTATTGAGGCTCCGACTCGGAAGTGGGCGGCCATTAATATGGACTTCGTGGTTGGTCTTCCGAGGACTATGAGGCAGCATGACTCCATATGGGTTATTGTGGACAGATTGACTAAGTCTGCCCACTTTATCCCTGTGAAGTCTACTTACAGAGCCGAGGATTATGCGAGACTCTATATTGATGAGATTGTGAGATGGCATGGGATTCCTTTGTCTATCATTTCAGATAGAGGAGCTCAGTTTACTTCACATTTCTGGAGATCTTTCCAGAAGAGCTTGGGCACGCAGGTAAAGCTTAGTACTGCCTTTCATCCTCAGACTGATGGGCAGGCAGAGCGCACCATTCAGACATTGGTGCCATTTTGGCAAGTACATCTTTATTACTATGTTAGACTATTTCTTTGATTTGATAATCTTGATGTTAGATGGTTGATGGTGAACAATTATGTATTAATGAGAATGTTTAATAAGTAAGTTAAGAAACAAAAAGTTTCAAATTTTCCACTAAAATTAACCTAGATGAAGTAAGAATGACGTATGTAGGCTTGTCTGCGACCTCTGAGAGGTCAACGACGCCGGTCTCGTCTGGGGTCTAGATTCCAGTCGTGACACTAGTATTTGTTGACTTGAATATTACTTTTTGATGTTGGTCTTGTTTCGTACATGGGTTTGACTTATGGATTATGTGATTATTGGCTTATATGGGATATTGATTGTGCATAAGGCTTTTCAAAGTACTTTAGCATGGTTTTGATCAAATGTCCTCTTTTGCATGATTTTAATTGTTTTATGTGCATATGCCCATACTTAGTACAAGTGTGTATTAACCCCTGTTTGATGTTTACTAGAAATGTAGGATCTGTACGTTGATATTAGAGAAGGATTTGAAGTCTACTTGGATTCTTAGCTTCCTAAGTTCGCTAGGTCCTCACTTTTCGAGGACGATGCAATTATCTACCTATTGGATGTTGTTTAGTCTTAAAGACACTTTGTTAATTCTATTTCATTTTGATACTATAATTGCAAAGGCTATATGTGGCTATAATGGTTGATATAAGGGCCATGCCCAAATTGTGATACTCTTGTCTAGATGGTTTAATATGAGAAAAGGTTATAGATTTCTTATGAGACTATCTTATACTTTCTATGTGCAATTAAAGTAGAACACTGTGTAATCTTCTTATAAAAAGGGTCTATGTATACTCGATAATTATATATTTTGTGTAAGCGAGAGGTCTAAGTAAACCTCAATGTAGAAGTAATCAGAAAGTTCTAAATTTTCTGCATTTTTAACCTGTGAATGTAATGATGTATGCTAAGAGGCTAGTCTTAGTCCTCAAAGAGGACGCCGACGCCGGTTACGTCTAGGGGGTTCTCCCCGGATGTGACAAACTTTGTATCAGAGGATGAGGTTGAATACCTTTAGGATTGATGTCTCATTAAACCACGTTTACGTAGATCCTTATTCATAATTGTGAAGCGCACCACACTTATGAATGAGGAACTATGTGATGCTTAGGAAACTCTCATCTTCTTGTAATCCTATGTCGTGCCTCTAGGTTCTACTTTATGTGTGCTTTCACCTAAACCTTGTATGGTAGGTATAAGTATGAATACCCGAATAGCATCCATAAGAAGGGATGAGGAAGGCATTGCTAATGCGGGAGCACAAGACAATCAGTGCCTCCACTTGAAGAAGTTATTATGGGTGATCATGTTCTGGTTGCTCCTCCTCCTATGCCGGGTGGGGAAATAAGGGTAGATTTTATCCAAATTCCCAAGACATTACAACCCAAGCACAAGACATCACTACTCAAGCACAAGCTATGACGGCCCATGCTAATCGGGAGGTGGTACCCCGAGGAAACAAATAAGTTAGCACCATGGCCTCCCGTTTGAGGGATTTCACTATGATGAATTGTCCTTCTTTCTATGGGTCCAAAGTTGAGGAAGACCCCCAAAAGTTCATTGCTGAAATTTACAATATCCTTTTTGCTATGGAGTTGACTACTAGTGACAAGGTCGAGTTAGCAACTTACTGTAACAACCCGAAAACGAATATGCTAAGTAAGACCTAAACGTACCTAGAATGCGTAGGTTAGACCGGGTTCACACGGCTTGATGCGCATGGAACCAGACCCCTGGACCTATGCACTAGCCAAGCCAACAAACTTGGTGAGTTAGTTGAGCTAGGCAGGGTTGGTTCCAGCCATGTTAGGTCCCCGAACACTAGTATTTACCCGGGTGAGTCTTAACCGGACTTGGAGGGTTAGTCCTAGGTTTTAAGGGTTCTAGGGGTAAAAATGTAATTTCGGAGCTAGGGGTAGTATAGTAATTACCCTAGGTTGATATTTAATTAATTAAATAAGGTTTTTAATTAGTCAAAATGGGTCAAAGCTCGATGGTCAAACCCGAGTTTGACAGTATCTCCAAACTCGGGTTCGAGCCGAGTTGGAGGCACTAAAGGGACGATTTGAATAATTTTAAATTAGACAAAAATTACGAGGGGCATTATAGTAACTTAGTATGTAGATTATAATCTTATTTCATCATTTAAATTATGTTGAATAAGTCAACAACAAACTCCCAAGAAAAGAGGCGCACGACTCCCACTAGGACTGTACTCAATGTGCACTCTTAATTCATTATATATCCACAAACGTTTTTCATCTTTACATTGCAATTCAAAAACAGAAAAATAAAATAAGTCTTCAGTTCTAAGAGTTCTCGGAATTCATCAATCAAAAATGAAAAGAAAATTTTGTACGCGTAAGTGTTTTAAGAAATCACATAAAGAACTTTACTTGTGAACAAGAATCAAGGCTCGGAAGAGAGGTTTGTGCGTGGGTTAGACGTGTTGGTGGATGGTTATCAAACCAGAAAAAGTATGGGTTTTCTTATCTCTTGGTCCCTTTCCCAAGAGTCCCCTAAGGTTCAGTACGTATTCCAATCGAAAACTAAGGTTGCCCCCGTTGCATGCCCCTGTCATTAGATCCTCTGAAAAGTTGATGCATGCAATCGTATGTTTGCTGGTAGCTAATCTTAGGAACGTTTTTAATTGTGTGCAATGTGATGTCTTCGGATAGCGTATGATCATTTTTTTTGTGTTCGATTATATGTATGTTTTATGTACACGATAATGCTAATACCATGTGATGCATATTACGGATTGCTTTCAAGAACGTGGTGAATTATGTTCTATGTAATTGTCATGTTATTAACATATGATGATGAAACAGTGATGTTCATGAAAAGTAAATGAAACTGATGATCTAAAATGAAATACTAATTGCCGAATTAAAATGTGTCTAAGACTCTCGGCCATGTACATCAATGCACAATGAAATGGTATAGATATTTGGACGTAAGTAGGCTAAAGTATTGGTTAAAGATGATATAAAAATCTAAACCAACTTGTCTATGACTTTAGTGTAAGAAAAATGAACTTGAGGACCTAATGCTAATTATAGAAGACTCGGCTAAATTCAAATAAAGAAATCCTACACCTAAGAATCAAACCCGAGACCTCAAGGTTCTAGCACTAGATGAAGAGGTCTTGAGTAAATTAAAAAAGAGAATAATGTTGGGTGTAGGATGGGAATCGAACCCGTCCTCAAGGCCAAATGTGTGAGATACATAAGTCTCATATATAATCAAAAATTATATGCTGCCCAAGGGATTCAAACACGGATCCCCTTGACCGCAAATTGTGAGGCACATAATTCTTACATACAATAAAATAAAACGCAGCCACTAGGGATCGAACTCGGGTTCTCTTGGCCGAATATGTGAAGACACATAAGTCTCACACGCACACACAATGAAAATAAATCAAAAGAATATATGCTGCCCAAGGGATTCGAACACGGGTAAAGTCTAAGATCACTTAAATCACAATGTAAGCCTTATGTATGGTGTAACCCCAAAGGGGTACTACCATGAGTGTAAAGTACACTAAAGGCCATGTGCATGACATATGACGTAAGTTAGTAGAAAGATGAAGAAATGAACATTCACGTAACGAGGAGAGTAATTATGTTAAACTATGATGCTATTGAAAATGGTGACAAAATGATAAGAGGCTAAGATGAATGGTGAAACAATTCTCAACCAAGCCTAAGTAAAGGTCACTAAAAGTGCTCACCTAGGAGAGTGTTGAATATTAAGAGACAAGTCTCAATCACATTCTATATGTAAGTGTAAGGACAATTCACACTTAATAAGTAAAGAAAAGATGAAAAATCATCTAATCAGCTATGACTATCTCATGCTAGAAGCAAGCTTCGATGATGTATGAGTTGAATGTAAATAGGAACTTTAAACTAAGCACCGATAGGCTAGTTATGAGTGGTGATGCCTTCTTTTGGGAAGGGCGGAGGTTCACATAATTCTCATGAGATGAGACTGTCCACCAAAGTGGGTATAGGTCTCCCTAAATCTCCCAGTCTTTGAACTATGTTGCCAACATAGGGAACTAGCTTGGTTCGAACCCATAACGCTAGCATGTTTTGGTTTCACTTTGGCCAGTGACTCCACCTCTTTTCGGTGAGGGGAAGACACCAGATTTCATGATGCTCACATGATCTATGTCGGTTAAGGTTGAAAGTTCCCCAAAGTATGGAATATAATGAAATGAACAATACCAAAGGAGTTTGTGCAAGACAATCAGGAGGTGAAATCGGACTCAAGTAATGACATTAGGTCATTCTTGGTCATTGCACTTCATGATAAGATGAGAGTCTTAAACTTCATCCTAGGTATAGCTGGTGTCTACATCAGCCTATGAATGAATGAAATGAATAATGTGAAGTACGAATGAATGAATGAAGCAGACTATGTGTTTCCTAAAGGAGGCCCTCGGGTTGAGGTCCCATATGTTGGGCCCTCACTTAAGATGTCTTAATGCTACGTCCATGATTCCAAGGTCTCGTGGATATGAAATGTATGCTATATGAAACATGAAATGTATGTTATGTGAACCTATGTGTGTATGATGTGTGACATATTTATGGTATGACCTTCCTATTACGAATTAGGCAAGTCAAGAGACTTGACCTCCTAAGAAAGCATGTTGATTAGGAAGAGCCATTCTTGTTCATGCATTACCGTTATGTGTTGTTGCATGTACCCATACTTAGTACAAGTGTGTACTAATTCCATACAATATTACTATTTTAGGTGCACGTTCACGTTGAAGTTGAAGGTATCATTGCAGTTGTTTCGACTCACAGATTTCATCCAGACTTGGTAGGTCCTCATGCATTCGAGGATGCTGCCTTTACATTTCTTGCTTAGTAGTAGGTTTAAACTAGTGGAGTATTTTCCACTAGTGTTTCTTTCCTATTTTATTCAGACGCTTTTAATAGTGTCGCTTTGGCAAGTATTACTTATGACATGAGATTCTATTTCTTTCAAGTTGTATGTTTCTATAACTAGATGGTTGATGTATGAGCAATGAACTTCTTTACAAATACGCGTTTATCTGAAGTCTATGTATAATTCAAATATAAACAAAAAGTTTTAAATTTTCCGTTAAAATTAACCGTATGAATGTGATGAATGCAAGAAGAGGATTGTCTGCGACCTCTGAGAGGTCAACGACGCCGATTGCGATTCGGATTCGAGAGTCCGGGTCGTGAAACTTACCAACTCAAAGATGTGGACAAAACTTTGTACGTCCAATGGAGAAAGAATAGGCCTCTATGGGGTGGACCAGTGACATGGGAGATTTTCAAGAAGTCTTTTCTTGACCGGTTCTTTCCTAGAGAGAAGAGGGAAGCCAAAGTGGAAGAATTCATCAACCTTCGTGAAGGAGGTATGAGGGTACTTGAATACTCTTTGAAATTCACTAAATTGTCAACATATGCTCCTTCTTTTGTTCCAACCCTATAGATGAAATGAGCCGCTTTGTGACGGGAGTGTCGGATGACAGGAAAGAAGAATGTCATTCGGCTATGCTACATGATAATATGAACATTTATCGTCTCATGGTTCCTGCTCAACAAGTGGTAGAGACAAGGTTTAAAAGAAATAGTAGAGATGCCAATAAGTCAAAGTCTTTTGATGGAGGTTCTTCAAAGGGTAGGCTTGATATCCAAGACAAGCCTAGGTTTAAAAAGAGGTTCTGCAATCAAGTTCCTTCCATGTTCCCTAAGGCTCGTGATGATAGGGTGTCTAACCCTAAGCCTCAAAAGGGAAGGGGTACTAGTTCACAAAGTGACAATCCAACTTGTAGAAAGTGTGGTAAGAAGCGTTATGGTGATTGCCTCATTGGGACGGACAATTTTTTAGTTTTGATAAAAGTGGGCACAAAGTTTGAGATTGCCTAAATTTAAAGGGGCAAGACAAGGGGAGTGTACAAGAAAGTTGTTCTAATGTTGATACTTCGAAGAAGAATCGCTTCTATGCTCTGTGAGAGCAAGAGACTTTTCCCGATATGGAGACCGGTATGTGGAAAGTCTTTTCTATTGATGTATATGATTTACTTGATGCCGGTGCTACTTTGTCATTTGTTACTCCTCTAGTAGCTAAAAAGTTTGACATTTTGCCTGATATCTTGAATGAACCTTTTATGGTGACTATCCGGTGGGTGAGGCAGTTGTTGCTAAGAGAGTATATAGAAATTGTCCTATAATGTTGCCCAATAGAGTTACTCATGGGAGTTAGTAGAACTCAATATGATTGACTTTTTGTTATCTTGGGTATGGAATGGTTGCATGCTTGTTTTGCGTCAATAGATTTTAGAAAAAGGGTGGTGAAGTTTAACTTTCCAAATGAACCCGTTTTCGAGTGGAAGGGGGGAAATTCTATTGCTAGAGGTCGTATCATATCTTGTTTGAAAGCTTGTAGGATGATATCTAAAGGGTGTTTATACCATATAGTAAGAGTCCAAGATTTAGTCTCCAAAATTCCTCCCATAGAGTCGGTCCCCGTAGTGAGGGAATTTCAAGAGGTCTTTCCTACTGATCTTCCCGGTATTCGTCCCGAAAGGGAAATTTATTTTGGTATCAACTTGCTACAGGATACAAGTCCCATTTCAATTCCTATTATTGGATGGATCCGGCCAAATTGAAAGAGATGAAGGCTCAACTCAATGAGTTACTAGACAAGGGCATTATTCGACCTAGTATTTCTCCATGGGGTGCTCCGGTATTATTTGTGAAGAAGAAGGATTGGTCCCTTAGAATGTGCATTGATTATCGTCAACTCAAAAATGTCACAATCAAGAACAAGTATCCTCTCCCTCGGATTGATGACTTATTTGATCAACTCCAAGGATCTAGCTATTTTTCAAAGATTGACTTGAGAACCGGTTATCACCAACTTACGGTGAGGGAGGTTGATATTCTGAAGATGTAATTTCGAAAAAGATATGGTCACTTTGAATTCCTAATTATGTTGTTTGGTCTAACGAATGCCCCAGCGTCTTTCATGGACATTATGAATCGAGTTTTTAGAAAGTATCTTTATTTGTTTGTGACTGTCTTTATTGACGATATTATACTCAAGGAGTGAGGATGATCATATAAGTCATTTGAGTATAGTTCTTCAAGTTCTCAAGGATAACCAACATTTTGCTAAATTTAATAAATGTGAATTTTGGATAAAGTCGGTTGTGTTTCTTGGCCACATTGTCTCTAGTGAAGGGGTGGAGGTAGATCCGAGGAAGACGAAAGTTGTCAAGAATTGTCCAAGACCTTTGAATCCTATTGACATCCGAAGTTTTTTAGGGTTGGACGGTTATTATTGGAGGTTTATTGAGGGACTTTCGTCCATCGCATTTCCATTAACAGCTTTGACCCAAAAGAAATTCAAGTTTGAATGGTCCAAACCATGTGAATAGAGTTTCTAATTATTGAAAGATAGACTCACCTCCACTCTGGTATTGTCTTTAGAGGAGGGTACCGATGGGCTTGTGGTTTATTGTGATGCCTCCCGAGTGGGTCTAGGGTGTGTGCTTATGCAACATGGAAAAGTTATAGTGTATGTCTCTAGGCAACTCAAGCCTCACGAGAAGAATTATCAAACTCATGACCTTGCGCCGGCCGTGGTATTTGCATTGCAAATTTGAAGACATTATCTCTATGGGGTACATGTTTATGTATTCACCGATCATAATAGTTTAAAATATGTGTTTACCCAAAAAGATTTGAACTTACATAAAAGAAGATGGTTAGAACTTGTAAAAAACTATGACATGAATGTCCTTTACCATCCCGGAAAAGCTAATGTGGTAGTGGATGCCTTGAGTAGAGTTTCCATGGGTAGTTTGACTCATGTGGTTGATGATAAGAAAGAGTTGATGAAAGAGGTTCATAGGTTGGCTCGTTTTGGTGTCTTACTAGAAGACTCGCCAAAGGGTGATTTCATGGTTCACTACAACTCCGAGTCGTCTTTAGTGGTTGGGGTGAAATTCAAGAAACACCTTGATCCTCTATTGATGGAGTTGAAGGAAACAATCCTTAATAAATCTAATGAGTCCTTCTCTCAAGGAAAATATGGGGTGCTTAGGTACCAAGGAAGATTGTGTGTACCAGATGTGGATGGTTTGAGGAAATTGATCATGGATGAGGCTCATGGATCCTGATATTCCATTCACCCATATGCCACAACGATGGACCGCCACTTGCGAGAAATTTATTGGTGGAATAGTATGAAAAGGGACATAGCGGATTTTGTGGCTAAGGGTCCGAATTGCCAACAAGTAAAAGTTTAGCATCAAACGCCGGGTGGCCTAACTCAAAATATGGACATTACAACATGGAAGTTGGAGTATATTAACATAGACTTCGTAGTTGGGCTGCCTCATACTCGAAGGCAACATGACTCAATTTAGGGTATTGGGGATAATTTACAAAGCCGGCACATTTTATTCCCGTCAAAGTCACTTATTCGGTTGAAGACTATGACAAATTGTACCTCAAAGTATTAGTGAAGTTACATGGAGCCCCATTATCTATAATTTGGGATAAAAGCACTAAATTTACCTCTTATTTTGGGAAAGCTTTCCAAAGTGGAATTGGTACGAAGGTGAAGCTTAGTACCGCTTTCCATCCCAAGACGGATATTAAAGCGGAACACACTATTCAAACTCTTGAAGATATGTTGAGGAAATATGTAATTGACTTCAATGGTAATTGGAATGACTACCTACCTTTGATAGAGTTCTCCTGCAACAATAGCTACCATTTGACTATCTCTATGTCACCCTTCGAGACACTTTATGGGATGAGGTGTAGATCCCCGGTTGGGTGGTATGAGGTAGGTGAGTTTTCTCTACTTGGTCTCGATTTGGTTTATGAAGCCCTCGATAAGCTCCAAGTTATAAGGGATAGGCTAAAAACTGCTCAATGTCGGCAAAAATCTTATGCCGATAATAAAAAGAGGGACCTTGAATTCGAAGTAGGAGATTGGGTCTATTTGAAAATTTCACCCATGAAGGGGTGATGAGGTTCGGAAAGAATGAGAAACTTAGTCCCCGGTATGTGGGGCTTTATGAAATTTTGAAAAGAGTCGGGAGTGTGGCTTATGAGTTGAAATTTCCCTACGAGTTGGCCATGATTCATCAAGTATTCCATGATTCCATGCTCAAAAAGTGTATTGGGGACCCGGTTTCCGTTCTTCCTATAGAAGGTTTAGGGTTAAAAGAGGACCTTTCTTATGAAGAGGTCCCGGTTGAGATCTTGGATCGTCAAGTTAAGAAATTCAGGAGTAATGAGGTTGTCTCAGTAAGAGTTCTATGGAGGAACCGCCTTGTTGAGGGAGGTACATGGGAGGCCGAGGCCGACATGAAGTCCCTCTATCTTCACCTTTTCCCTCTAACTCCTAGCCAAGGTTAACGTTAGTAATTCCTTATATTATTTAATATTATTACAGATAATATTGAACTTATCATGTTTTTCTAATCTGTGCAAATTGTAGTAGAAATTCATGCCTAACTTTAGTCTTCTTGAAACATGTTTCTTATGGTTAGCTTTCACTTCAGTATTTGTTGTGCTATATGTATTCATGAAAATTGTATTGAGCATGCTTGATGTTGTTATGATAAGAACTAATCATGTAAAAACTCTTGATGTTCAAAATGAGCTCATATTGAAATGGAGAAGGTAGTTCCTCCTTATATGATGTAAAAAGTTGAAATCTTATATGTATTGTGTTGTGTATTTAGCTCCTATGTGTTAATGCTATGATTATATGTTGAAACAATTTGAGAATTTTTCCAATGATCTCTGACTTATTTTGATATATATTGTTGTTGGTTGGGATGCTAGTCTTGAGTCTCTTCTTTCTATAAAGGTTTAAGGGTGTCATTCGGGGACGAATGTTCTAAAGGGGGGAGTATTGACACACCACGGAAATACTATGACATAGGCTAGAGCTTCACAATATGACTATTGATGACTTTAGACCTAAATAACTGTAATAAACTAGTCTAATAAGTGTTGGAACCAAAAAGCTAAGAAACGACCATGAAGTCCGAAAACTAGCGAAATTGAAGTAATGAACGTCCTTATGTTTTTGGAAGGTTTGGGAGTGTTGTATGAAGTCTATAACTTGTAAAAAACTTTAAATAGGAAAAAATAACATATATATGGTTAAAACGTTCAGGTACGAACCTCCAAGGATCTCCCGAGGGGTCTATGAAGGGACCCCACTTTGGACCAAGCAAGGTGCCAAGAGGCAGCATATTTGTGCTTAGAGGGAGCAAGTCTGCGTCGCGGACTTGGCACACCCAAAGCCAAAAGTTTGGTCTTCCACGCGGACACGTCGCGGACTCTTCTGTTTCAAAAATTATTTTTTGAAATCTTGTGGGAACAGCTCCGCGACGCGGACTTGTTCCCCGACGAAAAATCTGAAATTTGAATTCGAGTTTGACTTCATGAAATGGTAAATTTAAGTGACGTGTCTTTTGGGTATTTTAGGGGAGGTCTATATATTTAATTTTTATCATTTTTCGCTCACAATTTCTCACTCAAATCAAAACCCCAAAAAAAATCCCAAAAGCTCTCCCTTCTCTCTACATTCTCTCTCTACTCATCCCCCATTGAAGAAGCTTTGAAGCTTGAAGAAGAAGACCAAATCCCTCAAGTTTCAACTCAATTTCATGGTGATTCATCTTTAAGGTATGGTTTCTTTAACTCTTGGGATCCTTTTCCCCAAGAGGTCCCTCCAAAAAGGTGATTTCTAAATCTCCCAAAACTAGGGTTTTTCCTCAAACATGAGTCTTCTTTGAAAAACGAAATTATGAATCAATTGTGATTAGTTATGAAAAATTAATGTTGTTTAAGTATATATTAATGGTTAATTGATGATTTCCTATGAGAATTCCCTAGACCCATGTCTTTCCCCAATTTTATTAAAACCTTTAATTGATATGGTAAATTGTGAAAATCATGAACATGTAGATTGAGTACATTGTGGTTAATTATGTAATTGCTTCTTGAATTTACCTTATTTATGTAATTGATTATGTATTCTTGGTAATGGAAGTACGAAGGTTCTTTGAAGGTACAAGAAAGGTATGTTGATTGGTTCTTCTTGGATTCGATTGTGAATTATGAGTTACTTAGACAGTAATGCTTTTATCTCTAATGTGTGGTAGTGTTGTGATGCTATGTATTCCTCATCCCTAACCCTAAGACATTGAATTAAACATGAAATATGTGTGCATTTTATGATACGAATATTATATGATTGAAAGTAGTTTCTCATGATTATAATAAGCTTAAGTTAAAGGTTTTCTCACTTGTGATTGGTGTCTAAAGTGAAAGGATCGTTCTCACTTATGATAAACTATGAGCTAATATGATGAGATGTTTACATAGGGGTCTAGAGCAGGCTAATGTGAACTTATATGTTTAAATAATATGATTACAAAAGGGAATAATTACTTAGCACCGAAAGGGGATGTAAACGAGATGGAGGTCTCATGTTAGTAAGTCCAGCCTCCCACATGTGTTTCTTCACGTTAGTAACTCCGGATTCCCAAAATATGTGTTGTCTCATGAGATAGAAATTGTAACGCCCAAAAATGAACTAAGTTGAACTAGAGTTTCATGATGGTTTCTTGAGTTAATTTTAAGTTAAAATGAGTTACATTAGTGTCCTTAGGCAGTGTGTGGCGTTTGGTTAAGTTAAAATGAGTTATATGACGTTCGGAAGATATGTATTAGAAAGTGGTTGTGTCTTGATATGTTTAAGTGAGTTTTACGTGTTCGTTTTTCTTGAAAATGGTGTGTGATGTTCCTTAGACCTAGACGACCATATTTAAGAGTTTAACATCCTGGTACAACCCCACCTAGGACCCACGAGGGGCCCTAGAAGAGGACCCCACCTCTTGGCAACAAGCTGCAAAAACACTGACCAAACAAAAACCCACGGGATGGTGCATTGGTCAACCAACGGTACGTCGACCATAGGGCGTCGATTGGACTTGCAAGGCATGACAGCCTGCCCTTGAAGGAGGCTATGTTCCGACAAACGATACCACACCAACGGGCCGTTGGTTGACAAACAGTCCATTGGTTTGTCCGTCGATGGAGACTGTCCAAAAGCTGTAAATTTCCTGCCAAGTCTTCGGGTGTTTGGTAAATTCAACCCAAGTTGTTTATGACCCTAGGATGTTTATTTTAGGGTTTATTAGGTATATTAAAGTGTTCTAATCCCTAAGGAATAATTTTAAACCTCATTTCCTAAAACCCAAAACCCCTCTCCCTTAAAAGTCTCTCTCAAGTCTCTTTGGAAGATAGCAGTCAAGAATAGCTAGGAGGGCTGTTGGAAAAATTATTGGGGTTTCTCTTATCTAAGGTATGGTATCCATCCTTGAACTCTCTTCCATTCAACTAGTTCCTTCTAATGAATTTTCAAAAAGGGTTCTCAACCCTAGTTTCTTCTCTTCAACTCTAAAAATGGGTCTTGCATGAAAATGTTTTGAATGACATAATAATGATGTTTCTAAGGGTAGTTGATGATTTTAAGGTTAGTACTTTAATTAAATCATGTTAAAGCTTTTCATCAAATGTTGTCTTAAGAAATGGGTTAAATGAGCATGACTTTGTAGTCTTTGAACTTTTGTTTCCTTAGGTTGATATTGTTGTTTAGCTACTTCCCTAAGGGATAATTTATAATGAATTATTGAATAAAATTCTATAGGTTATGGAAGCTTGTATTAAAGGGTAAGTTGGTTATGTTGTTTAAGCTTTAGTTATGAAATGCTCTTGAGTTCTATGGTCCATCTTCTTGGTGGTGGTATTTACTTGATGAATTTGGTTATGTTTAGTATGTATTGTGAATGTGGCTTTGAAGGCCTAATATGTGAAATGAAGTGATATTTAGGGTGGTTCTTGTATTGTGTATTATGAAGTCTAGAATGGCATGTTTTTCCTAGATTATGCCTAAATGAAGAAATTTGTATATGTGAAGCATGTAAAGTATGTGATGTGATGAATGAAGGTATAAAGCATGTATAGAAGTTAAAGAAAATGAAATGATTCTTATCTACAAGGTGTGTTCCCATGTACACACACTCACACTTTAATGTAGGAATGAACCTAAGTTAAGTCAAAAGGGGAGTTTTGGGGTGAACACTCTGCGTGAATTGAGATGAAGTGTTTAGTAGATACCCCACTACATCCTAAGAGCTTTCGAAGATTGGTTGTAGGATGAATACCATTCGTGAGTTCAGATGTGGTGTTCATTAGTTATCCTTAACCTATAGTTTATAATGTTGAGAATCCATGGGGAGTTATACCTAGCACCGAGAGGATATGAAGAAGGGGTGGTTACACTTCGTGAGTTAACATGTTGTATTACAATGTACCTCTTGAGATGAGTACTCCTCGTTAGTAGAGAATGAGTTACGTAGTAGCAATATCCTTATCCCTTAAACTATATGCCCGCATAGGTGTAGCTATTGGGAAATCCATGTAAAAGCTAAAAAGTAGACCTTACTCTAGGCAAGTGAGGGGACCCTTCTCCGATAAGGGAAGTATCATGATTCCATGTCTAGATATCATGGTCTATGTCGGTTAAGTTAACCCCCACAAAGTAATTAATGTACTAAGACTTCTAAAAGATTGTGCTACTTAGGGTAGGTAGTGGAATGGGACTCTATTTATATATTGTACTAGGTAGGCATTCCAAAAGGAGAGTCTTGGTTAGTCTTATGTGAATTGAATGAACTAAGTCTTCTAAAAGATCTTACTACCTAGGGTATATGGTGGTATGGGAAGCTATCTATCGATTGCTCTAAGTAGGACCCTCCGAAAGGGAAGTCTTGTTGCCAAACCTTCTAAAAGAGTGTACTACTTAGGGTAGGTGGTGGTATGGGACGTCATCTACTCATTGCACTAAGTAGGCATTCCAAAAGGAAAGTCTTTGGTGTGTTGTTGGGTGTTCTTCTAATGTCTTGTGATTGAATGGTGACTTGTTCTCCCGAGTGGAGTAAGCCTATGGTGGGTAGTCTTAAGGATCTCCTTGGTGTGTATTGAAGGAACTGTTTAGACGTTTCTTTCAGGTCTTACCTTGGAGAGTCTTACATAACCTCGGATAGGGATACTTTTACAGTCACTTCCTCATTGGCAATACCTTGGAAGTTCACTACTTTTTGGTGTCAAATTGGTCACTGTAAAGGTAAACTAGTTCACTGTAACATTTTAGTTACTTTACTGTAAGTTTGTTCTTTTTATTAAAATTATGAAAATCCTTCTCTAAGTGTTAAATGATGTTTATTATGTTGTTTTGTTTCTAAATTCATGAATGATTTAATTATTTGGCATGAAAGGTTATTTTACTAAAATGTCCCTTTTTACATGATTTTGCATATGTCATAGTACATTGTTTTTTACTAACCCCATAGTTTTCTATATTCTATAAGTATAGGTTTGGAAGCAAGAAGAAGTCTAGAAGGCGAAGCTTGGGAAATCTACTCTCTCAAGATTTGGTATGTCCTAATATATTCGAGGATATAGTCATTGTTTCTTAGTTTTGTTATTAAGACTTATTATGTATTTCTTTAAATTTAAAGGACCGTGTCCCTAAGAGATTATGTTGTGTCTTTAAGTTGACTTGTGACGATTAGATTCTCTAGTCTTTATGAAATATTTCCTTTTATTAATTTATTCGTGAAAATTTTTAAATTCCGCACTACTTTTCATGTATTATGGAATGAACGATAGTTAAAGGGCTTGTATAAGATCCCAAAGGGTCAAGTACGCTTTGTTACGACCTAAGAGTTCTCACTAAGTTCTAGGGGGTGATTTCTGGTCGTGACAGACTTGGTATCAGAGAATAAGGTTATGGGAAATAGTTTAGGGTCTAAAAGTATCACAAGCCACATCTTGTAGAGTCTTAGTCATTGATGTGAGTCGCGACACATCCATGGACAAGAAGTTATACGATGATAGAAGTTTCACTTTATCTTCTATTCTAATGTCGTGCCTTAGAGTTGAGTTCTATAAGATGTCTTTTCTCAACCTCTTCTCTTTGTGTTTATAGGAAATTAACACGAGGAGATCAACCGCTAGAAGGGAGGAGGGAGGTGTAGCTAATGAGAGAATCCATCCCCGTGTTAAGCAAGTTCCTATTGTTCGCCTAGAGGGAGAGAATGTGCAGGTTCCCCTTCAAGAACCTCAAATGCCTCCGGAACCCCAAGGGCCTCAAGAGCCTCAAGTGCCTCCTATGACTCAAGCTCCTTTTGTTGAAGGAGATATGACTAATGCGGAGTTGAGGGCTGCCCTAATGAATTTGACCCAACTCATGACGGCTCAAGCTCATGTCGTCAATAATAACTTTGTTGCTCAAGCTAATCAAGGAGACATACCTCAACCAAATGCTAGTACTCCTGCTTCTAGAGTATGGGATTTCATGAGGATGAACCCTCCTACTTGTCATGGCACTAAGGTGGATGAAGATCCACAAGGTTTCATAGATGAGGTTTTCAAAGTGGAAGATGATATGGGTGTGACCCTTAGGGAGAAAGCGGGTTAGCCACTTACCAACTCAAGGATGTTGCTCAAGTGTGGTATGAGCAATGGAGGGGTGAGAGACCCTTATAAAGAGGTCCGGTTGATTGGAGGAATTCAAAGAGACTTTCCTAGATAGGTTCTTTCACCTAGAGTTGAGGGAGGAGAAGATGGTTGAATTCATGAACCTTCATCAAGGGGGAATGAGTGTGCAAGAGTACTCTCTCAAATTCACCCAACTCTCTAAGTATGACCCAACCATGGTAGAAAACCCTAGGGCTAGGATGATTTTTTTTTGATGGGAGTGTCTAGCTTGGTGGAGAAAGAGTGTCGTATGGCAATGCTTCTTAATGACATGGATATCTCTAGACTCATGGTTTATGCACAACAAATTGAGGAGTCCAAAATTAGGGAGATAAGGAAAGAGGGTAAGAGGCATAGGTAGGATGATTCTAGTCACCAAAAGCCTAAGAAGAGGTTCTATCACCAAGATTCTTCCATGGGAAACAAGGATAGGTCTCCAAACCAACATTCCCAAGGTGGTGGCCATACTTTAAATTGGATTAGGTGTGCTACTTGTAGAAAGCAACATTTGGGTAAGTGTCTTGCCAGAACGGATGGTTGTTTTAGTTGTGGTAGCAAAGGCCACAAGGTGAGGCACTGGCCTAGAATCAAATAAAGAGGGAAATATGTCGATCAAGCTTCCCTAGATCCTAATGCTCCAAAGAAGAACCCACCCTATGGGATGGGAGCGAGGAAGGATAACTAATCCTGAGTTGATATTCCTGGTGAGTCTAATCTCTTTATGATTGTTGTTTTTATGTTATGAGATGATTTTATATTGTTTTATAGTTCATCTGATCATGCCATTTTGATGAATTGCTCAAAGAAATGCTTTTTGAATTTTTTTGCATGGTCAACAGTTTACAGTGATGCTCACTTTAAACTTTCTCAATTTTGAAATAATTTGGCTAGTCTTAATTAAAGTTTTAATGTGTTTAAAAGTCATATATATGAGCATGTTTAATGTTGAAGAAGGTAGTTTCTCCATAAAAGAAGTATAACGTTGAATTTTGAAATTGTGAAGTTTGGCAAAAAGTGTCTTGTGTTGCAAATGTGTGAAAATGTGAAATGGTTCTCCTTGCTAGTTGATGCTTTGATTTTGAGAGTATTGATCCTGATTGTAATTTGTTATGTGATGCTAAGTGAGTCTTTGATGGTCCTAGAGTTTTAGTGTCATTCTAGGATGAATGTTATTCCAAGTGGGGGAGAATGTAACACCCTAAAATGAATTAAGGTGAACTAGAGCTTCGTGATGGTTTCTTGAGTTAATTTTAAGTTTAAATGAGTTAAATTAGTGTCCTTAGGCACTGTGTGATGTTTGTTTAAGTTTGAAGATCAAACGACCAAAAACGTCTATGATGTTCGGAAGATATGTCTTAGAAAGTGCTTGTGTGTCTTGATATGTTTGAATGAGTTTTACGTGTTCGTTTTTCTTGAAAATGGTGTGAGATATTCCTAAGACTTTATTGGTTTAACGTATGGGTAAGATGCCACCTAGGAACCACGAGGGTCCCTAGAAGAGGACCCCACCTTTTGGCAACAAGCTGCCAAAATAGTGACCAAACGACGACCCAAGGGATGGTCCGTTGGTCAACCAACAGTCCTTCGACCATATGGCATCGATTGGACATGCAAGGCAGAACATCCTTCCCTTGAAGGAGGCTAAGTCACAACCAATGAGACCCCACCAACGGGCCGTTGGTTTGCAAATGGTCCGTTGGTTGGTCTATCGATCGAGACTGTCTAAAAGCTGTAAATTTCCTTCCAAGTCTTGGGGTGTTTGGTAAATTCACCCCAAGTCTTTTATGAACCTAGGATGTTTATTTTTGGGGTTATTAGTTATTAAAATGTTCTAAAACCTAAGACCTAATTTTAAACCTCATTTCATAAAATCCAAAACCCCTCTCCCTTAGAACTCTCTCAAGACTCTTTGGAAGCTAGAAGTCAAGAAGAGCTAGGAGGGATGTTGGTGGCCAAATTCTTCATCAAAATCATTGGGGGTTTATTACCTAAGGTATGGTATCCATCCTTGAACTCTCTTCCATTCAAGGAGTCCCTTCTAATGAATTTTCAAAAAGGGTTTTCAACCCTAGTTTCTTCTATCTTCAACTCTAAAAATGGTTCTTGTATGAAAACGTTTTGAATGAAATAATAATGATGTTTCTAAGGTTAGTTGATAATTTTAAGGTTAAAACTTTAATTAATCATGTTAAAGCTTTTCATCAAATGTTGGCTAGAAATGGGTTAAATGAGTATGACTTTGTAGTCTTTGAACTTTGGTTTCCTTAGGTTGATATTGTTGTTTATCTACTGCCCTAAGGGCTAATTAATGATGAATTATTGAATAAAATGCTATAGGTGATGTAAGCTTGGATTAAAGGGTAAGTTGGTTATGTTGTTTAAGCTTAGTTATGAAATTCTCTTGAGTCGTATGGTCCATCTTCTTGGTGGCGGTGTCTACTTGATGAATTTTGTTATGTTTAGTATGTATTGTGAATGTGGCTTGAAGGCCTAATATGGGAAATGAAGTGATATTTAGGGTGGTTCTTGTATTGTGTATTATGAAGTTTGAATTGCATTTTTTCCTAGATTATGCCTAAATGAAGAAATGTATGTATGTGAAGCATGTAAAGTATGTGATGTGATGAATGAAGGTCTAAATCATGTATAGAAGTTAAAGAAAATGAAATGATGCTTATGTGCAAGGTGTGTTCACATGTACAACCACACACTCACTCTTGAATTGATGAATGAAGCTAAGTTAAGTCAAAAGGGGAGTTTTGGGGTGAACACTCTTCGTGAGGTTAGATGAAGTATTTAGTAGCAACCCCACTACATCCTAAGAGCTTTCTAAGATAGGTTGTAGGATGAATACCCTTCGTCAGTTGAGATTTGGTGTTCATTAGTTATCCTTAGCTTCTACTTTATAATGTTGTGAATCCGTGGGGAGTTATGCCTAGCACCGAGAGGATATGAACAACGGGTGGTTACACTTTGCTAGTTGAGATGTTGTATTCCAATGTACCTCTTGAGATAAGTACTCCTCGTTAGTAGAGAATAAGTTACTTAGTTATAATCTCCTTATCCCATAAACTATGCGGCCGCATAGGTGTAGCTATTGGGAAAGCCATGTAAAAGCTAAAAAGTAAGACCTCACTCTAGGAAAGTGAGGGGACCCTTCTCCGATAAGGGAAGTATCAGGATTACATGTCTATCTCTCATGGTCTATGTCGGTTAAGCTAACCCCCACAAAAGTAATGAAAGTACTAAGACGTCTAAAAAGTGTGCTACTTAGGGTAGGTAGTGGAATGGGACGCAGTTTATCCATTGCACTAGGTAGTCATTCCGAAAGGGGAGTCTTGGTGAGTCTTATGTGAATTTAATGAACTAAGTCTTATAAAAGATCGTACTACTTAGGGTAGGTGGTGGTATGGGACACTATCTATCCATTGAACTAATTAGGACCCTCTGTAAGGGAAGTCTTGGTGCCAAACCTTTTAAAAGAGTGTACTACTTCAGGGTAGGTGGTGGTATGGGACACCATCTACTCATTGGACTAAGTAGGAATTCGAAATGGGAAGTCTTTTGTATCTTGTTGGGTGTTCTTCTAATGTCTTGTGATTGAGTGGTGACTTGTTCTCTCGAGTGGAGTAAGCCCATGGTGGGTAGTCTTAAGGATCTCCTTGGTGTGTATTGCATGAAGTGTTTAGACGTTTATTTCATGTCTTACATTGGAGAGTCTTATATAACCTCGGATAGGGAAACTTCTACGGATATCAATTCACTTCCTTATTGGCAATATCTTTGAAGTTAGTGAGTAAAACTGGTCATTGTAAAGGTAAACTAGTTCACTGTAACATTTTAGTTACTTTACTGTTAGTTGGGTCTTTTTATTAAAATTATGGAAATCCTTCTCTAAGTGCTAAATTTTATTTCTTATGTTTTTTCGCTTCTAAATCCATGAATTTTATAATTATTTGGCATGAAAGGTTATTTTACTAAAATGCCCCTTTTTATATGATTTTGCATATGCCATACTTAGTACATTGTTTTGTACTAACCCCATACTTTTATATACTCTATAAGTATAGGTTTGGAAGTAAAAGAAGTCTAGAAGGCGAAGCTTGGGAAATCTAGTCTCTTAAGATTTGGTATGTCCTCATATATTCGAGGACATAGTCTTTGTTTTTTAGTTTTGTTATTAAGACTTATTATGTATTTCTTTTAATGTAAATGGCCGTGTCTCTAAGATATTATGTCATGTCTTTAAGTTGGCTTGTGACGATGAGATTCTCTAGTATTTATGGAAGATTTCCTTTTATCAATTTATTCGTGAAATGTTTTAAATTCCGCACTACTTTTCATGCCTGATGTAATGAACGATAGTTAAAGGGGTTGTATAAGACCCCAAAGGGTCAAGTACGCCTTTTTATGACATAAGAGTTCTCCCTAACTTCTAGGGGGTGATTTTGGGTCGTGATAGAAATCCTCACGTTCAGTACGTCAAGGTTTCTAGCAAAAATGTCCTTGACCCTGAACTATGTGCCCACATAGGACTCTAGCTTAGTGGATACACCTAGATAGCTTTGTACGAATGTTTGCACCTTAGGCAAGTGTTAACCCTCTATTTTCGGTGCAGTAGTAGAACACTAGATTCCATGTAGCTCACATGGTCTCATGTCGGTTATGGTACTTATTTCCCTAATGTAAACGTAAATGAATAAGTGAAGTATGTGAACTCTTATTAGGGTTGTCTTAAAGGTTACTACATAGTGTGAGGGAGGGTATGGGACTTCTCTTACCATTGCACATGTGGGATCCAAAGGGATTGTTCTAGTAGTGTTCTCTTATGATTATGATTATGATTATGTTCATAAGCTATGAGTAGCATTTATGTATGAAGCATGTTATGAAAATATGAGAATATGTTGTAAGTATGAAGTGGATTGCTTAATGTGATACTTAGCTTTGGATAGGGTTATGGGAGTTTATCCTTGTCATTGCACAAGTGTTGCTTGGGTTGTTTACTTGGTTTCATTGATATTATGTTGAATTGACTTATTATGCTTTATATATGTGCATGTTGAGTTAAATTGATAGAAAGCATGATTTTTACTCAAATATACTTTTCTCATGCATTGATAATTTTTATGCATAGGAGTCATTCTTAGTACATGTAATTGTACTAACCCATATTTTCTCCCTTTTTCTCAAAACATTTTAGGTCCGGGCGATTGAGGAGATTAGTGGTCATTGGAGAAGAAGACCTTGATCTTTTCTAAGTCAATTGGTGAGTCCTCATGAGTTCCGAGGATCAAGCCACTAATCAAGCCTTATTAGTTTTGTGTATGTTTTGAGACAATTATTCCATTCTCATGTTGAGACTTCTTTGTATCCTATATGGGCAATAGACTAAGGGTTATGCCCAAACTAGTGTAATTCATTCTTTAGATGGTTAAATGTGAGACGAACTATTAGACTATGTTGTTGTTAAATGTTAAGTGAGAAGCCTATGTAAGCTTCATAAGCGAGGGGTCTATGTAAATCCCGTATACAATATGCGAGAATTCTAAGTATACTTCACTATGTAAGGCTTTTAATTTTTCGCATTTTTGACCTGTGATGTGATGTGATGTATGCTAGGGGAGTGTCTTAGTCCTCTTAGAGGACGACGACGCCGGTTACACCTAGGGGGTACTTTGGGTCGTAAAAGTTCCAAACTAATAACTGTTAGTAAGAGGACCTAAATGTAATACCTAGCATGATTTTTATTATGGGATGCTATGACTGCATTGCACAAGGTATGACTTAGGGTCACCAAAGGGAATCCCTGAGACAGGATTGTACTAGAGTTGCCTTTCCTAGTTTTAGTTGACTAAAGGTGAGAGATTACGTAGCTAAGAATATGAAGTTAGTAATTAGGCCAAATTAGGGAGAATATGAATAGGATAACTTAAAATCTACGCTTTGTGTGAAGGGTAGTATGGGATTCCTTTCATGCATTGCACAAGAGTGACTTGGGGTTTCTTAGAAGTATGTACCCTTAAGGCATAGAGAAGATTTAGAGTTGACCAAGCATATAGGCGACGTTAGGATGACATGAAAACCTAGGTCTTAATTATGAAGGTGGACTATGACCAAGAATGACTAAAGATAGGTACTTAGCTTAGGTAGTATTATGGGATGTTATATTGGCATTGTACAAGTACACTTCGAGGTGTCTTGTGAAGTACTTCACCTGAGTATGAAGGAATAATGGTTGAAGTATGAACTTATGTATACCTTATGTTGACTTGTTATGCTACGATTATGTATCGTTTTTTATTCTTTTGTCTTATGTTGACGAACCATTTGAGATGCTCTTATGATTTTATGTTAGCTTTCATACTTAGTACTCTTTTGTACTAATGCATCTTGCCTACATTCTAACCAAATATAGGGTTGGAGCTTTGAGTTGAGGCTAGAGTTTCAAGGATTTTGAAGATTGGAGGTCTTGGTGAGTCCTCATAGATTCGAGGAAAATATCCACTTACCATTACGTCATTCACATATATTTTTGAGACTTTGCATGGGCTGTGTCCCAAAGTTTATGTTTCAAAAACTTTCATTCATGTCATTCATAAATGGTTTAAGAGAATAATGTTAGAAGGACTTCCGCTTTATGAAATAATTTTCGAGTTATGTTTTAAAGAAAGTCTTTAATTCTACCTATTTTCTATGTTTTTATGTAATGAATGCTAAGGTCTTGTATAAGATCTCTTCGAGATCGAATACGCCATGTTATAACTAAGGGGTGCTCTCGGGTCGTGACACCAACACTTCAACATTATTAAGAGTTTTTGCAAGCATCTCTTCCGTATGGAAGTTCTCCGAGTCAGCACTTTGCTCTTTAGGTTTTTGGCTTTCATGAGGTGGGACGTATCTATCCTTGTGACCATCCCTTTCCTTCAAATTACCATTACGATCACCCCATTCCTATCACGATCTCTCCATCCATGATCTCTATTCCAACCCAGATTCCCACCCGGCCTTGGTTTGTTGGAACAAAATCCTCCTCCTTGGATTGTAAGGAAGTTCACTTCCTCATCGTACAACGCTTCAAATTGTGCTTCTTTGGGGTTTTATCCACCAACACCCACAACATTTACACTCTTTAACCTATTGCCCTTCACATTTTGACAACAAATCAATATGGGTAATTATTTTGGCCATGTTTTGGTCTCCCTCTTGATCGTTCTCAGACTACTCTTTTGTCATCCTAAAAGTGAGAGGAGACAATTGTTACTCACGAGTGTACCAAAGTCTATTTATCTTGGTCATGTAATAAAGGAGTTGGGACACTACTTTGTAGGTTTATTGTATGGTACCTCCGGGAAAAGTTGATCAGTAACTCATTTGTTTATCAAGTCAAGACTCCTATAAAAATATTGTAGCAATATATGTTTTGGAAGTCCGTGATTCAGACACTAAAGTACTAAATTTTGAAATCTAAGCCACGTGTCATGGAAAAGTTCTCCATCAAGACGTTTGTAAACCTTTGATATAATCTCTAAGCGTCTTTGTATTTGATGGGAGAAAGAATATCACATAGAATGTTGTGGTCAGATCATCCCAATTGGTGATGGAATTAATCGGTAACTCAGCTAAATATTTGGTAGCTTCACCCATCAAAGAAAATGGCAACAACCTAAGACAGACTGATTCTTGTGATATGCTGTTGAATGATAACGGACCACAAACATCCACGAAGTTCCAAATATACTTATGGGGTCTTCATGCGCCAACCTTTCATATATTCCTTTCATTTGTAGGAGTTGTAGCATTGCACTTGTAGCATGGAAGACAACATAACCCTCAAAAGGAGGTAGACAAATTGTACCCACATCACCCAATTGAATTTGGTCATTCACTTCATTAAGATTTCCAACATCGTCTTGGTGGCCCGCATGGCTACCATAACTCCCGCTCACGCTTATCTCTTCTTATGTTCAAAAAAATCAACAAAAACACAAACAAAAGTAAGTTTATTCAACTACAACAAAAAATATCACAATTCAACTTCAATAATAGAATTATAAACAACACCACTTCCCGACAGTGGTGCCATATTTATTAACGTCTCAAATAAACCTCATTTGATTCAAGGTGTAGATGATCATTATCTAGTATAAAACCTAAAAAAGAGTTGAGGTCAAACTCATATGAAGCAGTACGTGCTTAAATTCAGCTACGAAAATATAAAATGGTCTGGACAGTTATAGGAATATAAATTATCAAAAACATAGAAATAAATCTAAAGGGGTCACAATGAATGTCAGATGGGAGGTTCTGATTGTCAATTAATAACTGAAACAAGTACGAAAAAAAAGGAACCAACAATATTAACAGGAATTTTTGGGGATGTGATCTCTTATAAGCTTATTATGTTATATGGGTAATTCAAATTTAACAAGAATATTCTGAAATATTGTGGATAGGCTGGAATGTAAGTGCAAAAGCTTTCTCTGAAACAACTTTAAGGTTCAGGAGATTTCTCTCGAAGATCGAGACACTTATCAAGATAAACATCCCATAACCTTAATGCATCCACTCTCTCAAGCTCGATCAGTTGAATTCAGTTTAAGATTTACTCTCTCGAGCTGAACCCATATCAACCCAATGCCTACAAATCATTAATCAAAAGCCTTGGTTCCAAAACCTCTCTCTCAAGCAAGACAAGAACTCAAGTTAGAATTGCATTTGCAACTACAATTCATAGATTAAAACACAACTAATGATTAAACCCATATTAAAACAACTATTTCTTCATTAAACAACAATACACATAAGATAATTAGATAAATAAACAGATCATAACACCCCAAGAATCTGGGTTCTAGCGAAACATCATATGAATAGAAAAACGATTACCAAACACATTAGCCATGATCTGGGTAAAGGTTCCCAAATATTGACAATAGTCTAAAATGTGTAAATTCAAAGACCCACTTTAAAATCATCAATTTTGAGCCTCAAAAACTTCAAAGTATACAATGAAACTTAAAAACTAAGGAAAAACTCTTAACTCTAAAACACGGGGATCAAAAACTCTACTGAATAATACTCCTTTCTCTTGAAATTTTATCTTAATTTAAATTTATATTTGCCCGATTTTTGGCCTTAAAAGTGTCACATCGGGAGAGCATACCTCCGATGTGACCGGTGTCGTCGTCCTGTCAGAGGACTCAGACAAGCTCTTAGCATTCTTCATAACATGTGATCAGTAAAAATCGCGGAAAATTTAAAACTTTTACATTCTATTTGAATTATACTTAGACTTCATACTTAAAATTCATAATGATATACGATAGTCTAAAAACATGTCTCACACGTATACAAAACCATCAAAAGAGTATGAATCAGCACGTAGCTAATAAATAGTCAATACGCCATATAGGCCTTAATACTAAAGAATCCAAAGAACATAAATGGAAAATAGAGTATTCTTAAAATATACTAATGTCTTCGTAAACTAGAATAATGAAAAGATAGAATCCCCGAACATGAGGACCTACCAACACTTGGAGAAAGAGTTCCAAGCTTCTTCAATCGACCTTCTTAATCTTCAGTCGCAGGACCATACATTTGTAGTAATATAAATTAATGGGGTTAGTACGCCACATGTACTAATTATGGGTATATGCACATACCATTTAAGGACATTCATGAAAAAGGATCATTAATCATTTCTTTAGAAAGCATGCTAAGTCATGTGAATGTTTTCAATGCACATACCATAGAACATGTACAAATTAAGAATATCATGAACGTACAACATTATCATAATCAAAGATATATTATCATAGAGTCATGTTAACATTTCATATTCACTAGATCATATAAACATAACATACAGAACACTCATCAATGATCTCATCCCCAACCTACAACTGCAATTGTCATGTGAAGCCCCATAACCCCACATACCCAAGTAGATAAGATAGGAGACCATAAGTAAAGCTCTGCTTCATATAACTTGGAACATAAGTAGTCATCACTTCACCTAACAATATAACCCAATAACATATTCATCATAATGACCAACATCATATAGGAGTAACATCATGTAGCATAAACATATATCTTTCAGGTTATCATATTACATAAGGACAATCTCCTAGGACTTCCCGTAAGATCAACTTGTGCAATGTCTAGGTAGAGTCCCATACCCCTACCTATACTAAGTAGACTGTTCAAGTCACTCTAGTCAATGTACATTTAATTGTCTTTCATTTTACATGAGGGAACATTCTCCTTAACCGACATAGACCATTTGGCTAAACTGGAATCCGGTGTTATAAAACCCCACACCGAAAGAGGGTGATCTACCAGCCAAAGTAGAACCAAACATGACATCGCTTTCTAGGTGGATCCACTAGCTAGTATCCTATGGTGGAAACATAGTTCAAGAACTAGGAGATATATTGGAGACATATACTTCCACATTACATGGCAGCCTCTATCTCATGAGAGTTATTGTGACCTGCCTTCAAACTAGGGAAGGTACAACTCTCATATCTAGTTCATCGGTGCTTAGCTTAAGTTCCTTTATTGAATAACCTTTAAGTTGTGTTTTATCATAAACTTATCATAGGTAATAGGAAATTAACTCCTTATATAAACATGATCATGAGCTCTTAAGGATTAGATGAGAATTTCCTTTCATTATAACCCTCCGTATGTGAGATTAACATAACATAATCCCTTGTGTAAAGCATACAAGAGGATATCATAAACTTGCATTTTCGTATTCTTATCATGATCTCACGATTAACATCGTTGTAGCCCAACATATATAAACATAGCAACATCATACATATTTCCAATAGGTGAAAAATCCATACCTTATAGATGAATAATCCAAAAAATTTGATTGGAAATTTTGAAGACTTCGTGTTCTTCCTTAAACTCTTCTTGTTCTTCAATGGAGTTTTGAAAAGAGAGCGTTTCTTGAGAGATGAGAGAATTTTCGTTTGAATCTAATATTGACGTGTAAAAAGTGGTATAAAAATGACCTATAATCCATATATAGTCTTCCTATAGAATACGGAAATGACCCTCTAGTTAAATGGGTGTTTTTATGAAGTTAAATTACAAAAAATACGACTTCAACAATTATGAGAAGTGGCTGCGCGTCGCGGGGACAAATCTCGTCATTTTTTTGAAATTTTTGGTTGAGACTGTGAGGTGCGTGTCAGCCTCACGTCGGGAGGCTGCCTCTCTATTCTTGAGGCAGTGCCATGCGTGCAGCTTGTGCGTCGCGAACCATCCCTCTATTTCTGCCTGTTCGCAGGCTGATAGGCAGCCTGCTCATCCATGTTTGGGTCCTCCCAATGGACCCTTAGGGTTGTCCTTTGGGTTTTGTTACCGGACGTTTGGACCCTTTCTACTACATATTACCTATCCAAAGTCTTTTTACAAGTATTTGACTTCATTTGACACTTCAAAACCTTTACCAAACATAGGTACGTCAACTAGTTCAAATTTGCTAGTTTCCGGACATCAAGGTCTTTCTTTGTCGTTTTGCCTCTAACCTTTTCCAAATGATTTTATTACATTAATATACGTCTGGAAACATCATTTTAAAAATTATTAAATAGATTAAGCTCTATTGTAAGTCATGGCATTTCCGGAGTTTTACAGAAAGTCATTGGGAGAGAAAAGTTGGGCCTCGTTGAACAGGTCGGGGATACATTTTTTGCTCCAATCCATATCTGTTTTGCATTTTGCATTTTGCATTTGTCCTCAGGGTTGTGTGACTTTAGACAATCATGTTTGCCATCGCAGATTCATTCGGTGTTTCACCAATTACCCATTTTTGTCACCAAGTTAGTTCTTCCCCAGGGCTGGCATGCTGAAACTTTGGGTGGGCTAAAGAGCCAATTGATGGTTTGCGGAGTGGTTTTGGCGATCACCTGGATTGATTTTCTTCACTTCTTCAGATTGTTTGTTCCTTTTTACGAGGTAGTGTCCTTGCCTTGCTCCTTAGCCTACATATCTGCAAATCAATGCTTGAACATCAGTTTATCGCATAATTAAATCATTTGAAGACACTAAAACCATAAAATAAATCCTTAAATGAGTTCAAATCTCAGACTCATCAAGGCCCTTCTTCTTCCGCTCGTATCTATCTTTGATTTCTACTCTACTATTGGATGGGTTAGTCCTAATACTTTGAGGTCAAGGCCATGAAGACTTTTATCGCTTTTGTTGCTTTTCTCAAGATTTTATACGTTGTGTATGGGTTAAGTCTCAACCACTCGTATGTCAGTTTAGATTGCTTGTCAAGACATAGCTATGATTCCACTTTATGTTTTAAACTTAATTTTATGATATAAGACGATTTTACCTATTCTTTCTTGTGTTCTAATCATTAATGCATTATGTATGTCAAGCGGCTTGTGTAGGGCATCTCTAGGTCTTATACGTCATGTCATGTCTAGGGATACTTTGGCTCGTTACACCAAAAAGTCCAACCCGAGAGATAAGGGTAATTCTAGAATTTTTTAAAGAAACACATGAAACTCAATGATTTAGTAACTCACACAAAAAATCATATCAAAACAATTACAAAATCATACTTACATCAAAATTTATCAAAACTCAATTTCACAAGGAGGTCCCTAAATTTTTAGTTCAGAAACAGTGATTTGATGTTAAAATGATGACGTAATAACTTGATAGTGAAGGGTTGGGGTCAAAGTCACTTACTCAAAAGTTAAATCTTTAAAAGTCTCTTTAAAATCACCTAAACCAAGATCTTAAGGCTCACCAATGGAGCAATGGGGAAAATTTGTATGTCGGGAAACAAAATTAAGTCCATGTCACTTTTTCTACACAATCATGACCCTTGAATGTGATACCAAGAGAGAAACAAGTCACCCCATTTTTTATTTGCGTGAATGCAACAAAGTGCATATGATCTTGCTGCCTATGATACATATACCTATGCTATCACGGTAGGACTCACGCGGTTGCAATGCATAACAAATAACACTTACGCCACCATTTAAGAAGATCCAACGTTCACTATGAACAATTCATCAGACATCAGAACAACACAACAAGGTAAAAAATTCTCCAAATGGATTCTAGGACGCTCGTCCATATCGTTGGTCAAGACGCAGCGCCCTTTCTCATTTTCATCTACAGCCCTTTCTTTCGTCCCTGCTATTCGTGCATGAAGATCGTCGTATGTATTCTCGACTTTGTTGCTGGTGCTATAATAAGTAGAAGTAAATCATGGCAGGATCAGTCACCCGAACATTTCATTCGGAATCCTATGCACACAAACCAAATATGCTACGTAACTAAGTCAACGTTTTTATACATTAGAACAATCAAAACATGGATTGAAGGTCTCCAAAACTCGGCAAACGTCAAAATGACAACTAAATATTTTCCCTTAAAAATATCAAAATGCCTTGTAATCCTTGTATATTAATCTAAGGCCTTACCTTGGCCTAAAATCACTTTTAGAATCCTACGAAGTCAAGATAAATCCAATAGAGTGTCCGAATTCCCAAAATCTATCAAAGTCAAACCTTGGTCTAAATTAACTTAATAACACAACTCACGGGCTTAAGTCCACATAAAAATATTAATCCAAGACTTGTACCTATAGATATTAATAACGTTACATATATCATAATGAAATTTTCCAAACTCCAAAACTTTCAAAAATCTCAAATTTTCGATCTTTCTACAAAACTAACCTCATAAACTAATCAAAAATGACATGGGGAAGCTATTGGGATGGTTAATATGATAAGTTTCTCAAAATTTCAGAAAATGACCTTTAAGGTTATTAAAATATGAAGGCTATAATGTGAATTAGACAAAATTTATTGAAACTATACAAGATATTTGGAGTACATTTTTGGGGTGAGGATGAGGAATCACTTGATCTTCTTAAGTAGATTATTGCATGAAGGCAAGAGGGAAATATGGAGCAAATATTGATATCAAAACAGACCAAGTTCAAAGGCACACAAGAGTTAAAGAATTTTGTATCCCTTGATGTTATATTCAAAAGTAATAGAGATAGATCTAAAAGAGAAGGGTGGGGGTGGGGGATCTCTTCAACCTATCCCATGAAGCTCAAATTGATATTACTGAATATTTTGGGGAATACAGGATTGTGCAAGTTTCGTTCAAGATTTGACGACAAACATAAGTTCCAAGAAACAAAATTAAAGGGGAATGTGAAAGATATCATCAATTAAATTAGAGCAGGGAGATGGATTGGAAGTGCATTTATGAAATCTAGTGGAACCAGTGGTAGAATGATTCTAGTTTTGAACTCTTGAATATGGAATGGGGATTGTTTCAAGTTGCAGCTTATACAATATCTTGTAATTTAAAGGTCGTAAGTTATTTTTAAATATCATTGGTTTTTATGCTATTTATAAAAAATTGGAAAGAAGGTAGATGATGATACTTCCACTTATTTTAAAGGAGTCAATCATACCAATGCTCCTAAAATAGAAAAGATCGTTTCGATGGAATGAAATAATTGATTTGGCAACATAAAAGAATCTACTTTAAAAAGAGTAATTTCAGATCATGTTCCCATTGATCTGTTTTGTGGACAATGGGAACAATCTAAGTCATATTTTAAGTATAAAATTGGTGGTTAAACTCTGAAAGATTTTTTGATAGAGTTTTTAACCCGTGGAATTCGTTTGCCTTTTTTAGGATACAATATTACATTATATCATGTCAACTCAAAAATCTCAAGGAAACATAAAATAATGGTGTCAGAAAGTCTTGGAGTATTTTAAACAATAAAACAATAAATAAATTGCTTTGCAAGATAGTTGAATTACACTTTTGTTTGGAGAATAGAGCACTGACGGAGGATGAAATTTTTAAGAAATCCAATTTGTTCATAGAATATGAAGCATGTCTGATGAATGAATAAGTGGTTTCAAGAGCTTAATGGATCAAGAAGGGGGACTGAATCACCTTTTTTTTACTAGACTTCTCATGCTCAAAAGAGATATAATCATATTGACGAAGTTGTAGTACATGAAGAGACTATTGTTGATCCTAACAGAATCAAACAGGATATATTTTTTTCTACAAAATGTGCAGGATGGATGTAACATTCCAAAAAAATGTACTTGTTTAGATAAGGGTCCATTAGGTTGCAAGGATACGTATGGGGATACATTGGCATCTCGATTCCCAATATTGAGAAATATTGGGCATATTATAAAATATTGGGTTAAAGGGTGTTATCCAATTTTCTATTTATTAATAAGCTTGTTTAATAAATGTACCTTCAATGAAGACCCTAAGCTAAAAACATATATTTCCTAGCATTTGCACATTATGTACGAGACATCCATGTGTCAAGACTAGGCACCATAGCACATGACCAATTAGAATGATCATGTAGATTAAGCAGTGTCCAAGGACATAGTGAGGATCCTTGGACAAGGAGTGAACTTTACAAATGCAACAATAGAAGTGCATGGTTGGGAAAGTGGGCAGCAATACATGTGCAAGCACATGTTTAACCGACCAAGGGGGACCACGCGACCAACCTAACCAAATTCGGTTAGGGCGGTTAGGGGCAGCGCGTAAACGGGTCCCTCCATGTGGCGCCTAACTCCCTAACCAACTCTAGACTCTAACTAACTGACCCAACTAGCTAACTAACCTAGGACTAACCGAAATAAACTAACTAGTGCACCCGAAAACCTAAGACCTAACCGGGTGACACTAACCTAGTAACTAATTAAAGAGACAACATAGTACCTAACCTAGGATTGTCCATAAGGGTTAGTTATGGTCCTAATGACTTAGGGGTATTTTAGTAAATACCCTAGGTCCTTTGTTAATTAATTAGCAACTTAATTAATGAATGAAAATTCACAAGTTAGGCCGAGACCCTTAGCCAATTTTCAGATTTGGCTAAGTCAAATGTTCTCATATGTCTAGTAAACTTAGGAGGGGCGTTTTAGTAATTAACTAATTAATTTTTTAATTAACCTAATTAATCTAAGTTGAATTAGTCAAGATCAGTTCATAAGACTTTGACTCACGTTCAAACACTAGAAAACTCACGACTGGAAACAGTGAGCAAAAACGTAAGTAAAGCGAAAATTCTCCTTAGGCGATTGCAAGGTATTCTTCAAGTTTTCGTGCAAGGTGATCTTCGTAGATTCAATTCTACATAAGGTATGAGTTTTATCTCCTGGAATTCTTTCTCCACGAGACTTTTCAAACGTTTTGAATCCATGAATGTCAAAACTAGGGTTGTTCCCAATGATATTGTTGAACGTCCATCTCCTTAGATATCCTTGTTTTCGATTCTAATAAGTATGTAGATGTAAATATCGAACATGTTGTTGATATATGGTGCTAACTGATCATTATGTGTAGTTTTCTTGATTTGTTAATGACTAATGAGGCCTATAGATTTGATTCGAATGATTTGAGTGTTAGTTACACGAAATAAAGAATGATGTAATGTGTTCGAGAATATGAAGTTGCTATGAATCGGCTATGAAGTTTAGTTACTGTTAAATGTTAAAGTGTCGACTTGTTTATGTTGAAGAGATCAATATAGTACATTCATGAAACTAATTGATTTGGTTAATGATAACATAATGAAGATGGTTTAAGTAAAGTTTGGTTCATGCCAATAAATAGGCTAATAATGTTTTGCCCAAAAAGTTGAATGGAATTGGTTTACATTGTTATTCGCAAAATATAATGAAAATTGGCTAATGACTAAGTTAAACCAAAATTAAGCATGTCCAATGTAACTTTGAATTCATAACCAAGGGTATGCCAATCATTGGGACAAGTCCCAACATACCCTTTCCAAATGAACTATGTATATAAGTAAGTATATTAAACAAAGTTTATAACGTTCATAAAGAGTGGTATAAAGCTACCAAATGTCATTGAACAAGATAAGGTGAGTAATGACATATTTAAAAGTTTAAGAATTATGAAAGTGATCAGAATGAGGTGTTAAAAGAAGTCAGACAAGTCTCACTCACACCTAGACAATTATGTTAAAGATACTCACATAAGAGGGTGTTAATAATCGTTAGACAAGTCTCATTAACACCAAGATAATAATGTAAGGTTAAATTCACATTTCATCAAGTAAATAAAGGGATGACTGGTTATCCAAAGAGTTAAGTAAACCTCATAACTAGAAGCAAGCTTCCATAATGTTTGAGTCAACTCTAAAAGATGAAAAGAAAAAGAAGTTGAGCAAAGCACCGATAGACTAGCAATGAGCACGTGCCAGCACATGTAAGCCTCATGAGATGAGGCTACCACCAAGGTGGATGAGTAGTCTCATTATGTCTCCTAGTCTTTGAACTATGTTGCCAGCATAGGAACTAGCCAGTGGATTCCACCTAAGAGAGCTAGGTATGATGCGGTTTTACTTTGGCCGGTGAAACTACCCCTTTTCGGTGTGGGGTAGACACTGGATTTCAAGCTTAGATTACATGATCTATGTTGGTTAAATGATCAAAGAATGTATTTGGTTAACTTTAGCCGTGAACCACCTCTTCTCGGTGTGGGGAAGACACTGGACTTGGTTTCACTTTAGCCGGTGAACCACCCCTTTTCGGTGTGGGACAGACACTGGATTTCATGTTTAGTTCACATGATCTAGGTTCACTTTGATTGGTGAACCATCCCTTTTTGGTGTGGTGCAGACACTGGATTTCATGTTAGCTCGCCTGATCTTAATGCTAAAGATTTCTTTAAGAAAGTAAGAAAGAAAAGAAGAAGAAATGTAAGTTCAAAGTGAGCTAACAAAGCAAGAGCTTAAGTATGTCAAATCATCTGTGGTTGATAAGAATTAAGTTTTAACAAGATATTGGCCTGTGCCAAATCAAGACATATGCTCCATTATCTTCACGTTATGTAAATGATCAAATAATGGGCATAGCCAAATAAAAATTGGCTTATAATGACTTCTTATATTATGCCAATAAAAGGGGAGTAAATCATAATGGCTAATAAGTGCCCCATAATCTCCATAATATGAAAATGATGAAATAAGTGGCCTAGCCAATAAATATTGTCTTATAAAGATTTCATGCCCAATTTAACAAGAATGGAATGAATAACTTGTAGTAAGGGTAGCCAAATCATTTCTCTAGTCTTTTGGATTACTTGCTCGATTTATTGTAGGTATGGGACTACAATGAATCATTGAACTTGTAAGTAAGACATAGGATTAAGGAGATCATTGAACTACACAACAACAAGAAGAAAAAGACTGAAAAATAAACTAAATGTTGGGAAAAGAGTTGTCAGTTTTGGGAGGAGCATGTTTCTAAATTTTCATTCGAGTTGTTCTAAAATTATGTTCATGATTCTAAGGTCTTATGTTCATATAGAAAATGAGTTGTGTGCTTTGAATGCATTAAAATATGTCATATTCATACCATAATTCACAAATATTGAATTAAGAAAGTCTAGTGACTTCACTTTCCAGAAATGGCATATTTTTATAGGAAGACCTTTCCTTGATCATGCATAGTCCTTATGTGTATGTGTGCATACACCCATACTTAGTATAAGTGTGTACTAACCCTATACTATTACTATCTTTATAGGTGCATGTCAGAGAGAAGGTTGAAGACTCATCGAAACTGTTTGGATTAGCGATCTCCTAACTTTGGTAGGTCCTCTTAAGTTCGAGGATGCTACATTTATCTTTCTAGCCTAGTACTTTAGACATAGCTAGTGGATGTTGTCACTAGCGTTTTATTTCAGATGTTTTATTCGAAGTTTTGTATTAAGGTCGTTTTGGCATCCTATTACGTTATATATTGATCCTTTCATTTGAATTGTTTCATCAATTGTAGATGGTTGTTTAGTTTGAGCTTATTAGAATATAAATCTATGTAATAGTTATATGAAGTCTATGTATACTTCATTATGCTTTAAAAGTTTTAAATTTTCCGCAAATTTAACTATATGATTGTGATGAAAGCTAAGAAGAGTCTTGTCTGCGACCTCTAAGAGGTTAACGATGCCGGTTGCATTCGGATTCTAGAATCCGGGTGTGACAGAACTTTGGTATCAGAGCATGAGGTTAAATTACCTAGGAACTAAAACTCAAAACAACCACGTTATGTAGTTTCTAACTTATGGTTGTGAAGCGCGCCACAATCATGACTTAGTGACTAAGTGATGATAAGAAACATCCCTTCTTCTACTCTTTATCATGTTGTGTAGACTTGCGACATTTTGTGTCATTTTAGCATCTAACTTCCTTCTTGTGTGTGCGTGTAAAAAAATGAACACGAGGAGAAACACAGGCAGGAGAGTTGGAGAAGAAGTTGCTGGGGCAAACCAAGCTCCTCTTCAAGCCCCAGCTGCTGGAGTGCAAATGTCTGTCAACCCACCTGTGTTGACGGATGGAAAAGTAAGAGAAGCACTAGTTCAAATGGACCAAGCCATCACTACTCAGGCACAAGCTATCACAGCCCAGGCCACTACAGAGGGTGCTCCCAGGGAGAACCCACATGCTAGCACCATGGCTAGCAGACTGAGGGATTTCACTAGAATGAATCCTCCAGTCTACTTTGGGTCCAAAACCAATGAAGATCCCAAGAGTTTGTGGATGAGGTGTATAAGATTCTCAGTGCCATGGGGGTTAGTGAAAAGGAGAAGGATGAGTTGGCTTCTTATAAACTCAAGGATGTGGCTCAGGTGTGGTTCAAAATGTGGGCAGATGGCCGAGCACCAGGAGAAGTCCCCATCACTTGGGACATTATCATTGCCACATTTATGGAGATTTTCTTTACCAGAGAACAGAGGGAGGCTAAGGTTGAGGAGTTTATCAACCTACGACAAGGAGGTATGTCAGTTAAGGAATACTCCTTGAAATTTGTTAAGCTTTCCAAATGTACTTCTTCCCTGGTGTCCAATAACAGGGATGAGATGAGCAGGTTTGTGACTGGTGTATCGGAGCATCTGGAGGAGGATTGTCGGGCAGCCATGTTTCATGATAACATGGACCTTGGTAGGTTGATGGTTCATGCACAGCAGGTGGAGGAGAGTCGTTGGAGAAAGAGAGGTCGAGAAGGCAAGAAGCCTAGATCCTCAGATCAGGCTGGTTCTAGCTCTTGTAGGAGTTCGTTTTGAGTGCACGACAGGCCCAAGTTCAAGAAGGGGCACCAGCGTTCAGGTAATCCTACTCCTTCCATGAACTCGAATGCCAAAGTTGACAAGTCTGGCCCCAAAAAGGGTAATGATAGAAATGCCCAGCGTAACAACAAGGCGTGTGGTAAATGTGGTTGTTTGCATGGAGGTGAGTGCCTGGTAGGTACTAATATCTTCTATGGGTGAGGCAAGAGTGGGCATATGGTCAGGGACAGACCACAGGTGAGAAATCTGGCCAGGACAGATGCTCAGCCGCGGCCTAATTCTAATGTTGCAGCCGAGCCTCCGAAGAGAAACAAATTCTATGCTCTGAAAGGTAGATAGGAGCAAGAGAAGTCAGCTGATGTGGTCACTGGTACGTTGTATGTCTTTTCTTTTCATGTTTATGCATTGTTAGATCCAGTATCCACTTAGTCATTTGTTACTCTGTTAGTAGCTAGTAAATTTGACTTGCTTCCTGAGATCTTGCATGATCCATTTCTAGTCAGTACTCCCATAGCAGACAACATTAATGTAGAAAGAGTGTATAAAGATTGCCCAATTAATGTCCCTGATAGAGTTACTTATGCTGACCTAATAGAATTAAACATGATTGATTTTGATATAATCTTGGGTATGGATTGGCTTCATAAGTGTTATGCTACCATAGACTGTCGAAACATGGTAGTAAGGTTTCAGTTTCCAATTGAGTTAGAGATGGAATGGGAAGGGTGTGGTTCAAACCCAACAAGCCAAATAATTTCCAATCTTAAAGCAAATAAGATGTTATCTAACGGGTATTTATACCACTTAGTCAGAGTCAATGACTTAGAGCATGAGGTTCTTTCCATAGACTCTGTGTCCATAGTGAATGAGTTTCAATATGTCTTTCCAAAGGATTTACCACGAATCCCTACTGAACGGGAAATTGATTTTGGTGTTGACTTAGATCCCAACACCAAACCAATTTCCATTCCTCCCTATAGAATGGCTCCAACTGAACTCAAAGAGTTTAAGTTGCAGTTAAAAGATCTACTTGATAAGAGATTCATCCAGCCGAGCATATCCCCATGGGGTGCTCCAGTGTTGTTCATTAAGAAAAAGGATGGAACTCTTAGAATGTGTATCGATTATCGGCAACTCAACAAAGTCACTATAAAGAACAAATACCCTCTTCCCAGAATTGATGATCTATTTGATCAACTCCAAGGTTATAGCTTCTTTTCAAAAATAGATCTTCGGTCAGGGTATCATCAGCTTAGAGTAACACAAGAAGACGTTCCTAAGACTACCTTCCATACTAGGTATGGTCATTACGAGTTTCTTGTCATGTCATTGGTCTCACTAACGCACCAGCCGCGTTTATGGACCTTATGAATAGAGTCTTCCGTGAATATCTTGATTCTTTTGTCATAGTATTCATAGATGACATCCTCATATATTCTAAGACTAGAGAAGAGCATGAGGAACACTTGATAAAGACATTGCAAGTACTCAGAGAACATCAGTTGTATGCAAAGTTCAGTAAATATGAGTTTTGATTGAGATCAGTGACCTTTCTTGTTCATGTTGTGACCAACCAGGGTGTTGAAGTTAATCCAAAAAAGGTTGAAGCGGTGAAGAATTGGCCGAGACCCCTCACTCCTACAGATATTCAGAGTTTCTTGGGTTTGGCTAATTACTATCAAAGGTTTGTTGAGGGCTTTTCCACTATTGCTGCTCCATTGACAGCTTTAACAAAGAAGAAGGCAAAGTTTGAGTGATCTGAAACTTGTGAAAAGAGCTTTCAAGAGCTCCAAGACCGACTCACTTCAGCCCCAGTTCTCACATTGCCGAGGAGTGGTGAAGGGTATGTGGTGTACTGTGATGCTTCCCGAGTAGGTTTGGGATATGTTCTTTTGCAGGGTGGCAAGGTGATTGCATATGCATCAAGACAGTTGAAAATCCACGAGAAGAATTACCCTACCCATGATCTTGAGTTAGCTGCTGTGGTATTTGCGTTCTTTGGAAACATTACTTATATGGTGTACATGTTGATGTATTTACTTACCATAAAAGTCTTCAGTATGTTTTTACACAGAGAGAATTAAATATTCGTCAGAGAAGATTGCTAGAGCTGCTCAAGGATTATGACATGTGTTTCCACTATCACCCAGGTAAGGCCAATGTAGTGGCTGAAGCTTTGAGTTGATTGAGCATGGGCAGTGTGTCTCATATTGATGATGAGAAGAAAGAGCTGGTTAAAGAGGTACACAAACTGGCTAGGTTGGGTGTACGGCTGGTATATACACCAAGTGGGGGTGTTTCAGTTCATTCTAGTTCTGAATCCTCATTTGTTGTAGATGTCAAAGCTAAGCAGCATCTCGACCCAGTACTCATGGAGTTGAAAAGACTCAGTGTTAAGTAAGTTGAATGAATCATTCTCCCTAGGGGGTGTGCTTAGATACCAGAGCAGATTATGTGTGCCCAATATTGATGATCTGAGGTCTAATATTATTGCAGAGGCTCATGGATCCAGGTATTCCATTCATCTAGGTTCAACCAAGATGTATCATGATCTCAAGGAGATCTATTGATAGGAAGGTATGAAGTGAGATATTTCTAAGTTTGTGGAGGAGTGCCCGAATTGCCAACAGGTTAAAGCCGAACACCTTAAGCCTAGAGGTCTTACCCAGTCGATTGAGATCCCAACATCGATGTGGGAGGCTATTAATATGGATTTTGTGGTTGGTTTGCCCAGGACCAGAAGACTGCATGATTCCATTTGGGTCATTGTTCACAGGATGACTAAGTCTGCTCACTTCATACCTGTGAAGTCTACTTACAGGGCCGAAGATTATGCCAAGCTGTATATTGATGAGATAGTGAGGTGGCATGGGATTCCTTTATCTATCATTTCAGATAGGGGAGCCCAGTTCACTTCTCACATTTGGAGATCTTTCCAAAAGAGCTTGGGTACACAGGTGAAGCTCAGTACTGCTTTTCATCCCTAGACGGATGGACAAGCAGAGCATACCATTCAGACCATTGAAGACATGCTGAGAGCATGTGTTATTGACTTCAAGGAGAGTTGGGATGATCACTTGCCACTGATTGAGTTCTCTTATAATAATAACTACCATTTCAGTATTAGGATGGAACCTTTTGAAGCACTATATGGCAGGAGATTTAGGTCCCCAGTTGGGTGGTTTGAGGTAGGAGAGACTTATATCCTTGGACCTGAGATCATACATGAGGCTGTGGAAAAGGGGAGAATGATCAAGGATAGATTGGCTACTGCTTATAGTCGTCAAATATCCTATGCTGATAACAGGAAGAGGGCTCTTGAATTCGAGGTAGGTGATCAAGTCTACCTGAAGATATCACCCATGAAAGGGGTGATGAGGTTTGGTAAGAAAGGGAAGTTCAGTCCGAGGTATATAGGTCCTTATGAGATCTTACAGCGACTAGGGAATGTTGCCTACGAACTGAAGTTACCAAATGACTTGGCTTCTGTTCATCCCGTGTTTCATGTTTCGATGCTTAAAAAGTTTCTAGGTGATCCAGCATCCATCCTACCTGTTGAGGGGTTAAGAGTTGATGAGAAACTTTTATATGAAGAGGTTCCAGTTGAAATATTAGATCGCCAAGTGAAGCCTGAGGAACAACGAGGTTGCCACCGTAAAGGTGTTATGGAGGAACCACTTTGTTGAGGGTGCAATATGGGAAGTCGAGGCCGATATTAGATCCCATTACCCTCACTTGTTCAGTTCTTGAGGTTAGATATACTCTTCTTAGTCTGATTTTGTTTATGAAACTCTAAGTTTTTAGTGCATTAGTCGATTTTGGTGTTGTAAGTCCATAATCGTGTGTTTTATACTTGCACTATATGAGTTAAAAGGAGCTCATGCTTGCATTCATGTTGTTGTTTTTGTATAGAGTAGACATGATTTTTGTGTTGCATGAGTTGTGATGTGCATTAAGTTAAGGGTGATTGAGAAGGAAGTTCCTCAATCTCAAAATAAGCTTTGAGTAATATGCATCTTCCAGAGTAAGTGTGAATCAAATATTCAAAAAGAGTAAAGCTTCAAGTACATTAAAGTGTGCTATGGTGCTAGGCTTGACACATGGATGCCTCGTACCTAATCTGCAAATGCTAGGAAATATATGTTTTTAGCTTAGGGTCTTCATTGCAGGTACATTTCTTAAACAAGCTTATTAATACTTAGAAAATTGTCTAACACCCTTTAATCCAATATTTTCTAATATGCCCAATATTTCTCAATATTGGGCATCGGGATGCCAATGTATCCCCATACGTATCCTTGCAACCTAATGGACCCTTATCTAAACACGTACATTTTTCTGGAATGTTACATTATCCCCCCTTAGGAACATTCGTCCCCGAATGACACTACACATCATTTCAAAATAAAGAGGGTAATTTCGAAAACACTTTAACGTACTTGAAGCTTAATCTTTGGTGTTGTAAGTCCATAATCGTGTGTTTTATACTTGCACTATATGAGTTAAAATGAGCTCATGCTTGCATTCATGTTGTTGTTTTTGTATAGAGTAGACATGATTTTTGTGTTGCATGAGTTGTGATGTGCATTAAGTGAAGGGTGATTAGGAAGGAAGTTCCTCAATCTCAAATATGAAGCTTCAGATAAGCTTTGAGTAATATTCATCATCCAGAGTAAGTGTGAATCAAATATTCACAAAGAGTAAAGCTTCAAGTAAGGCCGGAGATTTGTGGTTTATTGTTTATTCTCCTTTATTATTTATTTGTATTCGTGATTACTAAAAAGATAGTTTAGCTATTGTTCTTAAATTTTTATGATTAACACAAACATATTTATTTTAATAAATCTTGGTTGTGTTTTTGAGATAATGAGTAGCTAAGCTCCATAACTAGCTTTGCGGGAACCATGATCGATTAAAAAAGTATGAATAGTAATTAAGCAATTCTCAAATAGGTTATTGCATGTATTGATAATTCTTTCGCTTAGAAGTCTTTTTAACGAGTGCACATGTTAGAACTCGCCTTGTTTCTACTTGCCCGAACAAGGAGGTAGTTAATAAGAAAAGAATTATCAACATAGATTTAGTAGGATACTATTTAATAGGCTAGTGTCAATTGATGCAAAGTAATAACTAAGTCATACATCAATTATGATGCTTAATATGAAGTAAAGGTAAGGGTTAGTAAATTATACACATGTAGCCGGACCAAGGTACGGGGTAAAATTCTCTAGATGTCGGACCAAGGATTTAGAGATACATAACTTATCACTTTGCATTTGTAACACTAGGGAAGAATTGTTATTACTAGGATTACCACGTTACGAGCTTATGAGGAACACATTCCTAGTTATTTTTATTAATTTGGATATAAATAAATACTTAGTTCAAAGCTAACTTTTTAATGTTTTTATTTTTATTTCAATTTGAAACGCCCCCTTTTTACATAACGACTATCAAGTTAAATATTTGCTATTGAAAATATTCTTCCTTATTCTTTATGGGATCGACCCCGACTCATAGTTGGGTAAATATATTGCATACGATTGTTTATATTTATTTTTAAGAAGTATATTTGAACGTTATCAAGAATATTTGGATGATACGTATGTGCCCGTGGGCACCAACAGTGACAATGTAGCAGCCAGGATCAACAAGGTCATCAGAGGACATCAAATCAGCTTCTTTGACGACGAGTTGTCTTTCAAAGGGAGGATTCACAACAAAGCATTGTATGTCACCATTATATGTTGAGAAAGGATTATAAACCGCATATTGGTTGATGATGAATCCAGTCTCAATATTTGCCCACTATCGACTTTGAGGCCGCTAAAGTTTGACTTGCGGAAGCTTCAACAGAACCAAGTCAATGTGAGAGTTTTCGATTAGGGGTGCAAAGAGACACATTGGGGGTCTTAAACTTGATCATTCAGATGGGCCCTGCAGAGTTCAATGTGGAGTTTCAAGTGTTTGACATCAACACTAGCTACAACCTCCTTTTGGGAAGGTCGTTCATCCACATGGCTGGGGCTGTGCCTTCTACCCTTCACCAGCTGATGAAGTTTGTCTCGAAGAAGCAAGAATTGGTTATTCACGGTGAAGGAAGTCGCTCCAGTAGGCATGCGCCAATCATTGATGAAGTCTCTCGAGGTTGTGATTTCTACACAGTGGAGCTCGTAAATGACACCCGTTATGATTTGGCTCCACAGCCCCCTATGCCCTGTGTATACAAGTTGATTGCCACGGTGATGCTCTAGAATGAATTCGAGTCAGGTTTTGGATTGTGAAGGAATTTCAAAGGAATTGTCGAGCCTATTCAAGTTCCCGCCAAAAGACAAGGTTTGGTTTGGGGTACACCCCCACAGTTGATGAAGCGGAAATGAAGAACAAGAGTGGTAATCAAGAATTGTCCAGGCCAATCCCTCATCTGTAACAGTCCTTTCCAATTCGAGAGTATGCCGATCGTGATGGCCTTGGGGAAGGAATCTGGGGCCTTTTTGATGGAATTGATGTTGTCATAGAGGAAGAGGTTCAGACATCTGGTATCCGTGATGTTGAGCCTAAGGAGAAGGTGCAGAACTGTACCTCAGCACCAATCTTGATTCCCCGAACATCTTGGTAGAAAGGAAATTGTTTATTCCTGTTTTTATAATCGGTGTTTGTCCTGAAGAGGACCGAGACCCACCATTTTAGAGTTTCTTTAATTGTTGAATTTCGAATTTCCCTCATAATGTTTAAAAAGTCAACATGGCCCTTCGCCATCGCCAAAGTTTTGCGCTTGCTTTTCAATTCGAATGAAAGCCTCTTTTATCGAAAAGTTATTTATTTTCTTATTTGCTATATTTTGCTTTGCTAACATTTTAAGTCTATGGTTTCACTAATATTAATTTAATACCTTCCAATGTTATGCCATGTAACGAGACAAACGACAAAATGAGGCAGGTGATGACGAAGGTGAAGAATATGAAGAAGAAAATGAGGTACCATAATATGTTGCTAAAGATTTTCATTAGTTTCAAAATCTGCATAAGCAAAATTTGGAAGAAACTGAGATTGTGAATCTTGGAGAAGTAGAGCGCGTCAAACAGGTCAAAATCATTGTCCATCTCAATAAAGCTCAAAGAAAGGACCTAATTCATTTGCTTAGTGAATACATTGATGTATTTGTATGGGTTTACAACGATATGCTACGGCTGAGTGTCATGACCAGGGAACACTCCCTAGAGTTAAAATGGCGTACTTGACCTCTCGGAGGTCTTATATGAGCCCATAGTTATAATTCATCGCATTGTCATAGGTAAATTTAGCGGAAAATTTAAAACTTTCTTAGCACATCATATGCTAGAACATCACTTCCAATATATATATATATAAATATATATATATATATATATATATATATATATATATATATATTTATATATAGTACATTAGGTATACGTCCCTTACAACATACTATTATCACAAACTATTACAAGACTTTACATAAACATAAGGTAGTGAACCCTTGAAACATAAGAATCCCTTTCTTTGAGCTTGGGAAGAACATATCAAGACCTTCATCTTATAGACATCCTTTAAGCATAAATAGCCTATACTTTGTGTAAAAAGTAGAGAAGAATGGAGTTAGTACAAGATTGCACTACGTATGGCAAACATGCATTTAAAAGGGACATTTTACTTGAAACCATGCATCATGCCTTTTTGTGAAAACTTCATAAAACTTTGATACAATAAGCATTATACCATTTACATACTTTATATAGGCATATTTAATAGTCATACATCATATGAAATCACATATTGCATTTAAGGAATATTTAGGATCACTTTACAGTAACCACATTTTCATTTTCAGTAAGCTTTCTTGCCTTTTACAGTGAACCTTTTTCTTCTTAATTCCTTAACTTCCCAAGTAACCCTCTAGTGATACTTGGTGCAATGCATCACCTTAAGGACACTAGATACTCATACAATAAACTTACTAATCCAATACATATATTCATAGAAGTGTAACATACCATAAGACACATTTATTCAAGACTCACAATATCATTATAGTAAGCTCTAGTCATTATGCACATATACTTATTTTACTTCATATATAACATTATAAGACCTTACTCACAATCCCAATCTAAAACTACTAGTGCAATTCACATGTGAAGCCCCATAACCTCACACATACTTAGTAAACCTATCATGAGATCACAATCCTTAACATTCACTTCATACATTAACATGACAAACATAGACCACTTATTCAGGCTAAGTAATACCTTCATCATATAGTCATTAAAACCAACATTATGCACATAAGGAGAGACCTCATCATAGATACCCATTAGGACTCATACCATGCATATCATCACAACAAGTAGACAATAATACAATGACATGCATACAAACATAAACATAATCATACAATTTAGAACACCTTCCTAGAACATCCTTCAAGAGCTACTTGTGCAATGCATAGGTGAATTCCCATACCCCCACCTACACTAAGCTACTTCCCTTAGGTTATCCTAGTTAGGGTCCTAGTCATTTATTTCCATTAACCATATTACTTTAGGGAAACTATAGCCTTAACCGACAGTAATACCATGGGTGCTAAACATGGAATTTTGTGTTGTAGAGCCTTACACAAAAAGAAGGTGCTCTTACCTAGTCAAGGTAGAACATTAACACATGCTAGCATACTAACTGATAACACTTGCTAGATCCTATGGGGAAAGCATAGTTATGGAACTTGGAGGCTTATATGGAAACCCTCTTTATGTCGAATGAGACATTGTAGTTATCCACCTCGTGAGGATAATGGTGAACCCTACCTTCCAACCTTGGGAAGTTTCCACCCCTCATCTTCAAGTTAATTCGGTGCTAAGCTAAGTTCCATTTATTATAAAACCTCAATAAAAGGTAGGCTTAGGAGAGTTCACTCCTCATATGCTTACCTCATAAGTCATTGATGAGATTTCATCAACCGAAATCATGTGAGAAATCCTTTCACATGGACATATCATATGTAAATTACCATCTAGTTTAGGTTAATCATGGGAACACCTTATAAGTGCCCCTCTATTGAGCAGATCATGATATATGTGTATGTGTATACATATATGTGAATAATATTTTCACATAACACATTAGGCCACACATGTTCATACATTAATGCATATGTGTACAAGTGTAACTACAAGAGTAACCCTTTCATAAAAACACATTTGGACACAATACATATTCCTTATAAACTTATGCATTCATATTCATGTACATAGATCACAAACCTAGGACCTATCCTATCAAGGCTCACATGTGAAATGCGTAGACAAGGTCCCATACCCTTTTCCATACTAGTACACCTATCAAGTCATCCTATTTAAGGGAATACATAACATGCTTCATAGACATATACCGTACATGCATAGTAGTAGGCATTAGTGAATATGAGAACAAACTTTAATTAGACACCATGAACCTATACTACCTTTTAAGCATGCATGAAGTGTGAGTGTGTGTACATTGGTCACTATGATCACCTAATGGGTATCAAAAACACATTGAGGCAGAAACCCTCTTAGGACTACAATGCACCTTCAAATATAGACTACACAACACATACTAGCATAGGAGACAAGCTAACTACAATAATTTCATTCAAGACTCTAAACCATAGCTAATCACACATTCATATAGGGGTACATAGGTAAGGGGATATCAACCATCACAACTCAAATACTCAAAATCCAACAATATTACCAATCTAGGTCAGTAGCTAAATATGTCTTAACATGGACGAAATCATGCATAAATCTCAACAAGATCAGGATACTAACATGAACATTACTTCACCAATTCAATACAAAGTAGAGAAGCATATATCACTTTCCAATATCCCATGCTTGATCATTAATGATAAATACACTCAATTCATCAACAATATCAATATAAGGCAGTAGCTACAGAGACCATAAACTAACAAAATCGTACTTCAATTAACCATATAATCGAGATCACATTGAAACTACATTAGCAATCAATAGAAGATAGAAGAACAAAAGTCAATACTACCTAATCTTCAAGCCTTGATCCACATTGGATCAATTACATCTTATTCATCATCAATATAAATAATAGGCAGTAGATAACAATCAATTTAACACAATTGAATGACATTACAATCCTCCTAACATCAAGATTATAATAACCAATTCATAGGCTAAAGCGAGATTTTGAAGGTTGCATGGGTTCATCATGAAATTGGATTAAAATTCATTTTAAAATCAACATACAATCAACAATTCTTTATAAGAATGCTTTGAAAACAATTTGAGAAAGAACCCATTGCTAGATTGAAAGATAGGAAGTTTGATCTTAATTTTCTTTGAAAATTTTGAGAAGAACTCTCTAGATGAAAGGTTATCTAGATATCAAGGATCATCATACCTCATTCTAGAATAAAACCACTGAAACTTGATGAATAATCCATGGGAATTCAAGCTCCAAGCTGTTTTTGAGCTTCATCTCCAATGGAGGTTTCTAAAGAGAGTTTGGTTTGGGAGGGAAGTCTAATTTTGAGAATTGAATTGGGAATGGGGTTTTCATGTTACTAACTAACTTAATATAAATAAAATACCCCAAAATAACCGTCCACAGTAATTTAGGAACGTGGGGTGAATTTCTCATTCACCATTTAATGAAACAGTGTGTGCTGCAGTTTGCAGACTGCATCAACGGACAACAGTCGACGAGGCGTCGGCTGGTCGACGAGCCATCCTGCTGCTCCGTCGTTAGCGACTGCAACTCCATCCTAAAAGGTTGAACTCACAATTCTAAGTGTTGAGAGATTCCTCCCATCAATGGAACATCGATTGAGGAATAGGGCGTCAACTGAGGGCTCGCCGATTGACACTGCCAAGGCAGTGTCTCGACAACCTTTGGGCCCTCTTTGAGGGCATCTTGCGGGTCCCTTTGGGAGTTGTGCCCAAACGTTTATAACATAAATATACTCCTTAACATGTTAAAGACCTTCCACATCAGTTTCAACCAAAACAAACACGCAAAACATGTCAAGACACACCAAGACACATATGCATGTCTCAAGGGCTAATTTTCAAACGTTTTAGCCATTTCACGTCCGAATGACTTCAACTCGATAATGCATACTTTAAAACACTTATTAACATGTTCACAAACTTATAGGCACATGTGAGGCTCTATACACCCTAACACATTTTGGGGGTCTTACAATATACCTTACTGGGGAACATTAGTCCTCGAATGACACTAGGGGAATTTTAGACACAACAAGGACTTCAATGATTCATAGAGCAGCTCTCAACATTAATAACATCATCACATAGAATTAAATGCACCAAAATTACAAGAAATACGAACTTCAAATCATTTAGCACTCAATACATCACAAGCAAGCAAAACCTTTATTCACTCATTTTCAAAGTGCATCAAACACTTAGGCTCTTGTCATGTTCATAAGAGGAACATCCTTCTCCTAATAATTACATGGTATTTACATTTCAATTCATTATGAGATCATTATGCAACCACATTTAAGTCACACTTAGGGAGATTTAACAACACTCGAGATACTAAGAAACATTCATACTTCAATACACATAGACTTGAGTTAACAAAACCAACAAGGATCTTTATTAATAGTTAGGTATAATTCAATGGGGAAATACTCAACCATACCATGGTTAGTTATGTTTAGGGAGGAATGTCCTTGTCCTCAACACACTTACATGTATCATGAGTTCATACCCAAGTTATGCACAAAGTTCTATTCATTTTAAATGAGAATTTCTTAACTTTTAAACCAAGACAAGCTCATACTTTCTTCCTAATGAAGTCAAAAGGGTAAGTCACACCAAACACATCAAAACCATAGCAAGCCATTTCACAACATTTTAGTTTCTAGCATATCACTAGACTTCATAAGCAAGCATCAATTTAACAAAATAACACAATTTAAAGGCACACACAATTACACTAGCTAAACATACCTTCACTTTTCAAGAGTGACCCTACAATCATGCTTTCCAAACCATAAAAGTCACATAATTTTCAAGAGGCTCAACATTTTTCATTTTAAAGAGGCTCAATTTCTCATTATAAGGCTAACCCTTACACACCAAAAGTAACTACACCCATGTTTCTTACCTTATCTCACGAAGTTAAATGCACAACTAGAATATCAAGATGCACAATCAACATGAGAAAACATGAATTTGATCCAAAAAAAATTTCAAGTACTTTAGAATCCTCAAAGTATGCTCAACATAGTGTAGATGAAAACATACATAACATATGGATAACATGCAATTCATACCTCTATACAAGAATCATATCATGAATAAGCTTACTAAGAATTCATTAGTTTCAAGCTCAAGTAAGAATAAAAGGACAAGATAGTAATATCTACAACCTTACTACTTCATCACCATCCCCCACTTAGGGTGAACCCATTTAAGAGCAATTTAACACAACCTCAAGAGGATGTTAGCTTTTCAATCTTCATCATCATCACTTAAAAGTGATTACCAACCTAAAAGGAATTATAGTAACCTAACATAGAGACATCAAAGGTATATAAAATCCTATCATCTAGGCATTCTATCCCAAACTTGGGGTATGCCTATTCACATCATCCCCTTACACAACAAAGTCAAGGCAAGTCAAAACTAACATTTCATACTCCTCACACAAGAAGGTTTAACATCATTGAGGTTTTCACTCCAAATATCACATCAAGGAGTCTACTAACTCAATCATAACCATCCCTCTAGGCCTAACACCCAAAGAAAATCCATAACACACAAGTTAGGTCATAATACCCAACCACACAAGGTCTCATCTATACCATAGACACCAAGGGTCATGACAACCTTAGGGGAAACAATAGAGGAGACTTATCCATAAAGACTCTTACTTTTCTTTCTACATTACAGTAAGGTAACTTCTAGGTCAATCAAACCCACATCATCACCCTACAAAAACAAGCATGCTACCCTAACTTCTAGAATCAAGCCGATACAAAAGACTCCAATCCAAACAAGGCAACTATGAAGAACCACACATATACAAAGGCAACATTTGAACCATTACACATATCCAAGGCAACATTGAACTATTAAACATACATATATAGGCAATATACATTTTTTGCCATTTACCACACTTCCTAAAGAATTTCAAGTCTAACCCATATAATTGGACTATAATCATGCAAAATCATATAGAAACACATCATTCCAAAGAGAGACTCATTTTTAACCATAACAACTTCTAACATTCTTTAACCATATCATGATGTAAGATCCGGAATATTACTTAGGTGAATCTAGAGCCTAACATGGTTGTAATGATGGTATAAGGTCCTAAATTGGTCTATAATTTGGAATTGAGGCAGTGTCTAAGAGTTTAGGTGCATTGGAATTCAAATGTCAACGGACGACTAAGACGTTTGACGACTAAGTCATCTATGTGCCTCATATGTGTTTATCTGTTTTTATGTGTGACTCATGAGGCTATGATGTCCTTAAATTAGTTATTATGGTGTATATGGACAGTGTGTCACGTTTCGTGAAGTTTGGAGGTCAAACATCCAATAACTATCATGACGTTCAAAAGGTTTGTTTGAAATGACCTTGTGTGTCTAAGCATGTTTCATCGAGTTTTATGTGTTTGTTTTGGGTGAAATTCATCTGAGAGGTCCTAAACTTGTATACAAACCAATTTGAGTTTGTAACGTCTGGGGAAACATCCCCAAGGACCATACAAGTGTCCTTGAGGAAGGACCCATGTTGGTGGACAAAACTGCCCAAGGCTGTCCCACCTACGGATGACAAACGATGGCCAGTGGCCTGGTCGACGCCCCGTAGGTTGAGGGAATCAATGGGTACTTAGCCTAGGAAGCTAATCTTCCATTTTCAAGGCTCTGACCCAATCAACGGAAGACATGACGGTCCGTTTGTGGACTGAAGCTTATCGATGGGCAGTCGTCTGTGAGGCTGTCTTCCTGCGCATTTTCACTGTAATGTTAGGGGTGAAATTGTAAATTCGCCCCACGTACAAATAAGGAAAAGGGTGGTTACTTAGGGGTATTTTGGGTATTTTAAAAATATTTATAAGCCTTTAACACTTAGAAGAATTCATTCTTAGAAATAAGAACCCAAAATCCCATAGAAATTCCTTAGAACTCCATTGAAGCCAAAACTCAAGGAAGATCTTGGATTTGAGATTTGAGTGGTTATTCTTCATCTTATTGTAGGATTAGAATCATTTAGTTATGGTTTTTTATCCTTGAAACTTTATTCATCAAGGAACCCAAATTCAAAGAAGTTTTCTAAAGTTTTCAAAGATGAAGTCCAATTTCATGATCTATCCATGGGTTCTTGCATTAAAGGTTTTGAATCATTATGTATTGATTATATTGTTGTTAATTAGATGTTTCTAACTCAATTAACCTATGAACACATGTAATTTAAGAACCCTAGTTTTTGACTACTTTATGAGTTAAGTGATATTGACTTAATGCTAATGAAAACTAGTGTAGTTTCCTATGGGCTATTGAATGATGTAAGAATTTTATTCAATTGATATCTAATTGGTCTTAGATTGATAAATCTATATTGAATTTACTTAGATTCATTGATCATTATAGTTTTTGTATTGAATTGATGTTCATGGCCATGGGTAAGGGCCTTATGGTATTGAATTGGACGATTTAGATATGGATTGAAGTGGAGAGAATGGATTGGTGGTACGCTGCCATAATTATCTTTATTTTAAGTATTATAAATCTTGAATTATGTTGTGATTGGTATGACCCACTTATGGTGGCGATGTTATGTGATTGATATGGCCTTGTCGGCGTTACTTTAAGTATTATGATGATTATGGCCTTGTCGGAAAACGACTTGAAGTAATATGATGATTTCTGTAGTTGATTATGTAAAGTATTATCATATCTACCTACATGTGAAGTAATGTGAAAGTATGTGGTTTCTTCAATTGATGCTATTTAGGTGATCATGTTAGACTATGACTATGTGTTCATGTGTGTAGTCGTAAAGTTGATGCATGATTGTTCCTACTTGACTATATGAGTCTATGATGGTTATATTGATGATGATATAGTAGTGTATAGGATGAATTAAATATGATAATGGTTAATCCTATGTGCTTCTTGAATGACATGTAATATGTGCTAAAGTGAAAATTGTTGTGTCTTGTTTTGGTAGACTTGTGTCCATTACTTGATGCAGGACTGATATGTGAATATGTGATGTCTTGACTTAGGATGCCAAAGCCTCTTAGTCTTGAATGTATGAATGATATGTGATACCTTTAATTATGTTAAGAGGTTCCTTTAAGTGAAACCTTGGACCTAGTGGTAAGGTTATGAAACCTGAAGTCTAAAGCCGTATGAGTGTTAAGGAATACTCCTTAAAGTTCATTAAGTTGTGCAAATATGCTTCCTCTTTGGTTTCCAATGCTAGGGATGAAATGAGCCGTTATGTAACGGGCGTGTCCGAAGAGCTCAATGAAGAATGTCATGAAGCTGTGCTTCATGATAATATGTATCTTTCTAGGATGATGGTTCATGCTCAACAAGTAGACGAGAGTCGTCTAAGGAAGAGGAATACAGAAGCTAAGAAGGCAAGATCTTTTGATAGTGGTTCTTCCAAGAGTAGGCTTGACATTCAAGACAAGCCTAAGTTCAAGAAGTGGTTTTCAAACCAGGTTCCTTCAAATGTCTCCACGAATATCAATGATATGGTGTCTAATCCTAAACCTCAAAAGGTGAGAAATGTTGATCCACCAAGAGAAAGACTAACTTGTGGTAAGTGTGGTAAGAATCATGTGGGTGAGTGCCTTGTTGGAACTAATAGTTTCTATGGTAGTGGGAGAAGTTGATGTATGGTGAAAGATTGTCGGAATGTGAAGAGTTAAGGAAAGTGGAATAGCCAAGCTCAATCAAGAGGTCCTAGCTTTGAAGCTCCAAAAAGGAATCGTTTTTATGCACTCAAGGCTAGGGGTGAACAAAAGAGCTCTCCTGATGTTGTGACTGATATGTCACAAGTCTTTTCTAATAATGTTTATGCTTTGCTTGATCCAGAAGCTATCCTTTATTTTGTTACACCTTTGGTAGCTAGGAATTTTGATGTACCTCCTGATGTTTTGATTGAACCCTTTTAGGTTTGTACCCTAATGGGTGACTCTGTGGTTGCAAATAGAGTCTAGAGGAAATGTCCTGTAATGCTGACCAATAGAGTTAATCTTGTTGATTGGGTATAATATGACATGTTCTATTTTGATATCATTTTGGGAAAGGATTGGCTTCATGATTGTTTTGCTTCTATATATTGTAGAACAAGGGTAGTAAAGTTCCAATTCCCAAATGAACCCATTTTAGAGTTGAAAGGGGGAAATTATATGCCAAGGGGTCAAATTATTTCTTGCTTGAAGGCTTGTAAGATGATTGCCAAGGGTTGTCTATATCATGTGGTGAGGGTTAAAGATCATCAATGTGAAACCGCTTCTATTGAGTCAGTTCCTATAGTGAGGGAATTCCAAGAGGTTTTTCCTAATGACCTTCCAGGACTTTCTCCTTCACGGGAAACTGAATTTGGCATTGACTTATTACTGGACACGAATCCTATTTCAATTCCTCCATATCGGATGGCTCTTACTGAATTTAAAGAGTTGAAGCTCCATCTCAAAGATTTACTAGACAAGGTTTTCATTCAACCTAGTATTTCTCCATGGAGTGATCCAGTCTTGTTTGTGAAGAAGAAGGATGGGTCCCTTAGAATGTGTATTCATTATTGCCAACTCAATAAGGTCACCATAAAGAATAAGTATCCTCTCCATCGGATCGATAATCTCTTTGATTAACTCCAAGGCTCTAGCTACTTTTCCGAGATTGGATTAAGGTCGCAATATCACCAACTTAGGGTGAGAGGTGAAGATGTTCCCAAAACATCTTTCTGAACAAGATATGATCTCTATGAATTTCTAGTTATATCTTTTTGGTTGACAAATGCCCCGGCGACGTTTATGGACCTAATGAATAGAGTTTTCCGAGATTACCTCGACTTATTTGTGATTGTGTTCATTGATGATATTTTTATATACTCGAAGAACGAAAATGATCATGAGAGTCATTTGAGGTTGGCCTTGCAAGTCCTCAAAGAACACCAACTTTATGCAAAATTTAGCAAATGTGAATTTTGGTTGAAGTTAGTTGCTTTTCCTAGCCATGTTATCTCTGGTGAGGGTGTAGAGGTCGATCCGAAGAAGATAGATGTGGTCAGAAATTGGCGTAGACCTTTGACTCCACCTACATAAGGAGTTTCTTAGGTCTAGCCGGGTATTATTGAAGGTTTTTTGATGGATTTTCATCCATTGCTTCTCCTTTGACAACTTTGACCCAAAAGAATGTGTAGTTTGAGTGGTCGAAAGCTTGTGAAAAAGGTTTTCGAAAGTTGAAATATAATCTTACCTCCGCTCGGGTGTTGACCTTACCGGAGGGTAATGAAGGCTTTGTAGTGTATTTTGATGATCCACGAGTGGGCTTGGGATATGTCCTCATGCAACATGGCAAGGTGATAGCTTATGCTTCTAGGCAACTCAAAGTTCATGAGAAGAATTATACGACTCATGACCTTGAGTTAGCAGCTGTAGTTTTTGCCTTGAAAATATGGATACACTACTTGTATGTTGTGCATGTTGAAGTCTTTACAGACCATAAAAGTCTCCAATATGTGTTCACACAAAATAAGTTGAATCTATGATAGAGAAGATCGTTACAACTTTTGAAGGATTACGACATGAGTGTCCTTTACCACATCAGCAAGGCCAATGTGGTTGAGGATGCTTTGAGTCTTATGACTATGGGTAGTGTGTCTCATGTGGAAGAAGAAAAGAAAGAACTTGTGAAAGATGTTCATAGGTTGGCTCGTTTGGGTGTGCGGTTAGATGATTCTCCAAATGGTGGTTTTATGATCCATCATAACTCCGACTCGTCAGTGTTTGAGGTTAAATCTAAGAAACATCTTAATCCACTATTGATGGAGTTGAAGGAATCGGTACTTGGTAAGCTCAATGAGTCATTATCCCTAGGGCGGGGGGATGGTGTTCTTAGGTACCAAGGAAGTTTATGTGTACCGAATGTTGAGGATTTAAGAAATTAAATTCTAGAAGAAGCCCATGGTTCACGTTGTTCTATACATCCGGGTTCCACCAAAATGTATCATGAACTTAGAGAGGTCTATTGGTTGGATGGTTTTAAAATGGACATAGCAGAGTTTGTTGCTAAGTGTCCAAACTGCCAACAAGTTAAAGCCGAGCATCTAAAATCGGGTGGTTTAACCCAAATCATGGATGTTTCTACTTAGAAGTGGGAAGCCATCAATATGGACTTTGTTGTTGGTTTGCCTTGAAACCGGAGGCAAAATGATTCAATATGGGTTATTGTGGATAGATTGGCAAAATATACCCACTTTATTCCCGTTAAGTCTACTTTTACCGCCAAAGATTATGCAAGAATATACATTAATGAAATTGTTAGCTTTCATGGGATTCCTCTGTCCATCATTTAAGATAGAGGTGCCCAATTTACTTCTCATTTTTGGAAAGCTTTTCAAAATGGTTTAGGTGCTCAAGTGAAACTTAGCACAACTTTTCATCCTCAAACAGATGGTCAAGCGGAACGTACCATTCAGACCCTTGAAGATATGGTAAGATCCTGTGTTATTGATTTCAAGGGAAGTTTGGATGATCACCTATCGTTGATTGAGTTCTCCTACAATAATAGTTACCATTCGAGCATCTCTATGGAACCTTCTGAAGCTCTTTATGGTAATAGATGTAGGTCTCCGGTTGGATTGTTTGAGGTTGGTGAGTCCTCAATCCTTGGTCCTTTCATGATCTATGAGGCTATAGAGAAATTTCGAGGTATAAGAGATAGACTGAAGACACCCTATAGTATGCAAAAGTCTTATGCCGACAATAGGAGAAGAGATCTTGAGTTTGAAATAGGTGATCATGTCTATTTGAAGACCTCACCTATAAAAGGGGTGATGAGGTTTGGTAAGAAGGGAAGTTATGTGCTTGATATGTTTGTCCTTATGAGGTTTTACAACGGGTTGGATAGGTTGCCTATGAGCTAAAACTACCTACTGAACTAGCTTTGGTTCATCCGGTGTTTCATTTTTCTATGCTCAAGAAATGCATAGGCGACCCGGTGTCTATTCTTCCTATTGAAGGTTTAGGCGTGGATGAGAACCTCTCCTCTATGAAGAGGTTACGGTTGAGATCCTAGATCGCCAAGTCAAAAAGTTGAGGAACAAGGAGGTTGCCTCCGTAAAAGTCCTATGAAGGAACCATCTTGTTGAGGGTGCAACACGGGAGGCCAAAGCCGACATGAAGTCCCGCTACCCTTATCTTTTTACTCCTTGAGGTTAGACATTAATCTTAATAAAGAAATTAATGAATAAATAGGAAATTGACTTTCTTTCTAATTAAGTGCATGTTTTGGTAAAAGTTGTACCGATTTGAGTTTTAAGAAAATGTCTTCATATTCTATTCTTGCACTTAAATGAAATGTGTATGCATGTGTCTTCTTGAGATTTTGTTGTTTTGTTGTTGTCTTGAGATGAATGATAGCGAGGTAACTCTTTGATGTATTTTGATCTCATGTTGATGTTGAGGAGGTAGTTCCTCATTATGTGTTATGAAACGTTGAAGCTCTTATATGTTGTGCATCATGAATTGAGCTGCTATGTGTAGTGTTGTGGTATGTTTTGTAAGGAGTTGTGAAGTACTCCTATGAGATGTGAGTCATTATTATTATATGTTGTTCTTGGTTGGTCTGCTTGTCACGACCCGAAAGCACCCCCTAGAAGTTAGGGAAAACCTTCGAATCGTGACTAGGCGTACTTGACCCTTTGGGGTCTCGTACAAGCCCTCTAACTAGCATTCATAACATAAAGCATGAAAAGTAGTGCGAAATTAAAACTTTTCACGATAATAATAATAAAAGAATTCTTTTCATAAATACTAGGAAATCTTATCGTCATAAGCCAACTTAAAGACACAACTTAGAATCTTAGGGACACGGCCCTTTTACAATAAAAGTAAATACATTTTCAGTCTTAATAAAGAAACTAAGAAACATAAAACTATGTCCTCGAATATATGAGGACATACCCAATTCTTGAGAGATAGAATTCCCAAGCTTCAAAACTGATCCTCCCAAAAGGCTTCCAACCTATACTCATAAGGTATATAAAAGTATGGGGTTAGTACAACAATATACTAAGTATGGCATATGCAAAAACATACAAAAAGGGACATTTTAGTAAAATTACTTTTCATGCAATTTAAATATAATATTCATGAATTTAGAAATAAACAAACATAAGAATCGTCATTTAACACTTAAGGAAGGACTCACATAATTTTTGAACCAAAAGAACACTTTACACTAACTTTACTAAAAACTCAGTAACTAAAAGGAGCATTACAGTGAACTTACTAAACTTACAGTAAAATTGAATAAAGCATTACAGTGAACATTTTGAATTCTTACAATGAAGACCTTACAGTGAATGGCACGGTCCAAGTCATATGAACTCTTTTTCCTTTGAAGTTTCCCTAACCCAAGGTTATCCTAAGACTCCCTAAGGTGAGCCAAGAAGGGATCTTCATTACACTTCCCTTCAAAGCACACCAAAGTGACCTTTAAAATTACCAAATCTTAGGCTTACTTCGTTGGAAATCAAATCCACGCCCTTGGCTAACATATGCAAAACACTCATGGAAATATAGGTCACACTAAGTGCAATGTGAGAGTAGCATCCCATACTACCACTACCACTTAGTGCTCCTAATGGATTCCATTTACTCAAGTACTCCACAATAATCATGCATAACACCACACCATAGTACTCATTCACACGGATTTCATGAAAGTACTCTTCTCCCATAGTAGGTATAGGTCACACCAAGTGCAATGTGAGAATAACATCCCACTACTACCACTTAATGCTCCTACTAGGTAACTAATATGGATCAAGCACTTCACGACATACAAACACAATATCAACAATATACAAGTTAACTAATTTCAAATCAATACTTTTGTGGGAGTTAGCTTAACCGACAAAGACCATGAGAACTAGACATGGAATCCCGATATTAACCCCTATCGGATGAGGGATCCTTACTTGCCTAGTGTAAGGTCATGCTTCTTAGCGTTTACATGGCTTTCCCAATAGCTACACCTATGCGGGCACATAGTTAAGGGATAAGGATATTGTTACTAAGTAACTCACTCTCTACTAACGAGGAGTACTCATCTCAAGAGGTACTTTGGATTACAACATCTCAACTCACGAAGTGTAATCCACCTCCCCTTCATATCCTTTCGCTGCTAGGCATAACTCCCCACGGATTTCTTAACATAATAGTCTATCTTAGAAAGCTCACTAGGAATGGAGAGGTTGCGACTAGACACTACATCTCAACTCACGAAGTGTGTCCACCTCAAGATTCCCCATTTTACTCAACTTGGCGTAATACATTCTCTAAAGTGTGTGTGTGTGCATGTGCACACCTTGCATATAAGCATCATTTCATTCTCATCAAGTTCTACACATACTTTAACCTTGATTCATCAAGTTACACACTCTACATGCTTCTCATAATCATATACTTCATTTAGACATAAACTAGGTCAAACATGTAATTCAAGTTACACCAAACACAATACAAGACCCATTTCCAATATCTCTTCATTTCACATATTAGACCTTTAAGATTACATATTCAAAACATAATAAATAACATCAAGTTCATCAATTAGCACCGCCACCCATAAGGTGGACCATACCACTCAAATAGAAATTCATAATAAGAACTATACAATCAGAGAAACTCATTAACAAATCAAAACATCATCACCCATAAGCAATTTATCAATATTTCAGCATATTAAGGCCCTTAGGCCAGTATCTACACCAACATGACAAATACAAGAAGACCCAAGTTCATACCCTACTCAAGTCATGCTCACATAACCCATTTTCAAGCCAAAAGTTGAAGTATGCATAAACAAGAGTTTCATGGAGTTTTAACATCAAAATCATCAATTCAAACCAAGATAAATACATTTAAACCATTAGAACTTAAATACGAGAAGGCCCATACTAGAAATCAAAGTTAGAAGAAGTTTGAGTTTAGAAACCCTTTTGAAAACCTTTTTGGAAGTTGGCTTCTTGAATGAAAATATATTCAAGAATGGATACCATACCTTTAAGAGAAGAAAACCCACTAATTTTTATGAGGAAACAATTCCAGAGCAGACCTCCTTTCCCTCCTTGATCCTTGGCTTCAATAGTGACTTTGAGAGAGTTTTCTTTTTAGAGAGAGAGTTTGAATGTTGAAGTGAGCGTCTTATCTAGGTCTAGGGTTTAAAACTAATTTAATATAACCTAAAAACGCTAAAATTATATACCTAGGGTCTTAAAATACTTGGGGTGTATTTACATAAAACACCCCAAGTTGGCAGCCACTTAACAGGCTTGGCAGGTCTCACAGATGAGACCTTCACCAACGGACCGTCAAGGAGCCAACGGACCGTTGGTAGGGTATCGTTGGTGGAAAGTTAGCTCTAAATGGAGCATGGACGATCTCAACTAACTGGTCCAATCAACGCCCTAGGTCGACGGACCGTTGAGGGACCAACGGACCATTCTTAGGGTCGTCGATGACCACTGCTTTTTGGCAGATTTTCCCCAAGTCTTGGGCCCTTCATCTAGGGCCCCTTGTGGGTCCTAGGTGGGGTCGTGCCCGGATGTTAAAGCCATAAACTAAGTCGTCTAGGTCTTAGGAACATTCAATGCAAGTTTCAAGTAAAACGAACACGTAAACTCATCCAAACACAAAGACACACAAGTACATTCTAAGGCATACCATCCAAACGTCATGGACGTTCTTGGTCGATTGAACTCCAAACTTAACCAAACTTCACAACTGCCTAAGGACACTAAACTAACTAAGTTTAACTTAAAATCAACTCAAGAAACAACCATGAGGCTCTAGTTCACCTTAGTTCATTTTGGGGCATTATATTCTCCCCCGCTTGGAATAACATTCGTCCTCGAATGACACTTAAATTTTAAGAACAACAAGAACTCTCTTAGCATCATATAATGCACTCATATCATGATCAAAACATCAACAACCAAAGCATCAACTAGCAAGGAACATCATTTCACACTTTCAACACTTAGCAACATAGGCAACTTTTGCCAAACTTCACAAAGTCAAAACATAACCTTAGACTTCTTTTATGGAGGAACTACCTTATCCAACATTAAACATGCTCATATACAATACTTTTACACACATTGAAATTAAAATTCAAGACAAAACAATTTTCATCAAAATGTCAAAAATCTACAGTGAAGTTCATTGTGTTCACTGCCAAGGTACCAAAATTTTTTGAAAATTCATTCTTTAAGCAATTCATCAAGATGACATAATCATATGTAATATAAAACCATATAAACTCATTTAATAACACAAAATCAACAATAACAAAGAGTTAAGACTTACCAAAACCATCAATCCGGATTAATTATCCTTTCTAGCCCCCATCCCATAGGAAGGGTTATTCTTGGGAGCATTAGGATCTAGGGAAGCTTGATTGACATCTCTCCCCCTTGATTTAAGGTTTGGGCAGTCCCTCATCTTGTGTCCTTTATTACCACATGCAAAATAACTATCCGTTCCAGCAATACACTTACCCCCATGTTGCTTGCCACAAGTAGGGCACCTAGCCCTTTCATAGGAATGACCACCCCCTTGAGAATGTTGATTTGGAGCCCTATCCTTGTTTCCCATGGAAGAATCTTGGGGATAAAACACTTTCTTAGGCCTTTGGTGACTAGAATCATCCGACCTAGGTCTCTTACCCTCTTCACTTATCGCCCTAATTTTGGACTCCTCAATTTGTTGCGCATAAACCATGAGCCTAGAGATATCCATGTCATTAAGAAGCATTGCCATACGACACTCTTTTTCCACCAAGCTAGACACGCCCATCACAAACTTGTTCATCCTAGCCCTAGGGTTGGCTACCATGGTTGGGGCATACTTAGAGAGTTGGTTGAATTTGAGAGAGTACTCTTGCACACTCATTCCCCCTTGAGAAAGGTTCATGAATTCAACCATCTTCTTCTCCCTCCACTCTAAAGGAAAGAATATATCTAGGAAAGCCTCTTTGAATTCCTCCCAATCAACCGGACCTCTTTCTAAGGGTCTCTCACCCCTCCATTCCTCATACCACACTTGAGCAACATCCTTAAGTTGGTAAGCGGCCAATTCCGCTTTCTCCCTAGGGGTCAAACCCATAGCATCTACCACCTTGAAAACCTCATCTATGAAGCCTTGTGGATCTTCATCCACCTTAGTTCCATGAAAGGTATGAGGGTTCATCCTCATGAAATCCCGAATCCTAGAAGCGGGAGTACTAGCATTTGGTTGGGGCCTATCTCCTTGGTTAGCTTGGCCCACAAAGTGATTGTTGACAACATGAGCTTGAGCTGTCATGAGTTGGGTCAAGTTCATTAGGGCAGCCCTCAACTCTGCATTAGTCATATCACCCTCAACAAAAGGATCTTGAGGCATAGGAGGCACTTGAGGTCCTTGGGGTTCCGGAGGCAATTGAGGTTCTTGAAGAGGTTCCTCCTCATTTTCCTCCCCTAAGCCAACAATAGGAACTTGGTCAACACGGGGAAGGACTCTGTCATTTTTTACACCTCCCTCCTCCCTTCTAGCGGTCGATCTCCTCGTATTCATTTCCTAAAAACACAAAAAAAAGAGGTTGAGAAAAGACACCTTATATACTCAACTCTAAGGCACGATATTAGAATAGAGAAGAAAGTGAAACGTCTAGCATCCTATAGCCTCTTGTCCATGGATGTGTCGCGACTCACACCAATGACCAAGATACTACTAGTTGTGGCTTGTGAGACTTTTAGACCATAAACTATTTCCCAAAACCTTATGCTCTGATACCAAGTATGTCACGACCAGAAAGCACCCCCTAGAAGTTAGGGAAAACCTTTGAATCGTGACCGGGCGGACTTGACCCTTTGGGGTCTCGTACAAGCCCTCTAACTAGCATTCATAACATAAAGCATGAAAAGTAGTGCAGAATTAAATCTTTTCACGATAATAATAATAAAAGAAGTCTTTTCATAAATACTAGGAAATCTTATCGTCATTGTCACAACCCGAGACCATACCCTAGAAGATAGGGTGCAATCTTAGATTGTGACAGCGTCGTCGAACTCTCAGAGTTCTAAGACAAGCCTCATTCATATCTTTCATTGCATACCTAGTGAAAAGTAGTGCGGAATTAAAACTTTTCACAAAAACATAATGTAGTCTTTAAAAACCTCTTTCATATAAAAGTAATAGAAATGCTAAGTCTCAATCTCATCATCTTAAGACATAAGAGTACTTTAATACGAAAATCAAAATAACATAATCTTATTACAATACTTCATAAAAGAAACATAAGATGACATATATGCCCTCGATACAAATGAGGACATACTTCAATTCTTCTACTCGGACGATCCTTCTAAGCCCAAGTCTTCTTCTCCAAAAGCTCCTTACCTACCAAGGACTATAGATAGAAAATAAAGCATGGAATTAGTACAACCACATGTTCTAAGTATGGCTATATGCATAAAATCATGAAAACGGACTTTATTGGAAATATGATACTTTTCATTTGGAAATCATAGATTAAACATAAGAACATCATTTAGCAATTAAGAAACACATAAGATAACAATTAACCAAAGATAACATTTAAAAGCTAACTTTACAGTGAGTTCACTTCATTGTACAGTGAAGTCCCTTCACTGTTACAGTGAAGTCCAAACCTTCTATTTAACATCTCCTAGCATGTAATTCCCTCACTTAAAGTCATCCTAAGATTCACTTAAGTCACACAAAGAGAGATCGCCCATACACCCTCTCTAGATATGCCTAAACGACCCTTAACATTACCTACAATGAGTCACATACATACTTTAGAAAACAATCATAAACATCTATGTAAGATTCATCTACCAAAGGTGATTTCCAAGGTTCACTTGAGTGATTGTGGAGCGACCGCCCATACAATCTCTATCACACCAACACAAGAGATCCTATAGACTACCTCAAATAGAATCATTCTCACTAAACACACCAACACTTAAAATTAGAAGACATTCTCTTTCCAAAGCCTATCAAAAGACCTACTTAAGTAAATCAAGAAGATAAAGTCCATAGTACAATGACCTCTCCAAGATTACCTAAATAGTCCTTAAGACTTCCTAAGGTTTAGATCATGTCAACAAGATTAACCAACTTCCCTAACTAGAGTCATTCTCAAGACTTCCAAAGATAATATATGAAGAGACCATCCTTTCATGTCCTCCTCACACTTTAGCTAAGGAATGCTTAAGTCACTTTAGATTGGGTACTCAACCATTTACATAGTTACTACATAAGTCATTAGTTCATTAGTTCATTAAGACTCATACATCACATAAGACACTCACATAATGCATCACATAAGACACTCACATAATGGATCCATAATGGTCTTTGGACAAGACCTAGGAACTCCACATAACACCTTCAAAGTCTATTGTGCAATGTCTAGATAGCGTCCCATACCACCACCTAAACCTCATAAACTAATCTAATGCTAATAGGTATTCCACATGATGAGAATAGGCAATAACCGACATAGACCATGGTAGCAAGACATGGAATCTGAAGTTCTATCCTACTTCGATAAGGTTGTTCTACTTGTCAATGGTAGAACTTGGACACATCCCATGTAGGCACATGGTTAAGGAATATGAAAAGCTTAATAAGCATTCAGTCTGTTCTTCAACTGAATACACTTAACCCTAATCATACTCACTCGGTGCTAGCCTTCGTTCTCATAGATTAGTTCACATTAAGGTTCATATAAATAGGTCCTTATCTAGTTCATGACCCCTTTACATTCACCCTACCAAAGCAAGTTCCACTAGGGCATATCGCACTTTAGGGACAAGAACCTCATAGAGATTTTCCTAAGGTATGATATGATGTCGTTCCAGCCAACCATCCCTAAGTCATCACTCATAACATGAAGGATACCATTACGGCTAACTACTTCACAATTCATAACCTCGCCACTAAGTTCAAGGTTCCACATAGCTTTGACCTTCTTATCATCAAGGTCGCACTTATATTATTATTCAAGACTCTTAACGTACTAAGTCAAATCATCACATAATAATTTTCATATAAGCATCAAGCAAGGGACATAAGTCTACCTAAACAATATTTCACTTTAACATACAATACAAGTCATTCTAGAAGTACTTAGGAATAACATCCTACAACCTATCATAACTTCATAAAAGAACATATATACTTTCACATATAGATAGAAATTATCATACGTCACATAATAATCATATACTTCAAGTAATGCCGACAAGGCCATGATCATCATATTGCATAAAGTAACGCCGACAAGGCCACGTCAATTGCAAATAGAACACATAACACCACCACCATAAGTGGACCATAGCAATCACAACAATATCAAAGTATAATTAATATGAAATTAAGGAAAACGGGGCAGCATACCTTCATCCCCTTATCAACACTTCAATTAAATGCCAAATCAACCAATTCAACATCAGAAGGCCCTTACCCATGGCCATGAACAATAATTCAAAGCAATTTCCATAAAACTCAATGAATCTACATCAATTCAATCTAGGTTTAACAATATAATATCAATTACATATCAATTGAACACAATTCTCATATCATTAGAAAGCCCATAAGAAACTACACAATAATTCATCAACATTAGCTTAATATCAAGTAACCCAATAAGTAGTCAAAACTAGGGTTCATCAATTCACATGGGTTCATAGGTAATTTATGTTGAATCATCAATACAATACCAATTAGATCATAATTCAATGTTTAGAAATCATTTATGCAAGAACCCATGGTAGAATCCCGAAATTGGATAATTCACTTTAGAAAACTTTGTAAAACACCTTGAGGATTGGGCTCCTTGATGAAATAAGTTTCAAGGATCAAAAGCCATACCTCAAGGATGATAATTCTTCACTTTGATGAAGAATTTCCACTCAAGAACCCCTCACCAAGCTGCCTCTTCAATGGAGTCTTCAATGGAGGTTTTGGGATTTCTAAGAGACTTTGGGATTTTTATTTTTAGAAGAATGAATTATTCTAAGTATTAAACACTTATATACTCATCTAAAATACCCATAAGACCCTTAATAAACCGTCTAAACTATTATTTGGACGTGGGGTGAATTTACCAATTCACCCCTGACTTGGCAGAAAATCTGCGCATGAGACTTGGCTTGCGACGACTGCCTTGTGACGGGGCGTCACGGCTGACACGGGACGTCATGGACCTCCATTTCAAGCTCCAGTGGCTTGCCAAGGGTCCCCTATACACCCTTGGACAAGTCACCCACGACGTAACCTTGTGACGGGGCGTCACAGCCATGACTGACCGTCGGCTGCTCCGTCGCCAAGGCTACCTGGGACAGCCTGCCATCAGGTTTTGGGTCCTTTACTCAAGGACCCTTTGATGGTCCTTGGGGATAATTTCCCGGACGTTTCCAACCCAAATACGATAATCTATGAGTTTAACACCTCTCACATTAATTTAATCCAAAACAAACACGTAAAACTCAACGAAACTCGCCTAGACGTACAAGGTCGACTCAAGGCATATCTTTCGAATGCCTTGGACGTTCTTGGTCGTTTGACCTCCAAACTTCACGAAACGTTAACCACTGACTATACATGCTATAATAACTCTATTAAGAACCTTAAAACACCATGAAACACACATAAACACATAGAACCACATAAGAGACAATTAGGTGACTTAGTCGTCAAACGTCTTAGTCGTCCCTTGACGTTTGACTTCCAACACCTCGAATATTATAGCTACTGCCTCTATACTACATATTAAACATATTTAGGACCTTAGAACACTAATACAAACATGTTAGGCTCTAGTTAACCTAATGCATTTTCGAGGTCTTACAATCTCCCCCACTTGGACACATTCGTCCTCGAATGACACTTGCCACTCTCCGAACATTTTCAAGATTAGAGATTCAACTAGCAGAACATAACCAATCCATATAACACATTATCAAGAACAAACCATCAATTTCACATAATCAAGAGATTAATAACACAACGAAACTAGAAAACAATTCTATAACTCATTATGCTACAAAACTCGCATGCTTCAATCCAAATAGCGAAAACTCATTTTATATTCAACATCATACTCATATACATCAGTTCTAATCACATAACAAGAATTTTAGACCAAAGAATCAAATAGTGATTTTCTCAAATTTTTTACAGTGAGCAGTTCTTAAATAAACAGTGATTTTAGAAACTTTTTCGAAAATGCAATCTTTAGGCAATTCTTTATATAAACATGCTAATATGCAAGATAACATCATGTAAACACATCATACAACATGCTCAAAGCTTCATAAAACACACAATGCAAGAAGTAAATGAAATTCAATTTCAACCAAACTCCTAAGCACCATGCACATGTAAACAATTCAAGAACTTCTAACCCATCTACAAAACATACTCCCCCACTTACAAGGAACTCATACTATCAAAAGAGAAACAAGAACTTACCAACATCATCATCACCATCACCCGACTACTCAATTCTAGTACGGAGTGCATAGAAACGCCTCTTAGTTGGACCATCTTCCTTTGGAACACTAGGCTCAACCCTCTTGCCCTCCTTCCTAGAAGCAATGTTTGGACAATTTGTGCCCATCCTTTCCACATCCAAAGCAACTACCGGTACCCAATAAGCACTCACCATAGTGACTCTTGCCACAATTTGCACAAGTAGGCTTGCTATACTTAGAAACACCTCCTTTCTCAAACTTCTTCTTAGGAACACTAGGTCCATCTTGAGATTGAACTCTCTTCTTCAACCTAGGTTGCACTTGGTCACTAGCAACACCCCTTTTCAAACTTCTACCCATCCTTGTATGTTTAGACTCCTCAATAGATTGTGCATACACCATGAGTCTAGATAGTGTCATGTTACCATGAAGCATAGCGGTACGACATTCTTTCTTCACCAAGTCGGCTACTCCGGTACAAAAGCGACTCATTTCATCTCTTGGATTGGACATGTAACAACCCTAGAAATAGATATGCTAAGTAATGCTTAATGTGCCAAGAATGCCTATGATTAGACCAGGGTTCACACGGATTGATGCGCGTAGAACCAGGCCTCGGAACCTTTGGTACAGCCAAGCCAACTAACTTTGGGAGTTAGTTGAGCTATGAAAGGTTGGGAACAACCATGTAGGGCTCTCGAATACGAAGATTTACTCGAAGGAGTCTTTACTGGACTTAAAGAGAGGAAATCTTAAGTTTTGAGGGTCTAGGGGTAAAATGGTCTTTTACCAGGCTAAGGGTAATATTGTAATTAACCTAAATATATATTTAATTAATTATTTAATAAGGTGGAGGGGCAAATTGGGGAGAGAGAGACGAAATGGAGCTCTTGAAGTTAAGTCTTGCTCCACCCGGGTTCGAACCTAGGTGGAAGCAATGCATTTATGTGATTTGTATTTAAGCTATTAAATTAATGAAATTAATTAATAATTATTATTCATTAGCTGATTTAAAATAAAATAAAGATCAGATTTTTATTAATTAACTAAACCTTATTTGACTATGTCTTAAACTAGACTCCTAAGCCTAATATGACTCCCACTCTCTCACGTCTATCTCTCAACTCTCACGCTCAAACTCTCCCATTCTCTCATTCACGTTTTTCTCTGCCAAAATAACTTCAAAAACAGTAGATAAACCAAAGTTCTTCACACTTGAAGAACTCATAACGAAAATTACAAACACACAACTAATCAAAAACGTTACGCAAGAGGGAGGATTATTCCGTCGAATTGGTGTTGAAGTTGAGGGGATTTGAACTTGAGTTTGGGAGAATGTTTTGGGCATAAATTCAAGGTTTGAACTACATAAAAGTTATGGGTTTTCTTCTCTCTTGGTCCCTTTCCCAAGAGACCCCTTAAGATTCAGTAAATTCTAATCCAAAAACTAGCATTGTTCCCGTTGCATGTCCCTGTCACTAGCTCCCAATGAATCGTAGGTTGGGTATGTTTGCTGGTAGTTTAAGTATGAAGTGTAATTTTCGTGATAATGTGTTCATGATTATGTGTTTAGAATTGTAAGCATGTTAAGTTATGTCAACCGAAAGTATGTGAAAAATGATATGTTTTTATGGTTGAATTTTGTGTGCGAATGTTTGTGTAAATCATGAGGTGTAAAAGTGGTGTAATGTTGCTGGATGTAATGGTAATTCTTGTCTGAATATAATCATAAAAAGATTACACTTAAGATGCACCAAATGATCCACGGAATGCCTTAAGAATTAACGTATGAATGATGGTAAAAAGAAGCTGAAAATAGTGAACAAATTTCCAGCATTTGGTAGGTTGGGTTCGGCCAAACAAAGTGGTAAAAAATGCAATGAAAAATGAATGTAAAATAAGTGAAATCACTAAGGATTGAATCCAAGACATCATTACATGAAAGCTACAATAAAATAAACAAAAGATTAAGACAAAAATGGATTGGAAGAGACTAATTTTCCAGCCTGCTGGAAATTGTAGTCTCGGCCAATTTTTAAGAAAATGATATTCGTTTAAATTTTTTTAAAATGTGAGGTCATTGGGGATTGAACCCATGACCTCACTAAATGAAAATTTCATAAAAATTTTGTGAGAAAAATGCAAGGAAAAATAGATGTGGTGAGTGGGGATTGAACCCCCAACCTCTTGAATGGATGAGAGAGTTAGGAGAAAAATAAAGAAGAGAAATAAATGTGGAGAGTGCGGATTGAACCCCCAACCTCTTGAATGGACGAGAGAGTTAGGAGAAAAATAAAGGAGAAAAATAAATGTGGAGAGTGGGGATTGAACCCCAAACCTCTTGAATGGATGAGAGAGTTAGGAGAAAAATGAAGGAGAAAACTAAATGTGGAGAGTGGGGATTGAACCCACAACCTCTTGAATAGATGAGAGAGTTAGGAGGAAAATAAAGGAGAAATATAAAATGAGGTGAATGGGGATTGAACCCACAACCTCTTAGATAGGTGAGAAAGTTAATAGATAATTTAAGAGAAAAACAAGAATGAGCTTGTGAGGGATTGATCCCACAACCTCCTTGACTTAAACGAAAAAAAGGAGGAGAAAAAGAAAGGAAATATTATGGGTTGATGGGAATCGAACTAGGGTCTCCCAAATCTGAAAAAATGTAATTAACAAGTTTAAAATAAGATTAAGTGTTGTCCAAGGGATTCGAACTTGGGTTCCCTTGCCTAAATTCCGTATTGATACATAAGTCATACGTGAATTAAATGTTCAAGAATAATGCCACCTACTTAGATCGAAATCGAGATCTTGGCATACATACAAGATACATAAGTCTTGTACTACATAATCTTAGGAAGATATGAGTCACTTAACGAACTATGAATGAAGCCTCATGGCTTGTATGTATACACCCATAAGTCTAGCATACGTTTAAAAATAAGTGAACCTAAGATGTATGAAATGAAATGATGAAACCCTAGAAGGGTTAAGTAAGAGTGTGAAACACACTAAATGGCCAAGTGCATTGGCCTATGATGAAATGAACAATGAAATGATGAAATGAACAATGATATGATGAAATGAACAATGAAATGATGAAATGAACAATAAATGATGAAATGAACAATGATATATGAAATGAACAATGAAATGATGAAATGAACAATGAAATGATGAAATGAACAATGATATGATGAAATGAACAATGAAATGATGAAATGAACAATGAAATGACGAAATGAAAAATGAAATGATGAAATGAACAATCAAATGATGAAATGAGAAATGAAATGATGAAACCCTAGAAGGGTTAAGTAAAAGTGTGAAACACACTAAATGGCCAAGTGCATTGGCATATGATGAATGAACATTCACGTAATAAATGGTGAGTAATTATGAAGAGCAAATGTGCTAATGTTAATGAATGTGGTGACAACATGATACGAGGCTAATGTAAAAGATAAGAGCAATCTCAAATGAGCCTAAGTAAATGTTACGATACGTACTCACCTATGAGAGTGTAAGATAATGAAGAGACCAGTCTCTATGAACACTCTAATGAGAGTATTGAGCTTAACACACTTAATACGAATGATGAGATGAGAAATCATCTAATGAGCTATGATGTCCTCATACTAGAAGCCAGCTTCCATGACGTATGAGATGAATGTAATGGAACTTTATACTAAGCACCGATAGACTAGCTATGAGCGGTGATGCCTTCTTTCGGGAAGGGCGGAGGTTCACGTAACTCTCATGAGATGAGACTGTCCGGCATGCCGGGTATGGGTCTCCTTATATCTCCTAGTCTTCGAACCTATACTGCCAATATAGGGATCTGGCAGGGTTAAATTCCCATGTACGCTAGCATGTTATTGGATCACTTTGGCCGGTGATTCCACCTCTTTTCGGTGTGGGGGAGACACTGGATTTCATGATGCTCACATGATCTATGTCGGTTAAAGTTAAAGTTCCCAATGAATGAATGAGTCCAGCCTCAAATGAGGTACATAATGAAATGAATGATACCGAAGGTGTTAGGTTAGGATAATCGAAAGGTGAGTTAGATTCAAGTAATGACATTAGGTCATTCTTGGTCATTGCACAACAAACCCAATGAAAGTCTTAAACTACATCCTAGGTATAACTGGTGTTTACACTGGCCCACGAATGAAATGAAATGGAGTACGTATGAATGAACGAAGCAGACTCTGTGTTTGCTAATGAAGACTCCCTAGTTGAGGTCCCATCTGTTGAGCCCTCATTCTGGGAAGTCTTAATGTTAAGTCCATGATTCCAAGGTCTCATGGCATACGAATGAACGAAATGAACAACGTTATGTGTTACATGAATTAGAATATGTGTTATGTGTACGCTGTTGTGTTGTGTGCAGAATTTAAGTATGATGATGTATGTTATTCTCATGGCATAACTTTCCTATTCCAAATCTGGAAAGCCCACTGACTTTCCTAATCCAAATTTGGAAAGCTCATTGACTTTCCTAATCCAAATTTGGAAACTTTTCTAATCTCAATTTGGCAAGTCCACTGACTTGACTTCCAAAAATCATGTTGTTAGGAAAGAGCTATTCTTTCTCATGCATGTCCTTGGTGTGTGCTTGCATATACCCATACTTAGTACAAGTTGTACTAACCCTATACAAACTCTACTATTTTAGGTGCAGGCACAGGTGGACGATAGAGCTACAGGATCATCGCTGCAGTTATCCGGACGTCCAGCATTCATCCGGTTTTGGTAGGTCCTCATGCTTTCGAGGATGCTACTGTTTTATATTCTAGCTTAGTTTTAGAGTTGAGCTAGTGGAGCATGTTCCACTAGCGTTTCTTCCTATTTTTATTCAGACTATGTATTGGTGCCATTTTGGCAATTATACACTTAATAAGAATTGAACTATTTCTTTCAGTTGCTTATCTCTTAATGTTAGATGGTTGATGGTGAACAATTACGTATAAATGAGAATGTTTTTATAAGTATGTTAAGAAACAAAAAGTTTCAAATTTTCCGCTAAAATTAACCTAGATGAAGTAAGAATGACGTAAGTAGGCTTGTCTGCGACCTCTGAGAGGTCAACGACGCCGGTCTCGTCTGGGGTCTAGATTCCAGTCGTGACAAAGTTGGTATCAGAGCACTAGGTTAAATTCCGAGGATAATAAGTTCATATCAACCACATTGAGTAGTTTCTAAGTCATGGTAGTGAAGTGCACCACTATCCTGGATTAGAGACTGCATGATGCGTAGGAAAATTTCCCTTCTTCTACTCTTTATCGTGCTATCTAGAGCCTTGACACTTTGTGTCATTCTAAATATCTAACTTCGTTCTTGTGTGCGCGCTTAGAAGAATACACACAAGAATTAGGATGACCAAGTGGTCTAAGGTGCTAGACTCAAGATCTAGCCTTCCCAAGAAGGGGCAGTGATAGAAATGCCCAGCGTGAACGAAAGACGTTTGATAAGAGTGGTTGTTCGCATGAAGGTGAGTGCATGGTAGGTTCTAAAGCCTGCTATGAGTATTGATGAAGAGGAGAAGGCTAAGTTGGCTGCTTACTAGCTCAAGGATATGGCTTAGGTATGGATTACTTCATAAATGCTAGACTACCATAGACTATCGAAACAGGGTAGTAAGGTTAAGTTTCCGAATAAGTTAGAGTTAAAATGAATTCATTTTGCATGTCATGTTGCTGTTTCTGTATAGCGTGGACATGATTTTTTTTGTGTTGCATGAGTTATGAGGTGCATCAAGTTAAGTGCGATTGAGAAGGAAGTTCCTCAATCTCAAATATGAAGCTTCAGATAAGATTGTGTAATATGCATTATCCAGAGTAAGTGTGAAACAAAAAATCCACAAAGAGTAAAGTCTCAAGTATGTTTAGATATCTTCGAAAATCACCCTTTTTATCTTAAAATGATGTGTATTGTCATTCGGGGACGAATGTTCCTAAGGGGGGGATAATGTAACAACCCTAAAAATAGATATGCTAAGTAATGCTTAATGTGCCAAGAATGCCTACGATTAGACCAGGGTTCACACGGATTGATGCGCGTAGAACCAGACCTCGAAACCCTTGGTACAGCCAAGCCAACTAACTTTGGGAGTCAGTTGAGCTATGAAAGGTTGGGACCAACCATGTAGGGCTCTCGAATACGAAGATTTACTCGAAGGAGTCTTTACTGGACTTAAAGAGAGGAAATCTTAAGTTTTGAGGGTCTAGGGGTAAAATGGTCTTTTACCAGGCTAAGGGTAATATTGTAATTAACCTAAATATATATTTAATTAATTATTTAATAAGGTGGAGGGGCAAATTGGGAGAGAGAGACGAAATGGAGCTCTTGAAGTTAAGTCTTGCTCCACCCGGGTTCGAACCTAGGTGGAAGCAATGAATTTATGTGATTTGTATTTAAGCTATTAAATTAATGAAATTAATTAATATATTATTCATTAGCTGATTTAAAATAAAAAAAATCAGATTTTTATTAATTAACTAAACCTTATTTGATTAAGTCTTAAACTAGACTCCTAAGCCTAATATGACTCCCACTCTCTCACGTCTATCTCTCAACTCTCACGCTCAAACTCCCATTCTCTCATTCACGTTTTTCTCTGCCAAAATAACTTCAAAAACAGTAGGTAAACCAAAGTTCTTCACACTTGAAGAACTCACAACGAAAAACAAACAAACAACTAATCAAAACGTTACGCAAGAGGGAGGATTATTCCGTCGAATTGGTGTTGAAGTTGAGGGGATTTGGACGTGATTTTTGGAGAAAGTTTTGGGCAGCAAGTCAAGGTTTGAACTACATAAAAGGTATGGGTTTTCTTCTCTCTTGGCCCTTTCCCAAGAGACCCCTTAAGATTCAGTAAATTCTAATCGAAAACTAGGATTGTTCCCGTTGCATGTCCCTGTCACTAGCTCCCAATGAATCGTAGGTTGGGTATGTTTGCTGGTAGTTTAAGTATGAAGTGTATTTTCGTGATAATGTGTTCATGATTATGTGTTTAGAATTGTAAGCATGTTAAGTTATGTCAACCGAAAGTATGTGAAAAATGATATGTTTTTATGGTTGAATTTTGTGCGAATGTTTGTGTAAATCATGAGGTGTAAAAGTGGTGTAATGTTGCTGGATGTAATGGTAATTCTTGCTGAATATAATCATAAAAAGATTACACTTAAGATGCACCAAATGATCCACGAAATGCCTTAAGAATTAACGTATGAATGATGGTAAAAAGAAGCTGAAAATAGTGAACAAATTTCCAGCATTTGGTAGGTTGGGTTCGGCCAAACAAAGTGGTACAAAATGCAATGAAAAATGAATGTAAAATAAGTGAAATCACTAAGGATTGAATCCAAGACATCATTACATGAAAGCTACAATAAAATAAACAAAAGATTAAGACAAAAATGGATTGGAAGAGACTAAATTTCCAGCCTGCTGGAAATTGTAGTCTCGGCCAATTTTTAAGAAAATGATATTTTTTTAAATTTTTTTAAATGTGAGGTCATTGGGGATTGAACCCATGACCTCATAAATAAAATTTCATAAAAATTTCGTGAGAAAAATGCAAGGAAAAATAGATGTGGTGAGTGGGGATTGAACCCCCAACCTCTTGAATGGATGAGAGAGTTAGGAGAAAAATAAAGGAGAGAAATAAATGTGGTGAGTGGGGATTGAACCCCAACCTCTTGAATGGATGAGAGAGTTAGGAGAAAAATAAAGGAGAAAAATAAATGTGGAGAGTGAGGATTGAACCCCAACTCTTGAATGAATGAGAGAGTTAGGAGAAAAATGAATGAGAAAACTAAATGTGGAGAGTGCGGATTGAACCCACAACCTCTTGAATAGATGAGAGAGTTAGGAGAAAAATAAAGGAGAAAATAAATGTGGAGAGTGGGGATTGAACCCCAACCTCTTGAATGAATGGAGAGTTAGGAGAAAAATGAAGGAGAAAACTAAATGTGGAGAGTGGGGATTGAACCCACAACCTCTTGAATAGATGAGAGAGTTAGGAGGAAAATAAAGGAGAAATATAAAATGAGGTGAATGGGGATTGAACCACAACCTCTTAGATAGGTGAGAAAGTTAATAGATAATTTAAGAGAAAAAAAAGAATGAGCTTGTGAGGGATTGATCCCACAACCTCCTTGACTTAAATGAAAAAAAGGAGGAGAAAAAGAAAGGAAATATTATGGGGTTGATGGGAATCGAACTAGGGTCTCCCAAATCTGAAAAATGTAATTAACAAGTTTAAAATAAGATTAAGTGTTGTCCAAGGGATTCGAACTTGTGTTCCCTTGCCCAAATTCCGTATTGATACATAAGTCATACATGAATTAAATGTTCAAGAATAATGCCACCTACTTAGATCGAAATCGAGATCTTGGCATACATACAAGATACATAAGTCTTGTACTACATAATCTTAGGAAGATATGAGTCACTTAACGAACTATGAATGAAGCCTCATGGCTTGTATGTATAGACCCATAAGTCTAGCATACGTTTAAAAATAAGTGAACCTAAGATGTATGAAATGAAATGATGAAACCCTAGAAGGGTTAAGTAAGAGTGTGAAACACACTAAATGGCCAAGTGCATTGGCCTATGTTGAAATGAACAATGAAATGATGAAATGAACAATGATATGATGAAATGAACAATGAAATATTGAAATGAACAATTAAATGATGAAATGAACAATGATATATTGAAATGAACAATGAAAGGATGAAATGAACAATGAAATGATGAAATGAACAATGATATGATGAATGAACAATGAAATGATGAATGAACAATGAAATGACGAAATGAAAAATGAAATGATGAAATGAACAATCAAATGATGAAATGAGAAATGAAATGATGAAACCCTAGAAGGGTTAAGTAAAAGTGTGAAACACACTAAATGGCCAAGTGCATTGGCATATGATGAAATGAACATTCACGTAATAAATGGTGAGTAATTATGAAGAGCAAATGTGCTAATGTTAATGAATGTGGTGACAACATGATACGAGGCTAATGTAAAAGATAAGAGCAATCTCAAATGAGCCTAAGTAAATGTTACTGATACGTACTCACCTATGAGAGTGTAAGATAATGAAGAGACCAGTCTCTATGAACACTCTAATGAGAGTATTGATCTTAACACACTTAATACGAATGATGAGATGAGAAATCATCTAATGAGCTATGATGTCTCATACTAGAAGCCAGCTTCCATGACGTATGAGATGAATGTAATGGAACTTTATACTAAGCACCGATAGACTGCTATGAGAGGTGATGCCTTCTTTCGGAAGGGCGGAGGTTCACGTAACTCTCATGAGATGAGACTGTCCGGCATGCCGGGTATGGGTCTCCTTATATCTCCTAGTCTTCGAACCTATACTGCCAATATAGGGATCTGGCGGGGTTAAATTCCCATGTACGCTAGCATGTTTTGGGTCACTTGGCCAGGTGATTCCACCTCTTTTCGGTGTGGGGGAGACACTGGATTTCATGATGCTCACATGATCTATGTCGGTTAAAGTTAAAGTTCCCAATGAATGAATGAGGCCAGCCTCAAATGATGCACATAATGAATGAATGATACCGAAGGTGTTAGGGTAGGATAATCAAAAGGTGAGTTAGATTCAAGTAATGACATTAGGTCATTCTTGGTCATTGCACAACGAAACCCAATGAAAGTCTTAAACTACATCTAGGTATAGCTGGTGTTTACACTGGCCCACGAATGAAATGAAATGGTACGTATGAATGAACGAAGCAGACTCTGCGTTTGCTAATGAAGACTCCCTAGTTGAGGTCCCATCTGTTGAGCCCTCATTCCTGGGAAGTCTTAATGTTAAGTCCATGATTCCAAGGTCTCATGGCATACGAATGAACGAAATGAACAACGTTATGTGTTACATGAATTATAATATGTGTTATGTGTACGCTGTTGTGTGCTGTGTGCAGAATGTTAAGTATGATGATGTATGTTATTCTCATGGCATAACTTTCCTATTCCAATCTGGAAAGCCCACTGACTTTCCTAATCCAAATTTGGAAAGCTCATTGACTTTCCTAATCCAAATTTGGAAACTTTTCTAATCTCAATTTGGCAAGTCCACTGACTTGACTTCCAAAAATCATGTTGTTAGGAAAGAGCTATTCTTTCTCATGCATGTCCTTGGTGTGTGCTTGCATATACCCATACTTAGTACAAGTGTGTACTAACCCTATACAAACTCTACTATTTTAGGTGCAGCACAGGTGGACGATAGAGCTACAGGATCATCGCTGCAGTTATCCGGACGTCCAGCATTCATCCAATTTTGGTAGGTCCTCATGCTTTCGAGGATGCTACTGTTTTATTCTAGCTTAGTTTTAGAGTTTAGCTAGTGGAGCATGTTCCACTACGCATTTCCTTCCTATTTTATTCAGACTATGTATTGGTGCCATTTTGGCAATTATACACTTAATAAGAATTGAACTATTTTTTCAGTTGCTTATCTCTTAATGTTAGATGGTTGATGGTGAACAATTATGTATAAATGAGAATGTTTTATAAGTATGTTAAGAAACAAAAAGTTTCAAATTTTCCGCTAAAATTAACCTAGATGAAGTAAGAATGACGAAGTAGGCTTGTCTGCGACCTCTGAGAGGTCA